>CM031595.1:102005531-102035531 GCA_018398815.1 Conus ventricosus | reverse complement strand
GCTTTACAAACTTTAACAACCAAGACTTTCTGCATGACTTGCTTAACTCAAATCTCTCTTCAGTTTTCGACATAACTGATCCAGATCTTGCTGTTGAATTTTGGATCAAAACATTTACAGAAGTATATGATAAACACGCCCCTCTAAAAACGATTAGAGTACGGCATGATCCTAAACCGGCATGGTACACTGAAGGGTTACAGAGGCAGGTTACCTTAGAGATCTGCTTAAACAACATGGCTATGAAGAGAATCTAGAAAACTGAGAAATGCAATAAATTCACAGAAGCGCGGAGAAAAAAAACGAAATATTATCGAGAACTAATATCATCAAACCAAACCCAAAATTGGTATGGAGAGCTATTAACGAGCTTACAAACAATCAATCTTCTTCAAAATCAACTGTAATTAAAGACATCTCTGTCGAACAGCTAAACATCCACTTTTGCACTATAGCTAATAAAATTGTCGCGACAGATTCTTCCAAATCAAACTATCTTCAAAAACTTAAACAATATTGCCAAGATAAAAACATCACGTCCACCAATAACAGTCTTTGAAGTTAATCACTACCTAACGCACAAAACAGTCAGGTACCTCCCGGGTGGATGGCCTAGACGGAAAAATCCTCAAACTATCAGCTCCAGCGATTATAGATATATTAACATACGTCTTCAATTTATGCATAGACAAAAATAATTTTCCCGATAGTTTCAAAAAAGCAAAAGTCATTCCTATCCACAAGGCAGGTGACAATCAGACCCAGCAAACAAACAGACCAATCTCAATCATTTCCTGTATTTCAAAACCTTTGGAAAAACACATGAAAAAACCCACACATTACACCACCTTAATACATACCACTTGCTTCATCCAAGACAATTCGGGTTTCGACACAACCATTCATGCCACACAACCCTAATCAACTTAGTTGATGACTGGCTAAATAGCATTAACAACAACATACATTGGGGTGTCCTTTTCATCGATTTCAAAAAGCATTTGATGTGATAGACCATAACCTTCTTCTTAGAAAATTGAAATTGTGTGGCTTGTTCACAAAAAACTCTTACCTTTTTCAGTCATATCTCGCAAATAGGCAACAATGTGTGAAAATCAATACAACTTTTCTCTTCATTTCAAAAACTTTCCTATGGCGTCCCCACAAGGCTCTATCCTGGGTCCCTTACTGTTCACCAATTTACTTCAATGATCTACCTCTCCATATCACATCCACATGTGAACTCTTTGCTGATGATACAACAATACACACAAATCATTCTGATGTTACCGTTCTTGCACAAACTTTACAGGAAAGTGCGAATGACCTCGTAAAATGGACTGAACTAAATCACATGTCGCTTCAATCCTCAAAAAAACTAAATCCATGCTTATCACAACCAGGCAAAAAAGACAAAATCTCACTGTTACGTTTCCTCCTGTACATCTTAAAGATGAACCTCTTGAACAGGTAACATAACCTCAAAGTGCTAGGAATAACAATTGATAACAACATTAGTTGGCAAGCTCACTTAACCTCACTGTGCAAAAAGGTTTCACAGAAAGTTTATCAACTCTCCAAAATCAAACGCTTCCTCGACCTGCATTCACGCAAGCTCTTTTTCCAGTCTCATATTCAATCACACATAGACTATGGATCTACTCTATGGGACTCTGCTAGCGCTAACACCTTCAGACCATTACTAAGCCTACACAAGCGAGCACTCAAATTAGTCCTCCTAAAAACCAGCAGTCTTCTGGACTCGGACTATAAAAAGATTCAGGTTCTCCCCTTAAGTCTGAGATTAGAATACAACAAAGGGATCATAATGCCTAGGATTGTGTCTGGGAAGGCACCCACCACATTAGTTCACAGATTCTCGATTAATTCCACAAGGACTCTACCCAAACTCATGTCCCTGTTCCTAGAATTGACTTATTCAAATCCAGTTTAACATATTCAGGTTCCTGTCAATGGAACTCGCTCCCTGAATCAACCACCACCACCCTCTTTGCCCTATGTATCAACCTGTCTATTTAAAAGTGTTTTGTATTTGAAATGCACATGTTCTGTTAGTAAGTATGTCTTATGTGAGTACGTGTGTGTGTGTGTGTGTTGTGTGTTGGTGTGTGTGTGTGTGTGTGGTGTGTGTGTGTGTGTGTGTGTGTGTTTTCCTACTACCTGCTGCCCTCTTGTCATTATGACGTTATGCTTTTAATTCTCATGCACTCTCTCCTCTCTCTCTCTCTCTCCTCTCTCTCTCTCATCTCTCTCTCTCTCTCTCTCCTACTCTCTCTCTCTCTCCTCATGGTTCTCCTGGAATGACTTGATATAATACAACATCCCCCCCCCCCCTACCCTTGTGACGGGGCTATCATTATGCCCCCCACCCCCCCCAAATTTGTGCTTTTTTCCCCTGTGCTTCAAAATTGATTGTCTTACATCTCCTTGGTGTTTTTTGATTGTTAGATTGTTCTAAACATGCTCTTTCCCGCACCCACTCTCGCCTCTTTCCCCCCTCTCTCCCTCTCTCTATCGCCCTTCCCTGCACTCCTTTCGCTTATGCGTTTCTCTCTCTCTCCTCTAGTCTGTCTGTCTGGTCTGTCTGTCTCTCTTCCTCTCTCTCTCTCTCTCTCTCTCTCTCTCTCTCTTCTCTCTCTCTTCCCCTCTCTCTCTCTCTCTTCCACACAAGCGCCTTCAAGTACATGCTCTCCTTGTCTCATCTTCTTAATCATGATTTTACTCATAATATGATATTTTGTTGTTTCATTATTTTTAGTCAGCTCTTTCGTGTGTTATATTGCACATAATTATTATGAATGTGTTTGTCTTTAACATGATCTTTTCTGTGAGAGGTTTCCGTTTTATGTATTCGTTGATTCTCTCCAGTTCTGTCTCTCTCTGTGTCTTTCTGTCTCTGTCTCTATCTGTCTTCTCTCCCCTCTCTCTCTCTCTCTCCTCTCTCTCTCTCTCTCTCTCTCTCTCTCTCTCCTCCCCCTCTCTCTCTCTCTCTCTTGCTCGCTCTCTCGCTCTCTCGCTTCTTTTCTTTTTCTTTTTTTTCTCTCTTTCTCCCTCCAAACTCCATGTCACTTTGCTAAATACCTTCTAACGCATTTTCATGCCTTATGAAAAATGATTATATGTTTTTGACCTTCTCTCTCTCTCTCTCTGTCTCTCTCTCTCTCTCTCTCTCTCTCTCTCTCTCTCTCTCTCTCTGTCTCTCTGTCTCTCTGTCTGTCTGTTTCTCTCTCTGTCTCTCTCTCTCTCTCTCTCTCTCTCTCTCTCTCTCTCTCTCTCTCTCTCTTCTCTCTCTCTCTCTCTCTCTCTCTCCTCTGCGTACGTGTGTGTGTGTGTGTGTTCCGAATTCTGTACATACTTTGTCATATTCACGTTTTAGTACATTTCCATTTCAAATTATTAAACTTTATGCTTAATTACTACCTTCATTTTCTGTTGTTCCCCTTCTTCCTTTCACCCTCTCTGTCTCTGTCTCTCTCTCTCTCTCTCTCTCTCTCTCTCTCTCTCTCTCTCTCTCTCTCTCTCTCGCTCTCTATCTCTCTCTCTCTCTCTGTGTATCTGTCTCTCTCTCTTTTTTTTCTTTTGCTCTCTCTCTCTCTTACCAGGCTGGTGTGTGTGTGAGTGTACATATGTGTGAGTGTGTGTGTCCGCGCGCGCGCGCGCGCGTGCGTGCGTGCGTGCGTGCGTGCGTGCGTGTGTGTGGTGTGTGTGTGTGTGTGTGTTGTGTGTGTGTGTGTGTGTGTGTGTGTGTGTAATATCAGCTAAGCCTGTGCCGTTTACCCACACACACAGACACTTAACGGTTTTCAGGCTAACGGCTTTTGTAGCTGACTGTACTTCCCCTGAAAACTTTCTTCCCGAGAAACTGCCAACGTGAAATCATTCCGGGCTGTCACATTCAGCTTTTAAGTCAACACCCACCTCAGCCACAAATGGTCAATGGAGAGGGGAGGGGGGGGGGGCGATCCCAGTGAAGTGGGGGGGGGGGGGGGGGGGGGTTGGACTGTAATAGCACCGCTAGAATAACGGTGCGTTAACACTGGCAGCGAGAAATGCGAATTTCCCATATAAGAACGAGACCTGAAATACCAAATCACGAAACGGAAATCTTGACACGGAAATCAGATGTAAATGGCAATGCAGTAGATCGTTCAATGACATAATCAGAAAAGGAAATGAATGCAAGAAACATAAAAGAGAACGATTTGAAGATCACACGCGAGGTGGTATTCATTGATTAGAAAAGTCATTTACAAAAGAACATATATATGTATGCACGCACACACACACACACACACACACACACACAGAGGAGTTATATGTTAGTGAGTTTCCTCTCCATTGGAGATTGTCTCCTTCTTGGGGACTATATAAGCTTGCTGAAGGTTCATTTTGAGAAGCATTTATTATTCCCCATTCACCCTCTCAGGCACATACTGTTAGGCAGAACTAACTACCACTGCAGATATGAATGCTTATCTCCCCCTATTTCTTCAATCTAAGAGATAAGAGCAAGTTTTGTTTTATAATTGAATATATCTTGCAGTCATTGCAACACCAAGCTGCTCTGTAAGTTGCTGGAATGGTGCTCGGTTACTTATCCTTGGAATTTATTAGTCTATTATAATTTAAACAGTAAACAAGTGGGGTATGTTTTGCTCCGATAAGGAAACCTAACACAGAGTAACTTTTATTCAAGACTGCACAGCCTTTTAAACTTGAATAAAGTCAGACAAATACATAGACGAACAATCTAATAATAGTGGGGGAAAAAACAAGCTCAGGCCAACAACTGAACTGTCTGACAAAGATTTGGACTTGAGGGGAGGGGAGGGGAGTGGAGTTTGAAGATGGTGAAACTGGGAAAATGAAATTTGAAAAAAAAAAAAAAAAAGTTACAGATATGAAAACTCTTCTCTAGCTGCATAAGGGAACCATCACAATCCCTTTTGAAGGCAGATATATTTGTATTGCCTGCTCCGAGGCCTTTCACCCGCTGGATCGGGACTCATCAGGGAGACACGGCTGGTTGTGTCTGCGCTCCCGGCGTCAAATAGAGACACACCACAGTCCATAATACTGTGGTGTTCTCACCACCATGGGTGCAAAAAAGAATCCAATAGCACCCCCAGAGCAGCCAGCGAAGAGTAGTAAATGCAACCCAACGAAAGTGTGGGGAGGGGAAAAAAGTTGCTGTAAAACTAAAGACATTATGCAAATAATATAAAATGTAGGGGACAGTCTTTGAGCCTACGCCTGAGGATCCACCCAAAGATGCAAGGGAGATCAAAAGACAAACACACAGACGAACAGAAACAAATACAAATAACCTCATTTAATCAAAGCAAAATCGGAAATGAAATGAGGTAGGGAACAGTAAACGATAAACAGTAAACAAGTGGGGTATGTTTTGCTCCCATAAGGAAACCTAACACATAGTAACTTTTATTCAAGACTGGCACAGCCTTTTAAACTTGAATAAAGTCAGACAAATACATAGACGAACAATCTAATAGTGGGGGAAAAAACAAGCGCAGGCCAACAACTGAACTGTTGGCAAAGATTTGGACTTGAGGGAGGGAGGGGGAGGGGAGGGGAGTTTGAAGATGGAGAAACTGGGAAAATGAAATTTGAAAAAAAAAAAAAGTTACAGATATGAAAAACTCTTCTCTAGCTGCATAAGGGAACCATCGCAATCCCTTTTGAAGGCAGATATATTTGTATTGCCTGCTCCGAGGCCTTTCGCCCGCTGGATCGGGACTCATCAGGGAGACACGGCTGGTTGTGTCTGCGCTCCCGGCGTCAAATAGAGACACACCACAGTCCATAATACTGTGGTGTTCTCACCACCATGGGTGCAAAAAAGAATCCAATAGCACCCCCAGAGCAGCCAGCGAAGGAGTAAAATGCAACCCAACGAAGTTCGTTGGTTGCATTTACTACTCTTCGCTGGCTGCTCTGGGGGTGCTATTGGATTCTTTTTTGCACCCATGTGGTGAGAACACCACAGTATTATGGACTGTGGTGTGTCTCTATTTGACGCCGGAGAGCGCAGACACAACCAGCCGTGTCTCCCTGATGAGTCCCGATCCAGCAGGCGAAAGGCCTCGGAGCAGGCAATACAAATATATCTGCCTTCAAAAGGATTGCGATGGTTCCCTTATGCAGCTAGAGAAGAGTTTTCATATCTGTAACTTTTTTCTTTTTTTTTCAAATTTCATTTTCCCAGTTTCTCCATCTTCAAACTCCCTCCCCTCCCCTCTCCCTCCTCCCTCAAGTCCAAATTTTTGCCAGACAGTTCAGTTGTTGGCTGCGCTTGTTTTTTCCCCCACTATTAGATTGTTCGTCTATGTATTTGTCTGACTTATTCAAGTTAAAAGGCTGTGCCAGTCTTGAATAAAAGTTACTCTGTGTTAGGTTTCCTTATGGGAGCAAAACATACCCCACTTGTTTACTGTTTATCGTTTACTGTTCCCTACCTCATTTCATTTCCGATTTTGCTTTGATTAAATTGAGGTTATTTGTATTTGTTTCTGTCCGTCTGTGTGTTTGTCTTTTGATCTCCCTTGCATCTTTGGGTGGATCCTCAGGCGTAGCTCAAAGACTGTCCCCCTACATTTTATATTATTGCATAATGTCTTTAGTTTTACAGCAACTTTTTCCCTCCCCACACTTTCGTTGGGTTGCATTTACTACTCTTCGCTGGCTGCTCTGGGGGTGCTTTTGGATTCTTTTTTGCACCCATGGTGGTGAGAACACCACAGTATTATGGACTGTGGTGTGTCTCTATTTGACGCCAGGAGCGCAGACACAACCAGCCGTGTCTCCCTGATGAGTCCCGATCCAGCGGTCGAAAGGCCTCAGAGCAGGCAATACAAATATATCTGCCTTCAAAAGGGATTGCGATGGTTCCCTTATGCAGCTAGAGAAGCGTTTTCATATCTGTAACTTTTTTTTTTTTTTTCAAATTTCATTTTCCCAGTTTCTCCATCTTCAAACTCCCCTCCCCTCCCCTCTCCCCTCCCCTCAAGTCCAAATCTTTGCCAGACAGTTCAGTTGTTGGCCTGCGCTTGTTTTTTCCCCCACTATTAGATTGTTCGTCTATGTATTTGTCTGACTTTATTCAAGTTTAAAAGGCTGTGCCAGTCTTGAATAAAAGTTACTATGTGTTAGGTTTCCTTATGGGAGCAAAACATACCCCACTTGTTTACTGTTTATCGTTTACTGTTCCCTACCTCATTTCATTTCCGATATTATAATTTAGTTCCTTGCGGATTCATTCCAAGAACTGGCCCTCAGCGCTTGTGTCTTAAGAAGTTATCTTTTTATATTTTCTACTTTTCACAAGAAAATGTAGCTTGTTTTGCTCTTTCATGATTTTCTTTTGTTCCTTAGGTGGCACCTTTGGTTGGTTTTTGAAAACTCAACAAACATACTAGGGTATTGCACACCAGCCTTTTTCTGGGATAGCGTTCTTCTTAAAACCGAAAAGGCAGAGGAGTCAAGTTGCCACTTTCCGCGGTCTCTGAGGAGAAACAATCAGGTTTCGAAATACCGGTATTTGACCAGGAGTTACATGTTAGTGAGTTTCATCACCGTTGGAGATTGTCTCCTCCTTGGAGACTATAAGCTTGCTGAAGGCTCATTTTGAGAAGCATTTATTATTCCCCATTCACCCTCTCAAGCACATACTGTTAGGCACATACTGTTAGGCAGAATTAACTACCACTGCAGATAATGCTTATCTCCCATTTTTTCAATCTAAGACATAACAGCAAGTTTTGTATCGTAATTGAATATATATAAAGTGTGCGTGCATGTTTGTGTGTGTGGTGTGTTTATGTCCATGCATGTACGTGCGTGTTTGTGTGCATACATGTGTGTGTGGCGTATTTCATCAAATATGCAAAGATTTGCTCATCAGTTCACGAATTTAGCAGCCAAAATGCTTGTTTCATGCGTTGTGTTGTGTGGTTCATGCAGTAACGAAAAGATTGGCTATTACATGAAAGGCAAGAACCAAAATGACAATTTTGCAGATTGTTTGGTTCATGAAATAAGGTTAAGATTTGGTTCGCTGAGTGATTCGTCAGTTTTATTAAAATAAACACTTGCACATTAGAAAGTCTGACTCGACAATTGCAAAAAACAAGCATATAAAAACCCAAAATGTATGCTGTGATTTCTTATTTGCTAAAGTGATACGAATGACAAGTTGATTCAGTAAAACAAAAAGTAAAAGAAGCTGAATGTGTGAAAGAAAGAAAAAAACGATCTATCGAAATCCATGGTCAGCTAATGTCTTTAATGATTGAATGTGTGAAAGAAAAAAACAAACGATCTATTGAAATCCTAGGTCAGTCTTTAATGATTTGTCAGTATGCAAAGACCATTTACACCAGTAGCCTTATGTCAGAAAATGACTTGAACGAAATAGGAAAATCATACAATCCCCACACCTTTGGGTAGAAATGGGCAATCTGTGGGACCAGATAAGGCTTTGTATTACTTGTAGCTTTGCAATACATTTGAAATATCCCGAGGTAAGAATGATAGTGAAGACGTGACATTATTGTCACTCTGTGGATGAGACGTTCGGGCATGAATGTCTTGGATGGCATGTACGACCGCAAAGCATTCTTGCCTGTATGCACCAGCACCACTGTGTGAGACACACAGACGTGCAGCAGGGTTTTGTGAAGCTCTGCTCATGGGCCGGTGACCGCTGGTCTCGTTATGAGTACCGTGTCTGGAACCACATCAGGAGTTATGCCTGTTTAAGTCATCACCTGTGGTTGGTGTCTTCCAAATTTCACAGACAGTTCCTGCTTGTGTTCGAATTTTCAAACCGTCGGTTTCCATCATCTAGCACAATTCTCAGTGAGTTGGCAGGGTCTCCTCCGTCACAGTGACATTCCGGCAGCCTGCTGGGACCAGAACATTGTGCCAATGCCCTAAGTTTCCTGCAGTCTCTTGTTTGTTTATGCGCTGCGCTTGCTTTTACAGGCTTTGCACAGCCTGAATCCTGTGTAGCACTGGAGCTGACATGAGCGCTGTCAACTGAACAGCCCTCGGGTCTTCTTGATCAGAACTCATCTGAATGGCCATGTCGTCTTCGTTTGTAGCCCTGTGGTCGTTGTCCTGGCTGGTTGTGCTGTCCTGGATGTTCTCTGTGCCCTGGCTGGTTAGACGGATGGTTTCTGTGTTCTTGCTGACCCTGTTAGTTTCCGGGTGATGGCTTGTACAGTCCAGGTTGGTTTCTGTGTCCCTGATGGCTATACTGTGTCACGCGACAGTCGCCATGGACACATTCACATGCGTACAGAGACAATCATGCGCCCCGCACGCAACAACACATCTGCCTTCTTTCTTTCAATATAGCACATCTGAATACATTTTAGATTTCCCCCGGTAAAAAAAATAAAATAAAATAAAACATTTTTTTTTTCTGTTCGTGCCTCACTTCTTTTGACACGAAGGGTTTTAATATTTCTTTATTTCTTTTTCAGTATGTTATTCAACAAGATGTCCCTTTTATACAAAGTGTTAATACTGTTCTCGCAACAACAACAAAATGTCTACGTCACACTGTTCAGTCGCCCATTTCATAAACTTTTTTTCAGGTCATACAGACGACCAGTTCGTCTGACATACACAACAAACCACTCTGGGTACACAGACTCCAACTCTGTGAGTTTTCCGAAGGGTAAAGAAAACTCCTCTTTTTTCCTTATTTTTGCAGTCACCAAAAAAATAAACATTCTTTCCTTAAGGACAATCATCACATCAAATTTCCAAATCAAAATTGCTGTCAACAGCAGACATTCCAAAGCATCTCAGGGGCTGCGAGGGGCTACGTCCAGGTAATAGTTCCAACGCCCAGAGTGCTCGCCCCTAGGATCAATGGTATACCAGCCTACAAAAAAACCGGTAAGGTTCAACTCTTTCTTATACTTCTTCGTCCTCTTCATCTCCTTTTAGTAACTAATCTCTCTCCTTTTTCCTGACAGTCTCTCTCTCTCTCTCTCTCTCTCTCTCTCTCTCTCTCTCTTTCTCTCTCTCTCTCTCTCTCTCTCTCTCTCTCTCTCTCCTCTCTCTCTCTCTCTCTCTCTCTCTTAGGTAGTCCGCTGCTTCCGCCAAAGTGATGGGCGGTCTCTTTTTTTCCCCTAAGAATACAAATCACTATTTCAAAAAACACTGACCACTGAGGAGCAAGCATCTTGTGAAGGTGACTTTTCAGTCAATCCCCTTACAGTTCTCCTAAAAGCATAAAATATATTTGCAGAGCAGGTATTCTGGTTCAAAGTGGACAAACAGGGGAAAAACATTTCTGGGCGCATGACACCCCCCTCCCGGGGAAAGAACTAACCAACGGGGATTTCTTCAAACCCCAGAGAGATTAGGAACAGGCGCTAACATCACACCATTGATAATAAACACAATCATGGATAATAACAAGAGCCTGAAATCACAATACATTGTTGTAGAAGTTATCATAGAAAAAGCGACGCAGTGGCGAGGGTGTGACCTGTAATGGATCAAGCAGACCCAGCAATATACTGGCAAAGAATAATAGCATGAATCATGACATAATGGAAAACCACATCAGAGGCATGGTACGATAAAACTCAGATAAATATAAAACGATCTTTCCTCCAGCAAGTAGCAAAATCCTATAAGCACATACTACAGAAACAACAAAAAACATGGCTTTGTACTGCAACACCATGAGATACCATTGAACGTATCGCAACATGTTCTCGACTGACATAGAGCAGAATTAAAGTCGACAAAGAAAACAAAACAGCATGGGGTACCAAAAAAACGTTCAGGCACCGGACAGCAAAATCGGTGAAAACGTTGGTTGTGGTTGAAATTTGTTCAACAGCAAATTTGAACCCCTAAATGGGCAATGCCCATCTGAGTAGACAACTCTTTTTAGTCTTGGATGCCAGCCCTGAGGCCTATGATCTGCTTGCAATATAAATTTCCTGTCAGTCAAAAACCGTGCAAACTTTTCATGACCCCACACAATAGCTGGACACACCCTGAACAGTAGAATAATTTTCTTGAGCGAGAGAAAACTTTTTACAGACGTACTGGACAGGATGTAACATGCTCCCATACCTTCGCGACTAGCATCTGTACGTAGCACAAACTCCTCTGAAAGGTTGGGAAGCAACGGAACAGGGAAACGGTTTAAAATGGTCTGAACTGTTTCAAAACATTTTTGACAGTCCTCTGTCTAGACAATCTGTCTGCGCTTATCACCTATTGTTAAATCAGTATGAGGGGCAGTGATAGCAGTGAAATGGGGAACATGTCTTCTGTGGTAAGATAGTAGTCCCAGCAAGGAACGAACTTGCTTTTTAGCGGTAGGTTACTTAAGAGACAAAATCTTCTGTACGTTTTTGGCCTCAGGCCGAATACTGACACAGTGTGGCCAATAAGCTCAAGTTCCTGAAATCCTGCAAGGATTTTAGAAGAACACACAGAGAGGTCAAATTGCCTCAGACGTCAGAACAACAAGCGGAAGAAATTAAGGACGAGATACCAACGGACAACTAACAAAATGTCGTCAAAGAAGCGGATGGCAGACAACTCGTGTAGTTTCAACTCCTGCATCATCCTAGCAAAAATCGCAGAGGTATTCTGGAGACCAAAGGGCATCTGGATCCATTGGTATAAACTAAATTGAGCCTGAAACGGTGTTTCATGTTTATCCTGTGGCGCCATAGGGATTTGCCAATAGCCCTTTATCAAATCCGTTTTGACAAGGTGATGACCCTGAGACAATTGACAATAAAGATCCTCAACGTTAGGTATGACTTCCAAGTTAAAGACAGTGACCTTATTCAAAACACGATAGTCTATACAGAATCGAACAGAACCATCAGGTGTGTTCACCAAGACCACATGAACATTACAAGGCAAGGAGGAAGGTTCAGTAACACCTAAATCCAACGTAACATGAAGTTCCCTCAATAACCTGACGTTTGGTAAAATGGCCGGGATAGGACTTGGCACGAACAGGAGTGTCGGTGGTCAGGTTAATGACATGAGGATCAACATCAACAACATCGCCGGGATTATTGGTCAATATATTTGTGAACTCCAAAAACAAATTTGTCAAGTGCTGCTTCGGCAAAGCAGACAAAGTCAGGGTTCACTTGTAAACTTTGATTTTCACAAAGCCTTTGACTTGTCCACTTTGATTTTGACAAAGCCGTTGATTCTATAAACAGAAGTATTTCATGGCCTATTCTACAAAAAAGGGGGTCTGAATGAAATTGTTTAGATGTTTAATGATCATGTATATAGTGTGAAGGCCAAAGTCAGATGTGGAGGGAAAATGACATATTATATCCAAAGTATTAGTGAAGTAAAACGAGGAGGTGTGTGCAGCCCAATACGGTTTACTCCGTTTATTAATGAGTTAACTTCTGAAGTTGTCAACAATGGGAGGCATGGTTTACAATTTACCATAGAAATTCTATAGTTGTTTATCCTTCTTTTGGCAGATGGTATAGTTATGATCTCTGAAACGGCCATTGGCCTTCAAACGCAATTAAATAGTATAAATCAATCTACTACTCCGCTTCAGTTACGTGTTAACATATTGAAAAGTAATATAATCGTGTTCAGAAAGAGTGAATGTTTACGTGTTCGAGAACAGTGGATTAAGAAGGAATCCGGATGCCAGTCGTTAACATTTATGAATACCTTCGCATTATTTTTCAACACGGTTAAGTTTTTCTGCCGCTTGTAAAGAGGGGGGGGGGGGTCAGTTCTTCACGGTTTACGGTCAGGGCTAAACCCGGCCACAGTTAGGTCAGGGTTGGGTTAGGGTTATCTTTCAAGAGATGTGCAGAAGATAGAATTTCATGAAACGTTTATTGATTGGTCAAACCGAATTCAGCCCAGAGTAGTTCTAAACGTTCGCTGCCATCTGGCTCTTACCCATTGACCTAATATATGATGTTTATCAATTTTGAATTTCCCGATTTTCCCAGCGCTGTTTCATTGCTTGATTCCGTCACAAAGACAAACTGTGTTTGATTTAGCAACCGTCATTGTAGAAAGACAATATTGCTGCTTAATTTGTTGCTTTCGATTGTATTGCACTTGCCTTAGTATGACAAATACCTTTACAGTATTATATTGCCCAGACGTTACCATATTTTTCCAATCTTTGCTGCAAATTCAGTGAATTTTCATTTACATCTCCTCCCGTGCTTCGTTGGAAATAGCATTGACCAGTGTAATCACGATAGTGGATAGTATGCAAATCAGTATCTGAAGTCTAATCACGATAGTGGATAGTATGCAAATCAATATCTGAAGCACTGATGTATTGCATAAAACATAAAACGTCTTTTGGATCAAGATGAATAGCAGTACATATAACTAATCGACCGGTCATTGTCCGGTTCTATTCTCGTAAAAAAGAAAGATGAAATTCTGTCAAACCCTCAAAGGTAACCGACAAACACTTTCTATTGCCGAAGATTTGACTGCTGCGAAGTACAAACTGTTAAAAAAGGCCAAACAACATTCAGCTACACTGGACGCATGGACGTCCAACACAAAAGTCATTGCAAAAAAAAAAAGAAGGAAAAAACTGTTTAACTACAGATTGACCACGATTTAGATGCAGTGCTGTTTAACCACAGATTGACAACGATTTAGATGCAGTGCTGCGGAGTGGAATGTAGCAAATAATTTAGTATCCTTTTTGCTGTCGTTGTAGAGTTTCTTGGTGATGGTGTTCATTCGATATTTATCCTTAAGACTGTCTCTGTATTGCTTTGGGTTGTTTTTTTCCTTCCCGTCGCCCATCATTTGTCTTGCTTCGTTGACCCCTTGACAATCCAGGCAGTATAGAAATAGTATCGATAATAGGACAAGACAGTAATGTGCAAACATTGAATATTTGATGTCTTCTGGAGTGCATAGTGCGTACATGTTTATGAATTTTTCTCTCTTTTTTTTGACGTGGATGGAGAGGGTGTGATATCTGGTTCACTGTCGCTTAACCATCTTCCCCAGCGTTTGGGGGAGGGGGGGGGGGTTATCTTTTTAACCTACTGTTGTTCCGCCTTTCACTGCCCTTCTGTACTTCACAAGATGCGTGAGGGGATAGAATGGCTCACCTCGTCTGAGCTGTTCAGTTGTGTGGTGCAACATGTTTAGTATTTTGTCAAAACAAATCCTAGAATTGCTTGATATCCTACAGAGTATTCTAGTTAAGAGCATGCCATTTGGTGAAATGGTGAAAGCGCCTTAAGACTTCATGTCTTCCGTGAATACTGCTCTGTTTTTCTTCTTCTTTTTTTTTTTATTCCGCTGGCAAGAATTTTTCCCCCCGAGGCTGTACACGAATTAGATACATATCACTTGTGCCCTGCACCGTGTTGAGGATCAGTGCTTTTTCTCTTCCCCTGCTCCCTCTCTCTGGCCCCTTTCTATCCTCTCTCTCTCCCTCCCTCCCGCTCTCCCTCTCTCGTTCTTCATCTTTTCGTTTCTTTTTTTTCTCTGAAATCTGACACTAATACAATCACTTGTACCCGCGGGCAGTCGAGTGCACGGGTACGCAGACATGCGTACAATTCGGGTGCTGAGCTTCAGCTTTCATGCTGTAATTATTAGTTCAGGCGCGCTTGTGGATCACAGACACATAGGCCTCAGTGATAATTATCTTCCCCATGAACACTCTTTTTTCCCAGAAGGAGTGAAAAGGGTGACTGTGTTTGGTTTATTTCTTGCTCATTGTGGACCTTTTGAATTTGATGTTCAGAAATGTTACATGCTTGTTGTCTTACCGTATTTCACCTTAAGCAGATACGATTGCGGCGGCCCTTCCATGACAAAACGCTACGGTTTATCGTGCGTACTTCCTTTTTATTATGTTTTCTCTGTGTGCGTGCGTGCGTGCGTGCGTGCATGTGTGCGTGTGTGTGTGTGTGTGTGTATGTGTGTGTGTATGTGTGTGTGTGTGTGTGTGTGTGTGTGTGTGTGTGTGTGTGTGTGTGTGTGTGTGCGCGCGCGCGCGTGCGTGCGTACGCGTGCGTGCGTGCTTGCGTGCGTATGTGTGTGTGTGTGTGTGTGTGTGTGTGTGTGTGTGTGTGTGTGTTTGTGTGTGTGTGTGTGCATGCGTGTGTGCGTGCGTGCGTGAGTGTGTGTGCGCGAGGCACGCGCGTTCTTACAAAAGAGTGTTTGAGAAATACGCGGATATGGGAAAGGATGTAGCCTATGCTCAAACCACAAGTGAGGCTCTGTAGTTATGCTCAAACCACAAGTAAGGCTTTGTGGTTAAGTTTTTACATGCACCTTACGGATCTTACATGCATCTTACAGATGCATTTCTATGACAAAATGGTGAATGTTCCGGTCTTGCCTGCATGTGGGTGCACCTGCATTGTCTCTCGCATTTTGTGTGTGTTGTCGTTGAATTGCCAAGGCTGGGTAATATAAAGAAAAAGAGAGATGTTTTTTTCAATATATTAGACAAAAGAAATATTCCATATGCTTTCTTCAAGACACACATTTTGATCCTAAATTATATGCCTATTATGCAGCTGAATGGGCTATACCTGTTTCTTTACATCCAATAATACGCAATCTAGAGGAGTTGCAATATTGTTTAATAACAGTTTTGACTTCAAGGTAAAAACAGTCCACAAGGCAAAGATGGTATTTTCATAATGGTTTTAATTTCAACCATGGATTAAGATCTACTGCTTGTCAGTCTGTGTGGTCCAAACAGAGACACTCCGGAATTTTGTGGAAGATTGGAAGATTACATCAGCAAACTGGGTCATACGAATATAATTATAGGTGGAGACTGGAATTCAGTCATGGACCCAAATTTATATCATTATAATTATAAACGTGTGAACAATCACAACGCTTAAGAAAGAGTGGAAGAACTGATGTTAAATTTAGAGCTAACAGATATATGGAGTGACTAAAATGCAGAAAGCAGAAGATTTACTTGGCGAAGAACAAATCCACTCCAACAAAGTCGACTTGATTTTTGTTGTTGTTGTTGTTGTTGTTGTTGTTGTTGTTGTTGTTGTTGTTTCGGAGAAAAAAATTGTGCAATATGTTGAAGACAGTGACATGCAGATTAGTTACCGATCGGACCACTAAAGTGATTGTCTTGAAATTATCTTTTGGAGGAGATGTTAAAAGGAACAGTTTTTGGAAATTTAACGATTGTCTTCTTAAGGATTTAATTTATCTAAAAGAGATAGAAGAAGAAATAAGAAATACTATAGAAGAATATGCAGTCTTACTGTATGAAAGAAAAGAAATTCATAATATTCCTAGAAATCAGATACAATATACAATAGGAGACCAGCTCTTTCTAGATGTTTTGCTTATGAAAGTGAGATTTAAAAAAAAATTAAACATTTTCCGTAGAACAAAAAAAAAAACAGAAAGAAGCAAAACAGGAGAAGCAACTAGAATAAAGCATTGAAGAGTTAGAGAAAAAATATCCCAAAACCGAAGATCAACGCAGTTTAGAATAATATAAAGCAGATCAAGTGGAAATTAGAAATAGAAAAATCGACGGAGTTTTACTGCGTCCGAGAGCAAGATGGATTGCTGAAGGTGAGAAAGTATCTAAGCTTTTCTATAATTTAGAAGAAAAAAAAAGGCACTACGTAAGCATATGTATGAGAAAAAATAATAACACAAAGTGGGAGAGAAGTAAATAGTCAAAATGAAATGATGAATGAAGCTAAGTCTTTTTATGAAAATCTTTATAGAAAGAGAAATGTTGAAAATTGCGAAATCACTGCCATGGTGAAAGATTTTCCAACTTTATCATACGAAGAATCAAAGAAAATAGAAGGAGAAATCACTCTAGAAGAAGCTTCATACTCTCAAAAACATGAAAAGCAATAAAAGCCCAGGCACAGACGGTTTTACATCAGAATTTTTTAGAGTTTTTTTTTTAATCAATAGGAATTTTTGTTGTTCGCTCATTAAATGATGCCTTTAGACAGGGAGAATTATCATCCCTCAGAGAGAAGGCATAATCATTTGTCTTCCAAAGGGTGATAAGCCTATGGAATACAATCAAAATTGGAGACCAGTTACATTACTGAATGTTGTATACAGGATCGGGTCATCTCAATAGCGAATAGGCTTAAAAAATGTACTTCCCAAGATCATAAATGAAGATCAAACAGGGTTCATGAGTGGTAGATATATTGGTGGTAGCATACGACTTATTTACGACTTTATTCACTATCTAAACGTTACAAATCGTCCTGGATTGTTGCTATGTATTGACCTGGAGAAAGATTTTGACACGTTAGACTGGAATTTTATGATGAAAACCTTGAAAGCTTTCTGATTTGGTCCAACTATGTGCCAGTGGATATCATTGTTTCATAGAAATATTAAATCCACAATAATTGTAAATGGTCATTGTTCATCTTGGTTTATAGTTGAGAGAGGGTGTAGACAAGGTGACCCCGTTTCATCATATCTGTGTTTAGAAATACTTGCTACTACGATAAGAGAAAATATATTGATTAAAGGTATGAAAATAGATAATAACGAGCATAAAATAGCTCAGTTTGCAGATGATACTCAGATGATGACCAAGGGTGATGCGACGTCTTTTGAGGCAATCACTGAAACGATCAGAGTGTTTCGTTTAAGTCTGGTTTATGTATGAATGATAGCAAAACGCCAGCAGTATGGTTACGTTGTAAGAAAAGGTCGACAGTAAAACATTTATCACATTTGAAGATCAATTGGAATCCACCAAAATTAAAAATTTTAGGCGTATGGTTTTCGGGAGACCTAGATGACTGTGAGGAAATGAATTATAATGAAAAATTTTCAGAAATAGAAAGGCTGTTTAACATCTGGATTAAGAGGTCTATAACTCCACCAGGCAGAATCGCTGTGTAGAAAAATTTAATCCTTTCAAAAATAACACAACTATGGTTACTCTTGCCAAATCCGCCAGACGACCTCATAAACGGTTTGCAAAGTATGTGCTTCAAGTTCATCTAAAAAAGGAAATAGGACAAAATCAGTAGAAAACGGTAATGAAGAGCGTAAAAAGGAGGATTAGGCCTACTTGATATCAAAAAGTTTATAAGTGGCCTAAAACTGATTTGGATACGCAAACTGGTACAGAATACACACAAGTGGAAAGGTATTACATCTACTTTATTCCCTGTCGTAGATAACATAGGTGTATATGGAGCATCATTCGCAATAACTGTCAACGTAAATCGCTTCTGGAAACATAGATTTGAAGCGTATAAAGAATTTTCTTGAAAGATGTGTTTTGAAAGAGCTGGTGAAATTATTGCAGAACCTCTGATTTACAATAAGATCAAGATAAGAAACCTAGCCATCTGTTATAAACAATGGATCGTTGAATTGCACTGAGTGCATCATCTGTCTTACCTTCGAAGAATTCAGACTAAAATATAATGTGAAGACAAACTTTCTGACTTATGCAGGATGTGTAAATGTGGTGAATAAATATATTAAAAAACATGGCATTACTGTTCAGTCCAGTAAAGCCAAAGAGAACATAAAAGCTCTTGATATGATCCTGTCCATACCGAAAGGAACAAAAAAGATGATATGGTATTCTCAAAGATGACGAATGGGTACCTAAATACTGTCAAAATTGGAACAATGCATAAACAATAGATTTAAACTGGAACACTGTTTTTCATAGAACACATAAAAAACAAGAAGCAAAACTTAAATGGCTCCAAATTAGGATAATACACAGAATCATTGCGACAAATGTATCCCTTAAAAGAATGGGAGTTACCAATGCTTAAAAATGCAGTTTTTGTGAAACAGAAATGAGACCATTCCCCATTTATTCTGGCTGTGCGACATCGTACAAAAATTTTGGAAAAACCTAGAAACCAGCATTAATCAAAAATGTAAATGTGCACAAGAGAAAAAAGTGGAAAAGTCAACTGTTTTGCCTGGATTTTCACAAAATCACGAAGCAGATGAGATTTTAACTTCATGATCTTGCTCGTCAAGTTCTTTATACACCGTTGCAAAATGAGCAAAAGTCGGCCATCTCTTACTCCGCATCTAGTGCAACTCCATTATCGATACAAAATAGAGAAACACTTATCCTATGTCAACATGGATTATGCCGGTTTTCTTTCTAGGTGGAAATGCTATGAACCTCCTTTCAATTAAAACAATTGACTTCGGTGGAGAATGTGACATGTACTATGAACATCTTGGTATTATTCTATACTTTTTCTTTTTGACTTTCACTCTAAGAATGAAAGGTCAAGTCTATGTAATTTCATGTGTGTGTTGTGCGACATGATAATTTCATCTTCTCCTACCCTATAGTCTCTGCCGTGCATGTTAGACATAATTGAAAGCCACATTTCTGTCAAAGCTGCGGTTGTTTGGCGTCAGGTATAACATAGTAACAAAACTTTTTTTTATGTCACATCTGCTTGTGTTCTCTCTCTCTCTCTCGGGGCTCGAGGCAAGATGGCGACCAGTAAGCAGCGTTCAGTAATTTTCTTCTTTTTTTTTTTTTCTTTTTTTTTTTTTGGAAAAGAGCTCTTTTATTTCATTTCAAACAGTTACAAAGATCACATCAAACGAAAACAACAAAAAAAATCGCCTCCATTTCCCCCCCCCCCCCCCCAAAAAAAAAAAAAAATCTGCATGTCATTTGAATTAGGAATCTAATGCCAACTATTCAAATAATTATACAGTAACGACTATCTCGCTACCGTAGGGTTTTTTTCCCCTAATCTAGAATTTTTATCTTTTAAATGGGCACACGTACCGAGCAATGTACACAAACATAATACAGGGTTATAAAATGTATTACTTAAACCATCAACTCCATCGAAGTATGGCATTCGAAGAAATTAAATTGTACAGACACACTTTAATTTACGATTATTTTCTCGAGGCTCCAAGGTCACGGATGACTTTAAATAGTAAACAAAAAAAAAGTATACAGCGCTTATTTTGAACATACATTCATACATTCACACATACATACATGCACATGTATATATATAGTACATAATATGACCATTAGTCCTCTAGTAGTTTAATATATGGTGACCATTTTTCTTGGTAGGTAGCATGATTCATCTCCATCAAGGACATATATTTCTCCATTTTATATCTATAATTCAGCTCCTTCAAAAACATGCTTACATTGGGTTTGGTTTTGTTAATTCTACATTTATAGATGAAATATTTTCCCATTAAAATTATCAGGTCTAGCATATTATCGGTTTTTGTTTTCTCATCCGTGCCAAATAATATAATCTCCACATTAAGGGATAATCTTTCACAGTGTGAACAATTAACTTGTAGAGCTCTTTCAAGGTCTTTCCAGAAAGCGTGTGTAAACTCACATTCCCACAAGTAATGGTTAATTGAGTCTTTTTCTCTATTACAGAAATTACATTTGTCGCTATCAACAATCTGCATACTTTTCAGCACACTATTTGTTACCAAAATTCTGTGGCATATTCTAATTTGGAACCACTTCAGTTTTGTTTCTTTGATTTTCTTAATCCTTTTCAGTACCTCTATCCAGTCAATAGGTATATCAAGACGTTGTTCCCATTTGACAAAGGCGCTTATGTTAAAAACTTCATTAGCTTCTACCATAATATCGTAATAAGTACGTGTTCCCTTAGTAACACTACAAATTTTTTGAAGTGCTAAAGTTTTAACATTACCAATGTTACTCTCTAATGTCAGTCTTCTTTTCTTTGCATAAGCTTTGATCGAACGCACACAGCTTACATAATTTAGAAAATTGACCTGAATTCCCATTTTTTCTGACAATTCATTGTGGCTTACAAAATTACCATCCTCGTTGAGTAAATGTTTAACTAAAAATACATTTTTCTGCATCCATTTCTTGCTTCAGTAAAAGGCTAATAAGTTATAAAGTGTGACTAGGGAAACGTATGAAAGGTTGAGTTGTTTTGTTGTTGTTTTTCAGAAGAAAGACAGGATGACAACAATAAAGATAAACAAAGGTCAAAGAAAGCGAGGCAGTTAACGAGAGTGACAGAAAAGATGAGGCAATGGGCACAGAACTTTAAAAAAGGCGGTGGAGCTGTCTGCGCTGAAAGACGCGCCCCATCCCCCACCCCACCCCACCCCACCCCACCCCACCCCACCCGTATTCTCCTCACAGGGACTTTAGAAAATATTAGGATTAGGATGAAACTGTTAGATGACTGGAAATGCATGTGTGGGTAGAAAGAAAAAAACTCGTTTAAAGTACACGTCAGTCACTAGAATATGGTATAGAATGTTAAAAAGTAACGGCAATATACCGGAAAATCTAGTTCCTGGATTATCTTTCCAAAGCTACATGAATTAGATAAGAACTTACTCAGATTGTGGTTGCAAAGGAATATGCCACACTGTCAGAATTGACGGCAAGATAGATTCTGTCGGACTCGTTCATCTTTGCACACTGCGGCTACCACTACCACCGCCACCACCTCGCCCCCCGAAATTCAGATCAAATAAATGCAGATAAGAAAGGCAATATGCTTGATAAAACTCGTGTATAGGAGAGAGAGGGAAGGAAGGGGAAGAACCAGGAGGAAAGAGGTGACAAGCAGGAGGAAAGAGGTGGGAGGAGGAAAGAGGTGCTTCGAAGGATTCTTATAGCAAGCTAGATAGCCCTCCCCCCACTACTCCGCTTCAACCCCCCTTCCCCCCCCCCCCCCCCCCCTATGGAGTGGTGGGGGAGGGCTATCTCGCTTACTATAAGAATTCTTCAAAGGTGAAGAGGACAGTTACCAGTCACTGGGTGAAGGATTTCTTTTTTTACGAAGGCCGCGGTCGACATAGTTCAAAGAACAATCGCCATTTTCCTTGAGAGATCATTGAGTATGCGATTTCATCAAGAAACAGTTTTGGTTTATTGCAAATGTCATGATAGGTGAAGTCACTCTTACAAGTTCACCCACAAACGGCAGCAAGTTTTGTTGTCTCCTTTTTTTTTCAAAAATTGATACAAGCATTTCTTCACGGTTTAGGGTTAGTACTGCACCCGGTCATAGATTAGGTCTGGGTTAGGGTTATCATTCAGCAGATGTGCAGAAGACAGAATTTCACAAAATGTTCATTGATTGGGCATATCAAGGTTGTGCCTCTACTCCGAATTCAGTCACTGACCAAATAAATGACTTTCACTTTAGTTGACGCATCTGTATCGGATTTCACCATTTTTGCAGGGGCTATTGCTGTTTAATTTGTTGCTTTCGTATGCCTTCATTTGCTTGAGTCCCACAAATACTCTTACTGTATTATATTTGCCAAGACAGTTTTATATGTCCAATCTTTGTAATATATTCAGTGAGTATTATATTTAATCTGCTGCTATGTTTTGTACGAAATAACATTGAACAGTCTAATCTCGATAGCATGTAAATTGATATGTATTACAGTACCTACTTGAAACATAACCAAACGTACCTTACATCAAGATGAAAGGAAATACTTTAAGCTAATAACAGTTTCTGACAGAAAGTAGGTTTTGTAATATCAGAAAAATTGCCGCAAACGTCAACTGGAGATTTACAGCCTTTACGAGTTTGTGACATTTCATGTAGGGAATGGCTGGACAAAGTACCAAGTTTAGCTGTGTTAGCTCTTGTACTTGCAAACAAAGAACAACCGTTAAAGCTAGTCACAGACACACACATAGCCTGTACATGCACGCAAGCACGCGCGCGCGCACGCGCACACACACACACACACACACACACACACACACACTCGCGTACTGGTTCCGCCGATACCCCCTTGGGAACTAACGGAAGTAACAGTTAACATTTTTTCTTCTGATCTAAATAAAGCGATTTCGCCGCATGTGTTAGCAGCATCTGTCAAAACTGACATGGAAGAAAAGTTTACTAACTATTTGAAAGTATACACTGACGGCTCAGTTCTTGATGATGGTAGTGCGGGATCTGGCTTTGTAATTCCAGATTGCAAAGCTGAAAAATCATATTATTTAGGTAAGGGTCATTCCATATTTACAGCTGAACTAGTTGCTGTCCTGATGGCATTAAATTATTTAATTTCCTTGCCAGTCTCAATATTTAATATCCTGTTTTGTGTTGATTCACAGTCAGTATTAAAAAGTTTGTATTGTTTTGAAAATTCACAAAGAGAGGAATTATTATTTGAGATTAAGTACATGTTGCACTGTCTTTACATGAAAGGTACTAATGTTGTATTTTCTTGGGTTCCATCGCACACCTCCTTCGTTTTTAATGATCAAGCAGATAGAGCAGCAAAAAGGGGAGCAAAGAATATATTTGGTAGTATTAAGGTTGATTGTCCTTTATCATACAAGGAAATTAATCATATAATCGAGAGGGATTTCTGGAGTCAATACAGTTCCTCATCAAAACCTCGTCAGCAAACTCTGTCAAACTTTGTGTCAATTAGCCGACCGGTTTCTAGCCTGACTTTTAGACTTTTATGTAATTCCCTACGAACCAAGTATTGCCAGACTGTTAAGTGCGTATGTCGTGGGGATCTTTCAGTTCAACATGTGATTTTTGATTGTGAACTAACGAAACCCTTTTTGAATGGTGTTATACCAAGTGCTGACACTGGGCATGTTAATGTGTTTGACTTTTTAGATTCGTTGCCAGTTGTTTCTCTTGTTAAATTAACGAGTAACCTTTTGGGAAGTCCATTAAGGAACATTTTATAATCATAATCGTAAGTTAGATTATTTTAGTTATTTTTATCTAATTTTTTATAGTTACTGTCCTACAATTCATCTATGCTTTATTTTTGTTCCATGTAACCACATCGTCCTCTTTTCTTTTATGATAATAGTCTAAAATTGTAAACAATATGTTATTTAGACGTCTGCAATCACCTATATGTGTGACGAGACGTAAAACAGAATTCCTTCCTACACACACACACACACACACACACACACACACACACACACACACTGTCACGGACAAAAAAATGAAACAACCTAACTTGGGGGAAACAACCTAACTTGGGGGGAACAACCTAACTTGGGGAGTCGCCAGTCAATTTGTTCGGACCTAAGTCCAAACTCAAACATTCTAGGCGTCAGAAAGACGGGCCCATGGGTCGGGTCCGGCCAATTAAGCTTAGCGGAGAGGCTTCAGGAAGACGGTCTGTCCGGCTATACGGGCTAAGCAGCTTTGACCGACGCCTCGATGTCTAGCGAGACGAGTCGCAGAGCCGAGCTCAAGCTCATCTAGCCACTTTGTGGAACCAACGTCATTGTTACTCGGACGTCGTGGTGCCTACCCAGACTCAGCTGGCCAATTTAGATTGACCAGTGTCCACCACTTAAGCCACACCGCGCCAGTCAAGTAGGAAAGGGGGGAAGGTAGTGTGTGGTGGGGGTGAAATCTAGCTAATCAATTAAATGACCAATTGACCACCACAGAGAGTAAGGCGTGTAGACGGGACTGTCATGATTTGAACGTCCAATGGAATTAGAGGGAGACAACTTCGGGGATCAAGGGTAAAAATACTGACCAATGGTACTGGCCCTTGGACACGGGGTTAGAGCATAAAGGAATGTGTGAGTGAGAGAGAGAGGAGGAGGAAAAAAACGAACAGACAGAGAGAGAGGGGGAGAAGTCTGGGGGAGTAGGCTCTCGCCTACAGGAAGGCAGGGAGATGAGAACGAACAGAGACAGAGAGATGAGGAGGTTTTAGGTGTAGTCTCTGCACGAGGGAAAAGGCAGAGAGATGAAGAGAGGAGAGAACGAGGGGAAGAACGAACAGAGAGAGAGGTTCTGAGTGGAGCTCTGCAGGAGAGAAGGGCAGAGAGAGAGAGAGATGAGGAGAGAAGAGAACCAAGTTGAGAGATTAGCATGAGATAGTCTGCAGAGGAAGGACTGAGGAGAGATGTGGAGAGAGAGAAAGAGTTGCTGATTTATGAAGAAGAAAAGAAAGAAAAGAAAAAAAAGAAAAGAAAAGCAACCATGTCCATTTGATACGAGCAGACTAGAAGAGAGAGAGAGAGAGAGTGCAATGCGTTAATGCAGGAAGGAAGAAAGGAGAACAGATCGATGTTGATAGTCACTGTTCTACCCTAACCGGGGGTTCGACCTCATACCTGGCAGCGTCACTTCGCCAAGCAGAACCACAGACCAACGCCAACAGTCTCACCTGACCAGGCGCCATCAGACCAACACCAGTGCCGGCAGTTGTGTCGTGTTGTGAAAGTGACAGTGAAAAGAAAAAGAAAAGAAAAGAAAAGACAGTGATTCGTGAATAGTTAAGATCACCTGGCCAGGTAAAGTAGAAATCTATTTATACCCGGTTAGTTAATGATGTTTTAGATAAATGATTTTGTGAAGTTCAGGAAAGAGAGAATGTTTTATTTCATTTGATTCCATATGCATTGATGTTTCGTTCTATGAACATGTGTAGTAAAGTTATAGACTTTACTAGTGGTTTGATGTGACGAATGCATGATATATGAATGAGATCGTAAGCAAGCTGTGAGTGTGTTTGGGCTGTGCGCTAGTCCTTCCTCCATCGACATCACCCGAGGTTGACAATTTATTGGCGAGCCTGCCAGGATATTCTGGCCCATTTATTATAATTGTTCAACTTCTCAGAGAGGAAGCTGGGTGGGATTCAAGTATTGTAATCCTAAGACAAGGGGTTGTCTTACTGTATGTTCCCAAGATAGTTAAATACTAGGCTTGGCATTGCTTCCAAGATAGTTAATACTAGGCTTGGCATTTCAGCCCCAGAGTACTCATTTCGCACAGATTGCCTATAATTCGCTCTCATAGTTGGGTCAGGCGCTGGGCGTCTTATAAAAACTAACTACGTTGTCCCAAGCTAATATTATCATTCATAGGATTGTGCTATTACGTCACTCGTGTCGGAAACCACCAGTTTGGCTGTCGTAGTAATAAAATCTTGTTCAGAAAAAAAAAGAGATATAATGGCGGAAGAAAAGAACACCCCTATTGAACAACAATTAGAGTTGAGTGGTACGAAGAAGGAGTTCGTTGAATTGAAAGAGCTAGTTATGAAAGAACAGATTTTGTCAGGTTGCGGCCCTGAGTTAACCATACATTTGAAAGAGAGACAGCCAGAGACAGCAGGAGAGTTGTTGAAGTTCGCAGAGGTGTATAGAGAGGCACGTTTGGGCACTAAGGTGCAGGAGAAACAGGTGCTAGGCACAGGTGAGAAGAGTGCAAGGAGACTAGGAGAGTTTTCTGCAAAGTCTGCAAACCCAGTGGTGGGGCAGAAGGAAGGGCAAAGGGACATTAGGTGTTTCATTTGTCACAAGAAGGGACATGTGGCGAGGGATTGTCGCATGAGGTTCCAGAAGGCAGCAGCCTTGCAAGAGGTGGATAAGGGTCGTCAAGGGAAACGACCTGCAGTGGAACCAAAGGGATTCAGTCGGAAGAGGGTAGAGTGCAGCCTATGGCTAGCACTGGACAGCAGTCAGTGTCAGGATGGAGGGCACTAGGCTGAGTGGTTCGTTACCAGTGGAAGAAGGGTGGATCGGCCAGCAGAGGGTGAAAGTGTTACGAGACACTGGTTGTTCATGCGGGTAGTACGAACAACGCTGGTCGAGAAAGGGGATTTGACAGGGCAAATCCAGACCTGTACTCTAATCGATGGCACTGTGAGGGAGTTTCCAGTTGCTAAGATAGAAGTACGTACCCTTACTTCTCAGGCGAGTTGTCTGCGTTGGTGATGGAGAAACCCCTTCACGATTTGATCATTGGAAATATTCCAGGTGCAAAGGATCCAGGGGATCCTGAGTTGTTGACTGCTACAGGGGCAGCAGTTCAGACACGGAGCAAGAAGGAGGAAAAGGTTGTTAAACCGTTAGTTGTTCCAGGAAGGAAGTCGGGCATAGACGTGTCGCCTGATGAGTTTAGGGCTGCACAGGAACAAGACCCTTCGCTCGTGAAGTCTTGGGAGTTGGCAAGAGGTGGAGAGAAACAGGAGGTTAGAGGAGGTGAGACAGGATTTCTTGTGAAAGGCGGGCTGTTGTACCGAGTGTTCACCAAGGGGAAGACAGGTAAGGTGACCACTCAGTAGAGGTACCAGCATGTTATCGTGACACTGTCATGTCAGTGGGTCACGAGTCGCTCATGGCGAGTCATCTCGGCACCGGTAAAAACGGCTGACCGAGTCTTTGATGATTTTCATTGGCCAGGGGCAATGGCAGACATAAAGCGGTTCTGCATGTCATGTGACGTGTGTCAAAGGTCAGCCACAAGAGGGGTGAAGAGGAAGGCGCCTCTTAAACATCCCCCTTTAATTGACACACCGTTCAGGAGGGTGGCTATTGATCTGATCGGCCCAATCTCGCCCTGTTCCAAAGGTGGGCACAGGTATGAGACATGTAAGGTTGCAAAGGAAAGGTTGCAGAAGGCTAGGGTCGGTCAGAAGAAGCAATATGACAGGAAGGTGAGGAAGCAATCCCTCAAGGCGGGAGATCAAGTCCTGGTACTGCTTCCCACGGGTCACAACAAGCTGCTGATGCATTGGAAAGGACCATTCACCATCACTGAAAAGGTCGGTCGGGATTACCGAATTGATGTGAATGGAAAACCAAAACTTTTCCATGCGAATTTTCTCCGCAAATATATTCAGCGTGAGACTCAGCACATAGGCGCAGCAGCAATCATTGTTGAGGTGAAAGAGACCCAGCAAAGAAGGGAGATTTTGTTGCCTAAGTTTCCAGAAGAGTCATACAGGGATGTGTCACTGTATGAAGGGCTAGACAGTAGGAGTTCCTAGGTTTTGTTGTCGGAGGCGACACAAAGCAGCCGGAAAGAGGAAAGGTGGAGAAGATGATGAATTCAGAGAGACCAAAGACCAAAACAGAAGTCAGGAGTCTGCTAGGTTTTATTGGGTTCTATAGGGAGTTTGTCCCAAACTTTGCTGCAATCACGAGTCCTCTCAGTGATTTGGTCAAGGCAGGGAAGCCGGCAGTGGTCGAATGGTCAGACGCTGCGGAGCAAGCACTGCAGACGGTGTTGGAAAGACTAGGTTCCCGTCCCATCTTGAAGCTACCAGATATGTCCAAACCAGTTTTGTTGCGGACAGATGCATCAGGTGGTGGGATAGGTGCAGTATTGTTACAGGAACATGAAGGGGTCGAGTTTCCTGTGAGATATGCTAGCAGGAAGTTGACAAAGTGTGAAGAAGGGTACGCAACGGTGGAGAAGGAGTGTTTAGCTGTTGTGTGGGCCGTGCAGAAGTTCCACAAATACTTGTATGGGAAAGAGTTCGTGATCGAGACGGATCATCAACCACTCAAATTCCTGCAGGAGGCACAGTTGAAAAACAGCAGAGTTCTGCGTTGGGCAATGGCACTGCAGCCCTACAGGTATCGAGTGCAGTACATTCCGGTCGACAGAATGTCGGAGCTGACTATTTAAGTCGTGTAGTCTAGCAAGCTGCAACTCAGAGGAAGTCAGTCATATCCAGGGTGCTTTGTTGATAATATGTGTTGATTCCAGTTATGTTGATTGGATATGGGTTCATTCCCAGTTGGCTATGGTTCATATTTTTTTTTGTGTGAGACTTGTTCATATTTTCTTTGTGAGACTTGTTCATGTGGATGTAGTTATGCGTGGAGCATACAGTCGCTTGTGTAGTGATGCATTATTTGCAATAAGCGAGGATGGAGATTCCTCAGTGAAGTGTCATGGATCGTGATCATATTATATTGTGCTTTTCATAAGAATTGTGAAAAGAAGATGTGGCAAATCCGCAGGTAGGGGAATTGCATAAGTGTGCACAGAGGTCGTTATAAAATGAGTGAAATAACGCAAGAGCGCACGTCAATGATAACTCATTGGAGTGGTATTCACTAATTGTATATTTTATAACTTATAAACCGTTGGTTGTAAAGTATTTTCCAAACTTGCGCGTGTAGCTGTGTGTCAGCAAATTCGGTTGTTGTCCTTTTTGTACCGTTGTTTTGAGACAATGCGGAGCATGGTCTTTTGCAAGGGGGAAATTGTCACGGACAAAAAAATGAAACAACCTAACTTGGGGGAAACAACCTAACTTGGGGGAACAACCTAACTTGGGGAGTCGCCAGTCAATTTGTTCGGACCTAAGTCCAAACTCAAACATTCTAGGCGTCAGAAAGACGGGCCCATGGGTCGGGTCCGGCCAATTAAGCTTAGCGGAGAGGCTTCAGGAAGACGGTCTGTCCGGCTATACGGGCTAAGCAGCTTTGACCGACGCCTCGATGTCTAGCGAGACGAGTCGCAGAAGCCGAGCTCAAGCTCATCTAGCCACTTTGTGGAACCAACGTCATTGTTACTCGGACGTCGTGGTGCCTACCCAGACTCAGCTGGCCAATTTAGATTGACCAGTGTCCACCACTTAAGCCACACCGCGCCAGTCAAGTAGGAAAGGGGGGAAGGTAGTGTGTGGTGGGGGTGAAATCTAGCTAATCAATTAAATGACCAATTGACCACCACAGAGAGTAAGGCGTGTAGACGGGACTGTCATGATTTGAACGTCCAATGGAATTAGAGGGAGACAACTTCGGGATCAAGGGTAAAAATACTGACCAATGGTACTGGCCCTTGGACACGGGGTTAGAGCATAAAGGAATGTGTGAGTAGAGAGAGAGGAGGAGGAAAAAAACGAACAGACAGAGAGAGAGGGGGAAAGTCTGGGGGGGTAGGCTCTCGCCTACAGGAAGGCAGGGAGATGAGAACGAACAGAGACAGAGAGATGAGGAGGTTTTAGGTGTAGTCTCTGCACGAGGGAAAAGGCAGAGAGATGAAGAGAGGAGAGAACGAGGGGAAGAACGAACAGAGAGAGAGAGGTTCTGAGTGGAGCTCTGCAGGAGAGAAGGGCAGAGAGAGAGAGAGATGAGGAGAGAAGAGAACCAAGTTGAGAGATTAGCATGAGATAGTCTGCAGAGGAAGGACTGAG
>CM031595.1:101953031-101988031 GCA_018398815.1 Conus ventricosus | reverse complement strand
GATAAGTGGCATAAACCTGAGGAGGGATGAACAATGATTCAACCATATTAAAGTAAGCTTACACCGACACACATCCATATTCAACATTCTTGATCATAAAGCATTGGAGGTTAATGTTGTTGTTGAGAGAGAGAGAGAGAGAGAGAGAGAGACAGACAGACAGACAGACAGACAGACAGAGTCACAGACACACACACACACACACACACACACACACACATACACACACACACACACACACACACACACACACGCGCGCGCGCGCTGACACTAACACATACAAACACATACACACACACGCAACACTAACACAGACAAGCACATACAATACTATACTTACTAAATGAAAGCACGGGTCTAAGTCATTCCTTCACCACACACAGGTTGAAAGAATCGGACAATTCTACTGACGTCACAAAAACGAACACTTTCAGGCTGCTCTGTTCACTGGAAGCAAGAGAACAAATGTGGGCGAATTACCTTCCGGTTTTCTTGGGATCGGCGTTTTCCGAGAATCGCGTGTTTCATCCTTGTCGATTCACCTAAGAGATGTATGATTATGGGCGTGCGCCCTTTGATGCATGAATGCATTATGTTTGCTAGGCTGACGGGGAAAACAACAACAACAACAACAAACAAAAAACGTGACGGATGATTACGGCGCCATCCCTTGAGTAGATGTCAAACGTAGCAATTTAGGATTTTCTGAAAATAATTGCATGCCTGGTATGTCCACACTTGACTCAGTCGTGTCCTCCTCCGCCCCCCCCTCCTCCCTCTCCCTCCTCGTGTGTGTGTGTGTGTGTGTGTGTGTGTGTGTGTGCTGAGGAGTGTTCACCGACCAACCGACTGACTGAGGGTATGTCTATTAACGGGAGGCAACTTCCCTTGGGTCTCTTTGTCGTCTCCCCTACAGTGTTCGAACTTCAAGTGTGTGAAGTGATGCTTACCTCCAGAGAAAACATTCGTCTCTCCGGTGGCTTAGTGTTAAAATTACATACGCCGAGCTCTCTTTATTTTTGCTCAAAACTGTGTCTGTTCCACGTATTAATATGCACATTCCAGGATGAATTTGTATGTAATTGTGATAATCTTTTTAGCTCAGAGCCTGAATCAGATTAGGACAATCATATGATTTGAGGAATGCCTTTAAAGTTAAAAACATACAGCAGGAAACACACACACACACACCACGCACGCGCACACACACGCACACCACACACACACACACACACACACACACACACACACACACACACGCACGCACGCACGCACGCATTTTTATGAGTCTGCGCTCATAAAAATATAATAAAGAGTGTGAGTTGTGTCAGCTTGTGCGAACGTGCGTGGTTATGAATGTGTGTGAATGTGCGTGCGGCGTTCATGCGCATGATCATGCTTGTGAGTTTTCGGGCTTTATGATCCTGCGGTTACTGTGTGTGCCAAGGCTCATGTGTGTGTGGGGGGGGGGGGGAGGGGGGGGAGGAAGAGAGGATGATGCTTGTGTTTACTTTATATAGTCTTTGCTTGTTTTTTGACTGTGACTATCTGTTAGTATGTCTGTCTGTCTATGCAAGTGATGATGTTCGTGTGTGCGACAAAATATGTGTGGAAATGTGTTGTATGTCTGTGTCTATCTTTGTGTGCACATGAGTGTGTGCGCAGGCAGGACGGTGTTGGGGGGGGGGGGGGGGGGGGGCGCATGCATATACATGTATGAGTGTTTGCGCGCGCGCGCGCGTGTATGTGTGTGTGTGTGTGTGTGTGTGTGTGTGTGTGTGTGTGTGTGTGTGTGTGTGTGTGTGTGTACAGACGCGCGTGCTTGCCTTGTTTGTGGTCTGTGCGTGCGTGTATGGACAATACTTGGGACGAAACTCTGTGTACAGTGTGCTGGTGTGTGTCATGTGTGCGAGCTGCAGGAAACTGAAACCGAAACTGCACCAGATTTTGCATGACTTCATGTTTCACTGTGAAACATTCGACCTTAAAACAGCAACTTGTCATACGCACGTGAAAAATCAATGAACGGCGGCTAGACTTTCAACAACAACAACAACAAAAAAAGAAGAAGAAGAAAAAAGAAACGGGAACTCACAAATGTTCTGTCGGCCCTGCTGTGATACATGATCAAAACCGTGAGGGATGTGGGATCGGCTGGGGGAGAGGGGAAGGGGGGACAGGAGGGACATGGTGAAGGGTTGGGAAGGGGGAGGGGTAGATCGGGTATGTAATGTTTATGCTTGAGCCGTTAGCAAACGAAGCGTCGTTGCGTTGTCAGCGAGTTCATGCAGAGCTGCCTACAAAGTTCTGAGTTGACTGTTTCGTATTAGTTCCGTATGTTACATCTCCCCTTTCATAAAAGAAACCGAAACTTGAGTGAACACAAAAACAAAACAAAAAACAATGAATAGAGTACACACATCAACAATGAACAGCAGGATTTCTTGCGATGAAATCAGACACGATGAGTTCAGAACTCAGTGTCACAGGTCAAGTCGTTGAGGTGGGCGAACTTCACGTCCAGAGCGTGTTCGGTAAGTAGTGTCACGGTGACGATCTGGCGTCAATTGTTGATGAGGGTGCTCAGGTAAGTTTGACGTCCCTCTAGGTGCCTCTGGCGCTGAATCGACTTCAGGTACAGCTGACAGTTCTGGTAGAGCTGGAGGTCCATCGTTTGCTCTCAGCGTTGAACGGTGTAAATGTCGTCTGTTGCGTCGATACACACCTCCTTCAGACTGGACTAGATAGGATCTTGGCGATGCATGGTGTTCTACCACCACAGCTGGTTTCCATTTCTTGGTGCCTGGGAGTGGAGCCATGCGAACTTGATCCCCAGGGCGAAGAGTAGAATGTTCTGAAGTAGTGTGTTTGTCGTGGTAGAATTTCTGCTTGGTCTTTTCAATCCTCATGCGCTGCTTGATGTCTTTGCTGTCGTATGTAGGGGTAAGGATACTTCTGGGGGTTGGAAGTTTGTTCCTTGGTCGCCGTCCCATCAAGAGCTGTGCAGGAGAAAGATTGATGCCATCCAATGGTGTGGTTCTATAATCCAGCAATGCTAGGTATTTGTCTTCATTCTTTGCCCACAGTCGCTTGACAGTTTGAACTGCTCGTTCAGCTTCCCCGTTGGAACTTTGAAAGTGAGGGCTGGATGTTTTGTGACAGATTCCATAGCTTTTGCAGAAGTTTGAAAACTGTTGACTGGTGAACTGTGTCCCACAGTCACTTCTCAAGGTGGATGGAATCCCGTGACGGCCAAATTGATTTTTTAGCTTCTCTGTCACTGATTCAGTGCTCATGCTCTTGAGTTCATCTACTTCAATGAATTTTGAGAAGTAATCCACCGTCACAAGGTAGTTTCTGCCTTGAAAATCAAAGATGTCAGTTCCAACTTGTGCGTATGGGAGATCTGGAACAGGAGTAGGCAGTAGTGGTTCAGCGGGAGGTTTCCTTTTGTAGTCTGCACACTTGCTGCAGTTCTTGATTTTGTCTTCAATTTCCGAGTTCATTGATGGCCAGTACATCACTTCACGTGCTCGCTGTTTGCATTTCGTGATACCCAAGTGGGATTCATGGACAAGAGTCAGCATTCGTTTCCTCAGACTGGGTGGTATGACAATTCTGGATCCTTTGAAGACGATGCCATCAGAGACGGCTAGTTCGTCTCTCGAGTCCCAAAACTGTCGAATTTCTATGGGCACATCGTTTCTTCTGTCTGGCCAACCACTCATAATCAAAGTTTGTAACTGCCTAAGTTCTTGTTGTGAGCATTCCTGAAGTTGTTCATACATTTCTTTGCAATAGGTGCATATGAGTTCTCTGTATCTATGTATGCTATTTCAGCAATCTCTCCAGGGAGATATGCACGTGAGAGAGTGTCTGGAAGCTGCATCTGGCTGCCTTTTCGGTACTTCACTTGCAGAGTGTACCACTGTACATGAAGTAGCATGCGCTGTAATCGCATTGGTGCTGACATAAGTGGCTTGGAAAAAATCTGCTCTAATGGTTTGTGGTCGTTATAAACAGTTACCTCTTTCCCAAAGATGTAGCAATGGAATTTTTTGCAGGCATGCACGATGGACAGCATTTCCTTTTCTATTTGTGCATAACGCTTTTCTGCGTCAGTCATGGACCGTGAGCTATATGCAACAGGTCTTCCATCCTGGATTAGAACTGCTCCAAGTCCGTGCTGACTGGCATCACAGTGTATTTCAACTGGTGCTTTGACGTCATAGTACTTCAGGACTGGATGATGACAGCAGAGACTTTTCAATTTTGCGAAGGCTTGTTCATGACTTTGTTGCCAATCAAACAGGGCATCCTCTTTCAGAAGATCACGCAGAGGAGCACTTTCTTCACTCAAGTTTGGAATGAACTTGCCAAGGTATGTGACAAAACCCAGGAAGCGTCGGACATCATCTTTGTTTTGTGGGGTTGGCATATCTTGAACAGCTTTCACCTTGTCCGGGTCAGGCTTCAGTCCTTGGGCTGTGAGAAGATGTCCAATGTATGGCACGCTGGACTGTCTGATGATCAGCTTCTCAGGGTTCAGTTTCAGATTGTACTTTGTAGCTCTCTCCACTACTTTTCTCAGTATCTGGTCATGGTGTTCAGTGTCACGGCCTGCAACCAGAATATCATCCATTGATGCGTATGCTCCTTTTATGCCTTCTAGCATTTGGTCCATGATCCTTTGAAACACTTCCGGGGCACAGGAGATACCAAATGGAAGGCGTAGCCACCGGTACCTCCCAATTGGGGTGTTAAAGGTAGTCAGGAACGATGACTTTTCATCCAACTTTATCTGTAGGAAACCACTTTTTGCATCCAGCTTTGAAAATACTTTTGCATCAGGAATGTCTGCTATGATCTCTTCTACTGTGCGCATTGGATAATGTTCACGTTGTATGGCAGCGTTCAAGTCTTTGGGATCGATACAAATGCGGATTTTGTCATTTCTGACTGATACAGTCATTGAACTGACCCATTCAGTGGGCTCTTCAACTTTGATAATGTGTCCATCTGCTTCCATCTCATGGAGCTTTTCGACAATTTTATCACGCAGAGCTACAGGTTGACGACGTGCTGGGTGGACAACTCCTTTTGCACCTGGTTTCAGCTTGATGCCGTATTCTCCTGGCAGAGTTCCAGTCGTGTGCTCCAGCTCAGGAAACTCATCTAAGCTCGAGGTTGACTGGCTGTTCGCTGTAGATTCTATTGTTGAGAGACGAGCGATGAGACCAAGATTTTCTGCAGTTGTCCCAGAAATTACATTTTCTTGATCAATATTGAGGATTTCAAACCGAGTGTTTATGGTTTTTCCATTATGGACAACTGGAAGATCTGCCGTGCCAATGGGCTTGATGTTGTGATTGGAGTAGGTGCGTAGAATTTTATCAGAGGAACGAATCTCACAGCAGTGAGATATTTTCTGGTAGTCTCGTACTGTGAGAGTATTACACCTGGCTCCAGTATCAATCTTGATTTTAATGATTTTTCATGAATTGACACGATCTGGTTCCATTTGTCACTGTTGTTTGAGTCGTTGAACTTCGTACTGTGGATCATCAGGACTTCTGGTTCTGAGTCTGAGTCTGTTGCTACAGTGTGTACGTCCCGGCGTCTTCTGCACACTTTCCCTCAGTGGTTGGGCCTTCTGCAATGTGCACATGTAGTCCCAATAGCTGGGCAGCTCCCTTTTGTCAGTGTGTGTTTCAGATCTCCACCACAACGAAAACACAACTTTGTGTTTTCGTTTCCTGTATTTTGGTGTTTTGATTGCTTCTTTCTGATTACGCTAACAGCAGGTTTAGTTTCTTCATCAGTAACACAAAATTCTTCTTTTATCTTGACGTTCTGTTTCTTGCGTCGGACAACATTTACATCTACTTCTGACTCATCACGAACAATGCGGAGTTGTTTCTGTGATAGCTCAAATTGTTGACCAATTTCTATGGCTTGGACAAGAGTTAGAGCTTCTCCTTTCTCAAGCAGTCTCGCCTGTAGTTTCTTTTCATGTACACCGTCAATAATGTAGTCTACCATTATATCATCATTGTCTCTGTAGTCACAGTCCATCATGATAAGTTTCAGATCCTTTATAAAGTTGTCGAAGGACTCACCTTGGTCCTGCTTTCTTTGCTTTAGTCTGTGTCTTGCCACACGTTTGTTCTTTCTTGGACGAACATAGGTTTCAAACTTGGTTAAAACTGCATTAGGATTGTCTTTTTCACCATCAGCCCACTGTAGAGTGCGGTAGATTTGCCTACCTTGGGCACCGATCCAAGTTCCGATCCATCCAGCTTTTTGTTTGTCGGTCAACGTTGCCAGCGGGCCATCGAACACGAAGCCAACGTGATCTTTGAAGCGAGTAAACTCCTGGAACAAGTCTGTCGCATCCCAATCGATAGAGGGATGTTCAAAGTTCATGTTCGTCATAATTCACTCTTTCAATGTTTTATCGGACAAGTGGGCGAGCTTCTGACACCATGTAATGTTTATGCTTGAGCCGTTAGCAAACGAAGCGTCGTTGCGTTGTCAGCGAGTTCATGCAGAGCTGCCTACAAAGTTCTGAGTTGACTGTTTCGTATTAGTTCCGTATGTTACAGGGTATCATACATTCCAGATATTGGCTCTCTCGCTCTGTGTGTGTGTGTGTGTGTGTGTGTGTGTAAACATCTTTGCAGAGTTAATTCGACGTGCACTTATACGTGTGCGTGCGTGTGTGTTTGCGTGCGCATGTACACATGTGCAGCATGCATGCGGATGTGGATACTGCTGTGCGTGCGTGTGCGGGCTCGTGCGAGGGAGAGAGAGAAGGGGGGGGAGGGAGAGAAAGAGCGTGAGGCCAATAAAAGATAATGGTGAACAATTCAGGTTCAGGTTCAGATTTAGGGGCGATGATTGTTTCATCATAGCCTCGCGGCTTTATATGCCCCTTCTTTATATGCTCTGTCATTGGTCAGGTCAGTTTTTATTTTCGACCATCAAAGTCGAACATGATGTCAGTAATTATTTTATGCTTATCGATAAGATTTTTAAAAGAGTTAATATTTGGTGCACGTTTGATGTTCGGAGTTAGTTTATTCCAAATTGGTGCTATCCTCTGGCTGAAGAAATGTTTCCTTATATTAGTATTAACTTGCTGTATTTGTACTTTGTCACAATTGTTCGTGGCACCGCTGGGGGAGGAAGGAGAGCTTTTTCGTTCTGTTGGTGCCCAGTGTATCTGAGCTGCAAAACCTTGTGCGACGTGATCGCATTGCGTTTCCTTCGCCGTTCATGCTTTGTCCCCTTTGATTGGCATTTGGGTGGTACGTGTGTCACACTTCCTTATTTTCTCCCTCCTTTAATGAACAAGCTAGGACTCAAGCTTACTGACTCGGAAGTGCGGATAAATGTGAATGATTATAACTCCCTCTCCCTCCCTCTTTCTGTGTGTGTGTGTGTGGTGCTCACTTATGCACGCTGAGACCTCACACTTTCCTGAAAGTTCAGCGAGTATCTGTGAGAACTCGTCACGCTGGAATACAAGCAACTCAACAACGAACCAGGGTCTGTAACCTCTACATACGCCTGACCCTGTTTTGCCCGTGACAACTGGGCTAGTACAGAAACAACCTATCAAACGAACGCTACGAGATGGCTTTTCAGACAACAAACAGAACTCCTGGCATACATCAAAGTGGTGACATCAAGAAATACAATGACCTAGGAATTTCTCTGTAAGGTAACCCTTATCTCGCTAACTCTTGCAACGTATACAAGACTGATACACTTTAAAAGTCTGTTGCCGAAAGCAAAACCCATACGCATGCGTATATTTTGTTTACTTCAGGCTGTGCACTTCCCCACTGTGCAAATCGGTCATTTCCGTCCATCCGAAGTCTCGCGAGAATCCGAGTAAGTTAACGTTTCGTCCTCCGATGCAAAGTTAGAACCGAACGTGACATCATCAAGACGAGATTTGCCGAACAGGTGATTGAAACAATGTCAACACAAACTAGGATGACGATTACATAACCGCCAATTTTTAGCTTCCAGCACTTTACTGGTGAGTCTGATTTGGACTGACACGTTTGTGAGAATTTCTGTCTATCTGGGGTGCTAAGTTTCAGTTCGGTTTACAGCAGAGCGAAAACAGGAAGTCGCACTCAGCATGACAGGTTTGTGGCTGAAGCAGAAGTGCTTCTTTCATTGTTTGGAAAAAAATCCTCAAAATGTCAATTACTAACTGAACGGCATCAAAATAGAATTTTACGTTTTGAATAAATGATGGGCGTATGCAGCAAGCGTTGTTATATCCGATCGTCGGTAATGAAAATGACCTTCATTTGCTTGGGCTGTATTTTGCTAGTTACGCTCTGGGGTTTGCCCACGTTGTGACAAGACGATCCTAATCATACCAAAATAACCGTTTTTCCTGGTTTAAGGAGTGACTTCTTGAGCCTGTCTGAACACAAGTCAAACAGGAAGCTAGCTTGAAATTTGATCCCAACAGTAGTTTATTACACCATTTATCAGTTCTGGAATATTTAACATGTTCGATTTGTTGTGATACATATTGAAAAGAATCGTAAAGTAGAACACACACTAAAAGAACAGATGAGCATGGTGGGAGTGTACCAGCTTTGCACAGTTCATTATCTTTCCCCATGATTTGGTAGTTCTGTTATAAGATCTGATGCAAGAGATTTTAGTGGTCCAAGTTTGTTTTAAGTGAACAAATTGACATTATTTTCTGTTGTTTTTTTCTGGATCCCTCTTCACCACCGTCGGACGGATCTCCACAATCATTTGGCTGAGTATTTTGAGACATTTTTATTTCCTTTTCTGTGAGCAGTATTTTTACATGCTGAAATGATGAAATACCAGAGAACATGGGAGGAAGTTTAGAAAGGCACACCAAGACCAGTTTCAGGCGAATTCACAAAAAAAGCATTTTGACTCAGTTCTGTTCAGATTTTTCCTTGTATCTCATATCAAAGATAGTGGTTAGGAAGAAACCTGAGCAGTTTTCTTTTTCATTTTTTGTTTGTTTGTTTTTGTCAGGAAACAAACATTGTATTCAAATGACATTTTCAGGTATGCAAAATAATATTCCAGATCTCCTTTGTGAACTGATACCTGAACATGTATTCATCACAATCAGAGATTCTGACAGTGGAAACTTCTGGATTTAACAGGTAAAAGATAAACTTGATGGAAAATGACCACTTTTAGGCAATCTGGTCTAATGACGGACAATATTTTATACAGAGAGAGAAAGAGAGGGGAGGGGGGAGTAAGATTAGATACCAAGCACTGGATGACTTGCCAAGGTCAAAGTTGAACTTGAAGCCAGCTGAATCTAGATGAGCACTCTGGTTAAATGTGACTGTTGTAAAGAGGGCATATGCTGTATTCCACTGAATCAATATTCCTTTGATCATAAATAAGTCTAGGACTTTGTAATGAAACAAAGGCAAAATCACCCATCAGGATCTTTCAGCTAAAATGATGGGATGTTCCACTTAAAAGTTCTTCACAATTACGGGAGGCCTACTACTACCATACAATACCATCATTTGTTTGTGTCATGTGTCTACTGCGAGTAGGCGAGCACTATAGTAGTTGATAGCTGCACAGAGTACCGCGAAAAAGCTTCAGGCCAGTGAAAGGTAAAGCTCTGCTGTGACAGAAAATTTTTAACGCCATCCATTTTTATTGCCAGATAAAAATTACCAGAGCCTCTGATCACATGCTTGTTAAATTTTGTGTGTGTGTATGCGTGTGTAAGTGTGTACATGCGTGTGTGTTTGTGTGTTAGTGTTTCTGCTTACTAACAGAATCAGGTGTAACCCATGATGAAATATCCATTGACATCAGTTTGTCTTGAAACGTGAGTTCATGCAGTATAAAATCAATCCATAGTAACTTACGGCTGAGTATTAAATAAGGTGTAATTATCACTTTGCAGTGCAACATATACAAGAAAAAAGAAAAGAAGAAGAAGAGGAAGAATGAAGGAAATGGAAAGAAAAAGTGATTTCAGTTGTGCAGAATACTTTTTAATCTGAACTTTCTGAGACCTGTTGTATGTCATAAGATGAATTCTGTTTTGCAGTAGTGGAAAAAAGTGAGATTTTGTTGGAGCCAGTTACGGTCTTGGAATCAATAAAAAAAATATTTAAAAAAATTGAAAAGCTTTGTTCAGGGATCATAATGATCTTTGCCGATTTGTATTTAGGGATGCACTGCATGCAGAAAAATGCATTCCAGACAGGAAAAAGTACTCCCAAAACATAAATACACTGAAAACAGATTCTGTATTTTTTTTTAAAGTTTTTGCTTTCCCTCCCTTGCCACCACAAACCTTGCTAAGTATATGTGCAGTGATCTGTCAGCTTGAGTCTTCACATTTTTGAAGTCGTCCTGCATCAATTGGCTGTAAACAAGTTGTCTTGGATACCAGCTGCCATAGTGCAGTGGTAAGCTGAGCGGATTCCTAATACTAGTAATAGGGAGGTAGTATGGCTGATTTCCAGTAGCTCTAGCCATTTTCAGTTGTGGGATTTTTCAGCCATGACCAGCTCTTACCCACACTTGGATTTGCTGTGAGCTCATTTGGGAAGATTGAAACCAGAGTGTCAAGTTTCGTCCATCCACCTAATTGATGATCTCTGAGGGTATTGCTGAAATTCCCAAACCAAAACTGCAGTTGTCTGTATCTGTCGGGCCTGGTTGATACCAGGATATATTATGAAACTAAACATAGAGTACAGATCTGTCATGCAGTCCATTACATCATCTTCATCCTCATCCTGATCAAACAGCGTGTGGAAAATAAAGTTGTCAGTCCTGTGTTCTTTCATGCCCTGCTGTTTTGGTTATCTCAGGATCAGTTTCCATGTCTATGCCCTCAGTGAGTTCATGTTGAGGTCACCGGAGTCTGCAAGTTCATGGAGACTGTCTTCAGATGGATGTGGTGACGCTCTTTCATGCAGGCTTTGCCACTAAGCAATTATTGTTATCAGTTGGGGGTTTAGTTGATGGTGTCCTGCATATGTTGGATTAGAATAAGCACCACTGAAGTGCCTTAGCAGCAGTACAGTCTCCTTCGGTGAGTTGTCTCTTCATGACTTGACATCAACTCTCCTTGTGGATTGCAGCGGGACAAGCCATGGTGACTGGATGGAAAGCTGAGATGAAATGAGCTGAGAGGGAGTAGTAGCACTGGACTCAGTGGACTGGCACAGAAGATAAGAGTTATTAAGACAGGAAAAAAGGTTCTTTTGGACGTGGACAAGTTTGTGTTTTTACAATTTAAAAAAAAATGTTTTCAGGAGAAGCAAAAAGGGTGGCATACAATGACAACAGTATATTGATTATCCACACGGTTGTCAGCAAAGCGCAGTCTTTCAGTTTCATCAGTTTTTATTTTGTTCTGGAGGCTGGAGCCCACCGAACAGTACACACTTCTGCCAGTGCATTCTCCACCAGTCTTTAAAAAAGAAAAAATGTAAGGACAAATCATCATGATAATTTAAAATTGTGTGCCGAAAAAGTTGCATGAACAGAAAAAAAAATCACCCTTTCTTGTTTGTGTGGCACAGAATCATGGAAAGTGAGGTTTGTAGGACATGATCAGGTCTTTGTTGTCAGAACTGCATTGTTTCCAACAGAGCTGCTGAAGCTGTCTGCAAACAAAGCGGTGTCATTTTGTGGAAATTTATGTCTGTTCCAATTGGTTGTCTCCACACATGAAAAATGTTGCCAAAATTCAACACAGCATCAAGTTGTGCAAGGTTTCTTTTTTTATCAGCAGTCAAGGTGTTCAGTCAAATTGTCAATGAAAAACTAAAAGTGACTTGTGTCCAAATGCACCCTTGGGATGCAGATTATTTCTGAAAAAGTGTATTCTGTGACAGAAATGCAGTGTTTATGCAGAATTCTGCAATGATTGTGATCCCTGTTGTAACGGTTTAAAGAATTTTGATTGCCAATTTTTTCCTTGTTGATGATCAGCCTTTAATGTTCAGGAATAAGTGATTAATAGTGTTACTGTTAGTATTGTAAGTAGGTCAAAGCAAAATCACAGTCTTCAGAAATTCATGAATGACGATCAAGCTGAGCTCCATTTTCTTTTTCTTTTTGAAACAAACTGGAAGCCATATATCTGTGTTCCTTTGCTTTTTACAGAATGAATGTAGTTCTGTAAAATTCATTATAAAGCTTTAGAAAGTGTAGATTGAAGTGCTTTAAAAACAAGTTTTAAATTTTACCGGCCGGGCTTATAGTTGATGTTAAATTGTGATCCTCAAATTCAAACACAGGGAGCAAATGGTATAACAAAACAAAGTCTTTCTTCACTTCTTTTAAAACAAATCATTTTGAAACAGCTGTTGTTAGGCATGAATCACACATTGATTTATTATCGTACAGAAGTTGATTTTTTATCCATGGGGTGACAGGGTAGGAGGGGGAGGGGGTTGGATATGTATGGGATATGAAGGGAAACATCTGCTACAGAAAACCAACATTTTAGTGTGGTAATCTGGTACATGTATACATGTGCTTGGTAAAGAATAAACTATTGTGTTTACTATCACTGTTATCATATTTTATCATATCTAGTACTGGGTGGTGATGTGTGTGGCTTGTGCAGTTATCATACAATGTTATTATATTGATGATACTCAATATTAAATCCATGGCATTAGATGGTGATATTTCTGGCTTCTGCCTTGGTGTGGTATAGGCTCCAAAGAACTGTCATTTTGTATTAAGGTTTTTGTCCTCTCAACCCCTCCCTTCTTTATTTATTACTTTTTTTTTAAAGATTGTGGTCTTTGATTATATACTCTTCTTTTTTTTTTCTTTTTTTTAAACAAAATGTTTCAGGCAGTTTTCATCACATGCTTGGAAAGTTTAAATGCAGGATGACTAAGCAAATTGGGCTATGATTACTGCAAATTAAAGAAAAAAAGAAAAGGAAAAGGAATTTTGATCTGTTGTTCCATTACCTGCTTGAGGTTTAAGCAGTTAAGTTGATCTTCAGTATTTTCCTTGTTCCGTTCACACTTTTCTGCTTCTAGTCTACTCTTATAGCCTTTTCAGCCATTTCCTGTCCTTTTGCTCTCACAGCCTACACCTTTGCTGTTCACCAGCTCTGACTCTCACATGCTTAAAAGAGCAACTCTCTTCCAGACAAAGGTTTAGAAAAAATAGTCTTTCTCATACTTTCTGAGTTATTTACATAGGAACCCCACCAACATCACATGTGTTCATACACAGACCGGTTTATACACTGCACTTTTTTGTGATAAATTGCTGAAACGAGTAAAAGGGATATAACTATAAGCACAAGGAAAAGATTGCGCGCGTGCACACACACACACACACACACACACACACACGCACACGCACACGCACAATCACACATACACAAGCACAATCACACATACATTCACAGCATACATTGCTAACATGTACTGCTTACTGATTAAGGTATTCAAAGTTTATGCACTCACATGTGCGTGCATGCATGCACACTTACACAAATTTTCAGACATACATGCATTAGCTTGAGCGAAAAGAGTTACTGCTAACCAATCTGTTTTAAAAAATCTGCGATGGTCTATGCTTTTATGCAAAAAGAGTTACTGGAATGCATTTTTTTAATTTGCACTCGGGTGCAAGAGTTAATTTAATTCATGGCAGACTGTGTTGACTCACTAAGTTAATGTATATTGTCATCACATAAAAGTGTGCACCTATACGCACATACAAAGACATATACGCATGCACACACACTCTCTCTCTCTCTCTCTCTCTCTCTCTCTCTCTCTCTCTCTCTCTCTCTCTCTCTCTCTCTCTCTCTCTCTCTCCCACACACACACACACACACACACACACACACACACACACACATACACACACATATTCTAGTTATGCATTGACATTACGGGGCGGGAATAGCTCAGTTGGTAAAACACCAGACTCATATTCATAATCTTAGTGATTCTGGAATTGCTGGTTCGAATCTCTGCTGGGCCGTTTCAGCATAAGGGGACTTTTCCCTCAGAGTTAAAATTGTTTCTGACTCCGTTTCAAAAAAACTCCTTCGAATGAGACTATAAACAGAGGTTCTATGTGTAAACATGTTCATTACATCTTGCACACACATAAAATCCCATCACCAACTGTTGGAAGAGAAGGCTAGTTTGGCTGTTGGTATGAATGACACAGTATGTGCCCAGTTTGAAAAAGAAAGAAGGAAGAAAGAAAATGGAGTGGCTGATGATGACTGAATGACATGGGAAACAACTGAATGAAGCGCCAGCAGGCAGCTCTTCAGTCGGCCCTACCCAGGTGGGCAGCCCGTTTTGTAAACAAGAGCATGGAGTGTGAAGAACTGAAAGCTTGGTCTCTAACCAAGGATAGGCGTTTTATAAGTACTGTTGATAGTAATGATCTTTTTTTTTTTTTTAACTTCTTACCTTCTTTACCCTCACTAGTTGATTCATCTACACCCCAGTTCCCTCTTCACATTATGGGCAATGCACACAGTGTTTGACTACAAACATGTAGCCACTTGGAGTTTCTGTGTCTGTGTTGCTTTATTCACAGTGAGATCCAGGGGGGAGGGGGGTGGTAAAGAAAAGGAAAAGATTAAATAAGTAGGGCTGCGCACTAACTGTCAAACAGTGACTGATGTCATGCAAATGCTTACACACTCGCATGCATGCACACTTGCTGTAACTCACAAATTCTTGTCAGACGTAAGCGAAAAGAGTTGCTGGTATCCATCTTGTTTAAGATCTGCAATGGCTTGTACAGTAGTCTGAGTAAAAAGAGTGACTCCAATGCAACTGGGTTTTTTTTTTTTGTTTTTTTTTTTTGCAATGGGCTGCAATTTTTTTTATTTATAGCAAACTGTTGACAGTCACTTAGTTAATGAAAGTACATTGTCATTACATTAAAGTGTGCACCTATGCGCACATACAAACTCGCACACACACCTCTCTCCGTCTTATTCACACACACACACACACACACACACACACACACACACACACACACACACACACACACACACACAACACACACACACGCACACACACACACACACACACACACTCTCTCTCTCTCTCTCTCTCTCTCTCTAATTATATGATTAAAAAAAACTTTTTCCCTACTTTCATCACAGTAGTTAATTCAGCTGCACCTCCAGTTCCCTCTCTATATTATGGTCATTGTATATGTGGACTACAAAATTCAAGCCGCTCAGGGTTTCTGTTCCACTGTTTCTTTATACACAGTGAGATCCAGGGAAAAGAAAGGGGGGGGGGGGGGGGGGGGAAGGAGGACTGTGCTGTAACTGTCGGGCAATTACGACTGATGTCATGAGCACAACCTATGACATTCTTGTTTGATTAACCACATGTGCAGTAGAGCCTTATTAAATGTGGTTTCGTTTACCGCCTCGCCAGCAGTGTGACAACTGAAAGATGTCCGAATCCGCCATTCCTTGCACATATGACTGAAACCCAAAGTACGAACGTTTTTTGGAAAAAGAAAGAAGAAGAAGAAAATTGGCAAGAGGTCTGAAACAATCTGACAATAAACTTTAGTAAATTCACCCCACCCTTTCTGCTCTTGGGTAGTACAGGCAGCAGTGTAGGTCAGAATTTTTTCTGATAATTTAATCCGTAAATACCAGAGAACTAATTTTTGTTTGTTCGTTTGTTTTTTCAGTTTTGTTTTTTTAATCAACAGTACCTCAGTGAGAGTCGAAAATGATTCATCTTTTGACTTTCATCAGTATGAAAATATTAAAGTCTCATTTTCCTTTTTAAATGGATACAGCCCTCATATAGCCAGTGTGGTCTGTAACTGCATTTACATTACATGACATACTCTGATTCAGGGAGATGTTTGTAGATCCAGTTTGATAAGCAACTCGCATACGTGTAGTTCAACATCAGTGTTTAGGTCTGTGTATGAATGTTTCATGTGATTTGAATTTGTCATGTAGGAAAACTGACCAGTTTTCTGTGTGAAACATTTTATGTGATTTGAGGGGGGAAAAATCGGAGGCTGAAAAATGACTTCTTTTGAGGATGAGAGTCATGGGCAGCTAAGTTTGTGTGTTTGTGTCCATATCTGTGCTTGTATGTACATATGCACATGTGCAGAGGTTAGATTGGATCAGCATATTAGATGTCATTTGACCAAATGACCAGAAAATCAGTTTGTCATTTTCATTTTGGCTAGAAGGTGAATAGATGCCCACCAGCAGTGATATAACTCACGTTATAAAGGATAATGTTGGTTTAACATGAATTGCCGTCATGCACTGCTTGCAGTTAAAAAGCCAGTATCGTTGTAACCCATCTAAGCTTGGCCTAATTCCCTATCTTTCTCAGCCATCTCTACCATTTTTTTCTGCAGATACTGTTTGTCACCGATGGTTGTGAATTTCACACATATTTAACATGCACCAATCTCATTGTTATTGTCTATTAGTATTGATGTAAATGATGTTAGTTATGCACCTTTCCGTGGATGGGCTGGTGTGTAAAAATGTGTGTGCTCACATGTGGAGATTAGGAGGGAGATGGGGTTAAAGGGAAGGGAGCCAACGGTGAGGAGTGTTGTGGACTTGGAAAAAAAAATGGATAAAGATAATAATGAGTGTAAAACATTGATTGCAGAGAGTGCATTTATGCACATGCTAGTACATTCATACACTTGCACAGATGCTTGCATATACATGCGCGCGCGTGCGCACGCGCACACACACACACACACACACACACACACACACACACAGAGTTATGAAAACATCACTTCAGTGAGATGCAACAAATGCAAGTGTGTTTCCAGTGCATGTGTTACTCGTATGTCTGAAAATTACAAGCTTGTGTAACAGGTACACAGAAAGTTCCTGTTTTGTTATAGGTTGAAAACTAAGGAAGCTTAAGATGAAGGGGAAAGTGAGATAGGGATGGGAGTTATGATGCCAGTTGATTTATAGGAGATTAAAGCTAAGCTAAGCACCATTAATGCTTAACCATAGTTGAAACTAGCTGGAGAAGGTTGATCTGAAACTGATTGTTCAAATTATTTGCACCAAGTAGCCAACAACTGAACCTCATTTTTAACCAAATTGAAGTTGTTTTGAACAAATTGTTAATTTGAAGTATATGAATTCATGCGAGCTGGCAGTATGATGGAAATGGTGCAAATGACTAAGAGTAAAAAGCTGAACAAGGGAGACTTTTCAAGTTCACCCCATCACCCTGTGTTGGCAACTTTGGTGAATGGAAAGTTACATCGGTGAAACTCAGTGTAATTCAGTTACTGACAAATGAGCTTAAGTTCAATGTGGTTAAGATGCTAGTTTCATTTCTAGATGCTATTCAAGGTTATAAAGTTATATTGTCATTGCCTGCTTGACATCCAACAAGGCTTACTGATCTTGCTGGGTTGAAGTTTTAAAATAAGGTATTAACATGAATTTTTGCTGGGAAAGTGGAGAGGGTGGAGTGAGGGACAAAAAATGTGTTGGGTGACTTGTTGGCATCAATACAACGGGTCAAGCATCATTTTGATGTCAGTGTACAGTGCCAAAGCTTGTTTTTGTGTGTGTGAGGGCATGTATTTTGACCTAGGAGTTGTGTCTGATTTTTCCAAGTTTCCAGATCAACCTCCGTGGACCTTTTTGACACCAGAGACTCGTTAACGGTTTTTGATCTTGCAGCTTTTCGCAAAGAGTCTACCAGCTCTCTGGTATACAAGGTCATGTATGCTGACCTCTGTTCAAAATTCCCATCCTATCAGAAAATTTTCACTGACGGTTCGAAGTCTGAAGATGGAGTGGCCTGTGCAGCCTATTGCCCTGGTGCTCCTTCTTAAATACTGTTAGAACATATACTTCTAGATGCTTCTGTTTATTCAGCTGAACTTACTGCTCTGGTTCTGGCGCTGAGGATATAATCTCACAATCTACGAAGAGGGACTTTCTGGTTCTGTCAGCTTCACTGTCGGCTTTGGAGGCCATAGCTGGCCGCAACCTTCAGCATCCAGAACTTTTACATTTCTTTGAAACTTTTTACCAAGTTGAAAGCGGATGGTTACAACATTATTCTGGCTTGGGTTCCTGGTCATGTTGGCATCGGAGGGAACAAAATGGTTGATCGTTTAGCCAAGAATGCCACAACAGAGAAATTGTCTAACATATATATCCCCTGCTCAGATCTGAAACCCAAAATTAACGATTATGTCAGAGACCTCTGGCAGGAGGATTGGAATACACAGACGGATAACAAACTCTTTCAGATCCGTCCAAACCTTAAGGAGTTCCTCTCATCTACATCTGGTGGTCATAAAGAAGAAACAGTTCTGTGCCGGCTGCACACCGGCCATTCATATTTTACCCATTCGTACGTTTTAAAGAGTGAAGAAGTTCTGTGGTGCATTCCATGTCATGTGCCACTCACAATGAAACATATTCTTTTAGAGTGTTGGGACTTGCACGATAGCCCTGATGTGGCCCTTTGCGGTCGGCTGGGCTATAAGCAACATTATCTTATCTTACTTGCACGATGTGAGACACAAACATTTTATGGCAGATTCCATGAAAGCCTTGTTCAGAGATGTCCTGCCTGACGCGATCTTTGAGTTCTTGAAAGAGCTTAACATTTTTCATCAGATCTGAGATTTTACAGTGGAAAGATTTTTAACAAACTTTCAGATGGTTTTTCGATGTATTTTAAAGAATTGTGTGAATGAATGACTTGTGAGTTGATTTTAACGTGGTGACAGCTCTGATGTGGCCCTTTGTGGTTGGCTGGGCTATAAGCAACATTGTCTTATCTTATCTTATGTATTTTTAAGTGTATGCACATGTGTGTGTGTGCGCGCGCCCAGTAGCGTGCGCATGTCGGGGTGAATGGCCATCAGAAACCTAACAAGTAATTTTGATGTACTTTGACAGATTGATAACAACACTGATATCTTTCAGCTTTGATAATATTGTGTGTGGGTCTTCAGCTGAATGTAAAGTCACCAAAGATTATATAATGAGAATTGTAATTAAAAGATTAAAGAGCATTAAAGCAATATCATTAGTCTGGGGTAAAATGAACCTAGAATCACCATGGAAGATGCTATTGTTTCCTAACAGTAGTAATAGTATACTCAAATTACTTGTTCAAAGAGTGTCTTGTCTGGACCATTTTATAATTGATAGCAGTGTTGATGACAGCATGATAATGTACTTCTAAGATAAATATTCATGCTGTTGAGTGTATGCTTGTACAGAGCGACTCACATTTGTGAAGATTTATGTTGAGCCAGATATTTAGATAAATACACAAGATATTGCAAAAATATGATTGTGTTAAATATTGTCAGAAGTATTGAGCCAGATGTTTAGACAAATGTTTAGACAAATGTACACAATGTATACATGTGAAATCTTGTAAAAAAAATAAATGGTAGGCAAGTGAATATAGGTTTCTTGGTCATTACAATCAACATGTGTTCACCAAGTGACACATGAATACATGCTTGTGGTTCTGAACATGGTTTGGTTCATATGTGAAACCCAGTTATAGTGGAAAACCTGGTCAATTAAAATTGGGTTACAACCAGCTGTTTCATCCCAATGTTTATCAACTAATCTGTGCTAATGCTTCGTCATGTGTGTGACCTAGTCACACAGGTGCTAGCTACAGGGGCCTGCTTATGCTTTCATCTATAACAGTTCGGGCATATGGTCACATCTGTGACATAGTGAAATACTCATTCGCTTTAAGTTTAATGTCAAATATTGTAAACAGTAGCGAACACCGTCAGGTTGTTTTCTTTGTATTTTTAAGCTGCGGCCTGTTTCAACTCAAGTCATACAGATTTTTTTTAACTCCAGAATCCTTCCAGGACTATTTGAGACCAATTAAAAAGAATCTGCTACAGATTTGCCTGAAATTGTTCAATAAGCGATGTCCAGACATGTTACACGAGAAGATAACTGCTTATGGAATAGAGGGTTTCTTGCTTTTGTATTATTTAAATGTAAATTTGAAAGAGGAGGAATCACTTGAACTTTGTAAGGAACAGAAATTCAATATCAGAAATGATAACTTTTCTTTAAAAGTCATATGTTATAAGGGAGAAAGTCACCAATATCAAGTGTGACACATTCATATATAAATGTGTGACATTGAATAATGACTGGAGAAAAATTATGTTACGTGAGCATTATTGAAGTAAAGTTTGTAAACCATTTTAAAGTTGACTTTTCAAATTGTACATGCTTAGCATAGAGCTGTTTCAGACTGTCAGTCTCACAAAGTTTGCAGGTGTCTACAAAATTGCACCACCACCACCACATAATAATGGCTGGGCAGCTATTTGGGGCAGGCAAACACTTCTGTTGGACATGTACCTTCGGGGCAAAGCAATATTTTTCATATGTCTTGTGTGGAGAAGTAAAAGTTCAACACTATTTTTGCAGATATCAGAAAACCATAAGAGCCACAGATTTTGCTTCGTAACAGTACCATTTTAACCATGTCTGCTCCACAAACAATTTTCTGCGAAATTCCTGAATGAAATCTGCAAGCAGATGGTGTAATAAAACGTGTGCTTTGCTGTGAGAGTACTCGTGATAATAACCTAGAGTGGAAGTAAGGGTGGTACAATATAAGTTACTCTTAATGGTGATTTCATGATGCAGCATGCCATGCAGCTGGCTGAGTCAGAAGGCAATTAGGCAATCAGGATGGAGCGCGCTGGTTGTCTACTTTAGGCCACTTGCTGACTAAATGGCTGATGGAGATAAATTCATTTCCATTTTTACTTCATATAGTACTCAGTAGAATTTTATAATGATGAATTTATCAGTGGACAGGTGACTTTTTTTTTTAGTTGTGAAAACTTTGTCTACCAACCCACTGCCTTGGGCAGTTTAGAAGAAAAAAAAAAGTATTCTACTATGCATGTTAAAAAAAAAGTCCTTCGATCCATTTACTTTTCGACAGTCTGTTTTGTTGGTGTCATTGTTATCTTTATTAACCTTAATGCATGACTTCTTTTACAGAGTAACTCTGTGTGTGGGTTGTGTGTGTGTGTGTGTGTGTATGTGTGTGTGTGTGTGCTCCTGACACACTGACTTGACATTCTCAGTCCTTAAAATGCACAGTTGCTTAATCTCTTTTTACCTAAAAAAAAAAAAAAAAAAAAAAAAAAAAACGGACTGTCTCGAATAAAAAGGAAGAGCTTTCAGGAGAATGGAAAGGAAGCCCCCCCCCCCCCCCCCCCCACCCTTCCCTGTCTCTTGTCCCCGCTCTCCCTTTCCTTTAATGATGCCCCATGATGATATTGTAACTGTCCTCTTTTCATTGAGAAATAAAATAACTTTCTACTGTTGGGTTATGTACATGTGTCATTGTTCTAGATTAGTGGATAACAAGTTTTCGGGCATGCAACCACCACACCATTAATAACGTATTGAGGTAACATTAAATACTCTCACTCTGTCTGAACAGCATCCACAAGTTATGAAAGAAAACCAAACCCAGACTGAAGAATCTGATGCAATTCGGTGCATGTAATTGTGATGCTGTTTGGCAGGAATGACCCAAAGCATGATCTCCCATCTTCACTTTTCAGTTTGTTGATGACCAAAAAATTTAGAATACAAATTCAGTCAGTAGGTCTTCACTAACAATAGCATCCAGTCTGAAAGCAAATTATGCTAAATTATATGTTCACACATGTATACTGGCTCAGACTTTTCCTTTCAATAAGATGTTGCCAGGGACGTTCAGGTGTGTTTTCATGAACTCCAGTTGCATTTTTTCTGTCTGTCACATCATTTCAGAAAACACCACTGAGAACCTTGTCTGCATGTTTATACTCTCTCATCTGGATTAATGTGAATATTCTTTTCTCTGGCTCCCCATTTTGTCTAATATAGAAGGAAAAAAAAATAGAAGATTCCAAATAAGCTACCAACCTCATCTTTCACTTACCTACAGTGGACCATACTTCCCCATTATTGTGTTCTCTTCACTGGCTTTATTATTCAGCAAACGACCTCCTACAAAGTGGCATCTCTCTGCTATAAATCCTTTCAATTCTCCTGTCCACAATATCTAGCTGATCTGTTGCACTTGTGTACCCCATCACATGATTTTTTTTCTTCTTCTTCTGATACTCATCTCCTCCTTAATCCCTTTGTTCAGTATTTTTGGTCAGTGTTTCCCTGCCTGCCAGGCCTCTTTTATTTGGAACAGTCAGTGTTTCCCTGCCTGCCAGGCCTCTTTTATTTGGAACAGTCAGTGTTTCCCTGCCTGCCAGGCCTCTTTTATTTGGAACAGTCAGTGTTTCCCTGCCTGCCAGGCCTCTTTTATTTGGAACAGTCAGTGTTTCCCTGCCTGCCAGGCCTCTTTTTATTTGGAACAGTCAGTGTTTCCTTGCCTGCCAGGCATCTTTTATTTGGAACAGTCAGTGTTTCCCTGCCTGCCAGGCCTCTTTTATTTGGAACAGTCAGTGTTTCCCTGCCTGCCAGGCCTCTTTTATTTGGAACAGTCAGTGTTTCCCTGCCTGCCAGGCCTCTTTTATTTGGAACAGTCAGTGTTTCCCTGCCTGCCAGGCATCTTTTATTTGGAACAGTCAGTGTTTCCCTGCCTGCCAGGCCTCTTTTATTTGGAACAGTCGGTGTTTCCTTGCCTGCCAGGCATCTTTTATTTGGAACAGTCAGTGTTTCCCTGCCTGCCAGGCCTCTTTTATTTGGAACAATCAGTGTTTCCCTGCCTGCCAGGCCTCTTTATATTGGAACAGTCTCCCACATTAACTCAGATGCTCTGCCTCTTTGCTATCATTTTGGTGTGTTTTTTTCTTAACCCACCTGACTGATAGGTATATGAGTATCATGTATGCTGGTGCTGTCTCCATGAGTGTTATCTGTGTTGGATGCCTGTGTTTATTCATCTAATAGTAATTGCTTTTGTTTGAGAGGTGGGTGCGTGATGTGTGGAGACAGAGTATGAGAGGGCAAGGCAGAGTGGGTGGTGTGTGCGGATGTAGAGTTTTTTTGACTGCGGGTTGTCTTTTTGTGTATAGCCTGTTTTGATTTATTTGGCTTGTAATATATGTGTTCTTTTTTTTATTGTAAACGCTTTTGGCATTCAGTTGAATAGACATATAAATGGTCTTAATAATGATGATAACAATATACACACATAACCATGGGCACGTATCTGCCTGTGCACATGCATGCATACACATACACACAAACACACACACACACACACACACAGAGAAACAAACACATCACATCTATCACATCGCATCACAACACAACGCATTGTCAAGAGCATAGACAAAGGCAAAAACCTGTTTGCAGATCGATATATTTCACCCAATGACTTTTGTATTGTTGGTCATATTGACAGCCTCTTGTTTTATGCTTCCAGCCCAAGCCCAAACACCATGTAAAAGAGGCATGGATGATGAGGGGGGAAATAATGACAGCCTAGACCAGCACTCGTACAGGGGATCAGAAAAGCCAGATGGAACAGCAGTGGGAGCACTGAACACAGGGAGAAGTTATGCAGCTTCAGATGACACGTACGTCATGCAGAACACAGGAGACAGAGGTGCCAGTGGTTCCACTGGTGCGGAAGGGGAGGTGGACCCAGAAGTGTTGGAGACCATCAATAGTCTTGTCAAACAGGTTCGTTAGCCCTTGGGCGGTATTGATTCCCCTTCTATTGATTATGAGTCGACAGACACCACTTGTGTATAACGAATGGTACTGTGCAACATATAACGTTGTCTGCAAGTTAAGTGGATGGGCATTGTTCCTGTTGGACAAGCATTGTACAGAGCAGATATTAGATTTCACGCTTGTCTGATAGGCCTTTTGTCACACAGCAGTTGCAGAACAGTGAGTCATGTTGAAAGAGCATGCAACATGATATACTTTCATCTGAAATCAGTTTTAAGTCCACTCTGGCTTTGCAGTATGCTGTAGATTGGCAAAACTGTATTTTTAAATGAAGTTGGCAGAATAAGCTATAGTGGCACTGATGATTACTGCATCACCTCCCTTGGAAATGAAATGGACAAGAACTGGACAGGTTCACTTCCAGGTCTATCAGATTCATTGCCAGGCCACCTGACCCCAGGAACCTCAGATGAAAGGCTAACAAAGAACAGGATCGAGCACTAGACAGTTGGATATGACTGAGAAGTATGTGCACTCGTCAGACTGATGATGGTGCACAGCTCAGATGTTGCCGGGGTGGTTTTATTATGTTATACCTTAAAACAAGACAACCTTAAAATACATTTTATTAAAAGAAATTGTCTTTGGAGAGCATGTTTCAGTTAGAAGTAGGTGTGTAGCAAGGGTCTAAAAGTACTGGGACTAGTTTGACTTCAGCAAGGAAATTATCTTCTTTTCAGTGGATGTAACTGTTGACACAGGAAGTTTCTTCTTTCAGTTATTTTTGATCTCTTTAAATTCATATAGATATGTATTTGTCCTAAGGGAAATATAACTTTGTACAACTCGTGCAAATAAAATTTTTTATATGGAAATTTTTGCACTTTTGTATGGCATCATATATTTGTTGTTTTTCAGAAAAAGCACAGAGAAGTTTTAGCACTTTGTGATCAAGGTAAGACAAGTTTTATGTAACCATCAAAATTTTTGTCTGCTGTTGTAAAGCTTAATTTTTTTTTTCATTTTATTATTTTAAGTTGATTTGTTCATATTAACTTGTTATAGAGTTGCATTGATTGACCTTACTTATGACCAGAGACTAGTTTGTGAATTTAGTCATTTTTCATCACCCAACCTATGTTCTTTTTCAATACAAACATTACCTATTTTCAGCATGTTTTACAAGCTGATTTTTAACCTTATAAGAGTACCTCCTCAACTGCCACCATTTTTTCTTTGTGGTTTTTCGAGGTTGACCTTTCTGAAGCATAAACATTTAAATATTTGTAAGAAATGAAATGTATGCATGATCCACAAATTCATTTGTGTACTTGATGAAGACAACACTGCCACATTTGATCAGCCTAAAAATAACTGGATAATGTTCTATGGGATTCTCTTCTGTTCTTGCACTATGAAAGCAAGCAACATGGACCTACCACTGATTTTACAAACGATAATGAAGTGAATGTGTACATACAGATTATGCACCTAACTAAGAGATCTGTCAGATGTCGATGAGATCAAGAATAAGAGGAACATGAGAAAGAGGTCATGCAGCAGCAGGGCTGAAAACTCTCTAACTGTACCATTAACAGATATTTATCAGTTCTCTTCCTGTTCACCAAACTGAGTGGCTTAGTCACTCACTTGCTTGGTGTTAGCCCACTCTGCATTAAGACCAACAGTGGCCTGGCATGCATTGGCTCATTTGATAAATAATTGTGTGTATGTGTGGGTCCCCTATTCTGAAAATGCTCCATTGGCTTATGTATAATGAGCGTACTGGGATGATGTGTATACACAGTAAACATGTGCTCTCTCTCTCTCTCTCTCTCTCTCTCTCTCTCTCTCTCTCTCTCTCTCTCTCTCTCTGACTCTGTCTCTGTCCGTCTCTCTCCTGTCTATTCATTTCCCCATGTCCTGCCACCCCCCCCCCCCCCTCTTTTTTTTCTGTCTCTGTCTCTCTCTGATTCTCTGTCTCTCTTCACCTCTTCCTTTATTTCCCCACTTAGTCTGTGCCACCATCATCTTTCAGTCTTCCCCTATCTCTGTTCTGTATCCACTGTTGCACTCAGGTGACACATGCTTGCAACAATATGCACACATATAGGCGCAGACTCCAGCGCGCACGCACACACACACACACAACAAACACACGCATCTATGGAGGCATGGAGTCACACGTACATTCCCCTCCGGGGGTTGCAACCTTGCCGTGGTCGGAGGGCTTGCGTGGTCCTGTGATCTTTTAGGCTTTGCTGACGGGGGCATCAAAACTCAGCTAGATGGTTAGTTGTGAACACTGCTAGGCCTGTATAGCCAAGTTGCTGACTGGCCAAGCATTACATGGTAGGAATTGATGCCCCTGGTAGGGTCTCCCATGTCAGAAAGGTTAGGAGTAGGGCCCAGACAAATAGTAACCCACCTTTTTCCTATTCTGTCATCTGCCTTTCTTAACGGATCTTTTTCTTTCTTCGTCTCCCCTTCAAGTCTTCTTTTCCACACTCCTTTTCTCTCTGGTCTCCTTAAGATCCGCCGCGTTGGCCGTGCGGTGCGACCTGTGTCGGAGGGGAATGAGATCCTGATGATTGAGAGGGCCAGCGCTCTCAACACATCACTTTGGCTCGGACCTCTCCTAGACAGGGAGTACACTTTGGCCCGGGTGTACTAATCGGCTCCCCTTCTTGGGGCTGGGTCAAAACAGGCATTTCTCCGGCTGGCCAAGATAACCCCTGTAGTGCTCAGCTCTCTGTTCCCGGGAGTTGGGCATGATCAGGGGGGATAGGGTTGGTAGGTTTTTGTCTGTTGTATATCTCTCCTGAAGCCTGGAAGGGGTCAAGACAGTGATTCTTGGCCCTGGCCCCTTAGTTGGACTCCAAGGTGGGTGGGTAAGGGAGGATGAAATATAATAAAATACACATGGCTTTTTCAAAAAATATCCCCCCCAAAAGGAAGAGGAAGGCAGCATCCCCTTTTTCAGGGGACTTTCAAACAGACAGCGATTCTGATACTGAGGTACGACAGAAGACAGGTTTCTGGGCTTCCTGGCTCGTGATGGAAGGGACGGAGCAGGAAAGACCCCTTTCATCTCTGAGCCCTTTTGCCATCCAAAAGGGCTTTCAAGGTCTAGCAGGTGACCCTCAGTCAGTCAAAAGGTTGAGGAATGGCTCATTTCTAATTCAATGTCGATCTAAAAAGCAATCTGAACAGCTGTTGAGAGCAACAAAGATAGTGGACAGGGAGATCAGGGTGACTCCTCATAAACAGTTAAATTCGTCAAAAGGTGTGATTCGCTGCAGAGATCTATCAGGGGTCTCAGAGGCAGAAATCAAGACGGAACTGGCGTCCCAAGGTGTGACGGAGGTGCGCAGGGTGACGGTAAAAAAAAGGTTCAGAGAGAGTGGACACCAACACCCTCTTTCTGACGTTCTGCAACCCTGTCCTGCCTCCGTCATCAAAGTCGGTTACCTAAATGTTCATGTTCAGCTGTATGTGCCGTCCCCGTTAAGGTGTTTCAGATGCCAGAGGTTTGGCCATGTCAGAGACCGCTGTTCTGGGCAGGAGGTGTGCGGTGTTTGCTGCAAGGCAACCCATGATGGGCCGTGCAAAGATCCGGCACATTGTGCTAACTGCGGTGGCGACCATCCCTCCTCTTCAAGAAACTGTCCTCTTTGGATTCAAGAATCCACAATACAAAGAGTTAAAACAGAAAAGAAGATCTCCTTTTTTGAGGCCCGCAAACAGGTTGTGGGCAGTCAGACGCCCACAGCATCTTCATATGCTTCGGCCGTAAAGAAAATTTCCACTCGGTCAGTCTGCTGCCAGACTGATGAATTTATCTTTTCAAAGACACTGCAAGGAAGAACTGTCAGCTCTGGTGGAAGCAGGTCCACCACCTCCCGACCCACAGTGAATGCCCCTGGTGGAGGCAAAAAATCTGCCACCCCTCAGACTGCCCAGCAGTCTACAACATCTGCTGCTGGGCAGATTAAAAAACCAGCACCCGCACCTCGAACTCCTCTGTCCAGTGCCCGTGCGGGCAAGGGAGTTCAACCCAGTGTGGAGATGGTGGAGATGAGGAAGAAACCTCCACCATCTCCCAAATCCAGACCTCCACCATCTCCAAACTTCAGGCCTTTGTCACCTGGGGGCAAGTCTGCCAGCAGGTCCAAAGACCACCACAGTCCAGTAAAACTAACTAATAAATTCGCTCCATTAGAAGCGGACGTTGAAGAGGAGATGACCTGATTTCTCTCCTTTTCGCCTCTGCACCATGGATAGTACAATATTCCATTGGAATATCCGTGGTCTAAATTCCAACTTCGAGGAGCTGCAGCTTCTGTGTCAGTCTCTAAAACCTTCCGTCGTGGCTCTTCAAGAAACTCAAATTCAAAGCCAGAAGACCTTTAATCTCTCTGGCTTTAATATTCTTTCAAAACCTGCACAACCATCCACGTTGGGACTGTCGGGCGGTGTTGCCCTTCTCCTACACAAAACTTTGTTGTATAGTCCTGTCACTCTGTCTACCTCCCTTCAGGCTGTAGCTGCGAGAGTCACTCTCCACAAGACTGTGACAATCTGTTCCCTTTATCTCTCACCTTCTGTCCCGGTTTGTCGTCAGGACCTTGTCAGTCTGATAGAAGAACTTCCTCGACCTTTTTTGCTGTTGGGTGACTTTAACGGTCACAATCCTCTTTGGGGTAGTGCCAGTACGTCATCCAGAGGTTTGCTAATTGAGGATGTCCTTTCAGATTTGGATTTGTGTTGTCTGAACGACGGATCTGCAACTTATCTCCACTCTTCCACAGGTTCACTTTCGTGCTTAGATTTGTCGGTTTGTGACCCCTCGCTGGTCCTGGACTATGAGTGGTCTGTCCATGACGATCTGCACGGAAGTGACCATTTCCCTGTTCTTTTACAGCCCATATTAACTGAAACCGCCTCTGTCTCTCAACATCTCAATTATAAGAAAGCAAACTGGGATCTATTTGCAACCACTATTTCAAAAGAATTCCAGGACACTGATTTTTTTCAGAGTCCAGACCCAGCAGAATCACTGACTAACACCGTGATCAAGTGTGCTAAAGCTTGTATTCCAGTGTCTTCCGATAAACTTCAAATGCCAAAAACACCCTGGTTCAATTCAGACTGCCAACAAATTTCAAAAGTTCGCAAACAGGCTCAGCGTCGGGTATACCAACGACCTTCAGGTCCCAACGCTAGAGCCCATCAGAAACTCCGTGCGAAATCGAGACACACTTTCAAAATCAGTAAACGTCGGTCCTGGAGAAACTTCTGCTCCAGGCTGACATCTAAAACTTCCAAGAAAAAAGTTTGGAACATCATTAGAAAAATCAAAGGGAAGAACACCAACCCCTCCATTCATCACTTGAAACTTGCTGATGCTCTGATCACTGACAAACAAGCTGTTGCCAATCTGTTGGCCTCCACCATCCAACAGAACTCCTCTTCTTCAAATAAATCTGCAGTCTTTTTAAGAAACAAAGAGGTTAGAGAGAAATCCTCATACAATTTCACATCAGACAACTCTGAAACCTATAATCTTCCTTTTTCAATCGTTGAACTCAAATCAGCCTTACAAACCTGCACTGATTCTGCCCCTGGTCTGGATGACATTCATTATCAGGTTGTGAAACATTTTCCGGAAAGCTGTCTTCAGACTCTTCTCCAAGTCTATAACCATATCTGGACCACAGGTCCTTTCCGCCCTCCTGGCGGAAAGCCCTGATCATTCCCATTCCAAAGCCTGGAAAGGACCTTACCAACCCTTCCAACTATCGCCCAATCGCTCTGACCAGCTGCCTCTGTAAGCTGATGGAAAAGATGGTCAACTCCCGTCTGATGTGGAAGCTGGAAACCGATGGTCTTTTGGCCAGTGAACAGTGCGGTTTCCGGAAGTACCACTCGACGGTTGACCATCTAATCCGTCTGGAAACCACCATCCGCAATGCCTTTGTTAACAAGCAGCACGTGGTCGCTATCTTTTTCGACCTCGAAAAGGCGTACGACACCACGTGGAAAGCAGGATCCTCATGGACCTGCACAGACTTGGTTTGCGGGGTCACCTGCCTCTGTTCATTCAAAACTTTTTAGCCGATCGACAGTTCCAGGTGCGTGTTGGCACCACACTCTCTGACATCCATGGGCAGGAGTTGGGTGTTCCTCAGGGGAGCATCCTTTCTCCCGCCCTTTTCAGCATTAAAATAAATGACATTGTCCAATCGGTAAGACTGGGCACCGAGTCCTCTCTGTTTGTTGATGACTTTGCGCTGTATGCAGTTGGAGCTTCTTACCACAGTGTACAGCGTCGACTCCAACTTTGCGTCAACAGAATCCAACAGTGGGCCGAGGAAAACGGGTTTACCTTCTCCCGTACCAAAACTCAGTCAATTCATTTCCACAATTTTCGTCGATTCTTTGATGATCCTGAAATTCGTCTAGACAAGTCCACCATTCCAGTTGTAAAAGAAGCCAAATTCCTGGGGGTTATTTTTGACCAAAAACTCAACTTTCTCAGCCACATCAAAAACCTCAAAACTTCTTGCCAGAAAGCTCTGAATATTCTGCGGGTCGTAGCACACACCGACTGGGGCGCTGATAAGAAAACTTTGCTGCACCTCTACAGAGCCTTGGTCCGTTCCAAACTGGACTACGGTTGTGCTGTGTACGGCTCTGCAAGACCCTCTTACCTCAAACTCTTGGACCCTATCCACCATCAAGGGCTTCGTCTCTGTCTTGGAGCGTTCCGCACCACCCTGTGTACAGCCTGTACGCAGAGGCGGTGAACCTTCATTGTCCAACCGCAGGCTGAAACTGTCTTTGAATTATTATATCCGACTGTTCTCAGAACCGCAGAATCCTTTATTGGTGTTAAACCTGTAATCTTACAAACTTATTACAGATGTTGTGTTGAGTCATTGCTCACTGCTTCTTTTATGTGCTGGTATGGAAGTTTGGGTGTGAAGAGCAAGCGAGTATTGAATGATGTGTGAATGTGTGTAGCAAAGTGATTGGAAGGAAGCAAGTTGGAATGCAAGAATTGTATGACAGACGAGTGGAGAGGAAAGCAAGAAAGATTGCCAGTGATGATAGCCATGTTTTAGCAAAATATTACGAAATTTTACCATCTGGACGTCGTTTTAGGACCCTTAGAGTCAAATCTAGGGCGCAAAAAACTTTTATACCCAGGTCGATCCATCTTCTGAATTCATGATGTCTTTTGTACCATTTTTCATGCTTAGCGATGTGAAGGAATGCGAGAGAGAGGGAGAGAGAGAGGGGAGGTGGGGAGGTGCGAGAGAGTGAGAGCTTGTGGGGTGGTTGAAGATGTTTGCTTGTGTGAAGATATGTGTATTTGCTTATAATATGTGCTTGTGTGTGTGTGTGTATATATATATATATCTGCTTGTGAGTGTAAGCCTATGAGTGTGCTTGTGTAAGTGCATGTGCATGAGGTTTTTCAAATGATTATAGTGTGTGTGTGTGTTGTGTGTGTGTGTGTGTGTGTGTGTGTGTGTGTGTGTGTGTGTGTGTGTGTGTCGGACTGTATATGTAAATTCTATAAGTGGCCACTTGATTGTGATGATTCTTGTTTTATGCATGTTGTCTTGTTATACTGTTTATTATGCACCTATCTTAATTTCTCATCCTTTGAGATAATAAAGTGTTCATATAATCCTGCCTATGACTGTGTCTTTGTCCTTCCGTTCCAAAGTAAGTTTGAAAACAACCCGAAATGTATTCCGCCGTTTGGTCTTCGTATGCAGCCTCACGTGCGGAATGCAGGTCTAGACCTAGGAGTTGTGTCGGATTTTTCCAAGTTTCCGGATCAACCTCCGTGGACCTTCTTCACGCCAGAGATTCGTTTCGATCTTGCAGCTTTTCGCAAAGAGTCTACCAGCTCTCTGGCGTACAAGGCTTTGTATGCTGAGCTCTGTTCCAAATTCCCATCCTATCAAAAAGTTTTCACTGACGGTTCCAAGTCTGAAGAGGGAGTGGCCTGTGCAGCCTACTGCCCTGGGGCTCCTTCTCAGATACTGTTGAAACATATTCATTCAGATGCTTCTGTATATTCTGCTGAACTTACTGCTCTGGTTTTGGCTTTGAAGATAATATCACAATCTTCGAAGAGGGACTTTCTGGTTCTGTCGGATTCGCTGTCAGCTTTGGAGGCTATAGCTGGCCGCAACCTTCAGCATCCAGAACTTTTACTTTTTTTTTAACTTTTTAGCAACTTGAAGGCGGACGGTTACAACATTACTCTTGCTTGGGTTCCTGGTCATGTTGGCATCGGCGGGAACGAAATGGTTGATCGTTTAGCCAAGAACGCCACAAGAGAGAAACTGTCCAACATTTATATCCCCTGCTCAGACGTGAAACCCAAAATTAACGATTATGTGAGAGACCTCTGGCAGGAGGATTGGAACACACAGACGACTAACAAACTCTTTCAGATCCGTCCAAACCTTAAGGACTTCCTCCCATCCACGTCGGGAGGTCGTAAAGAGGAAACGGTTCTGTGCCGGCTGCACCCCGGCCATTCGTATTTTACCCATGCTTACCTTTTAAAGAGTGAAGAAGCTCCGTGGTGCATTCCATGTCATGCGCCACTCACAATGAAACATGTTCTTTTGAGTGTTGGGACTTGCACGATGTGAGACACAAACATTTTACGGCGGAGTCCATAAAGATCCTGTTCAGGGATGTCCCGCCTGATGTGATCCTCGAGTTTTGAGAGAGATTAACATTTTTTATCTGATTAAGATTTTACGGTAAAAAGGGATTTTAACAAAGTTTCTGGTGCATTTGTAGACGATGGCATTAAAAGATGTGTGAAAGTTTTTTTTTTTTTTTAAATGATTTGTGAGTTGATTTTAACGTGGTGACAGCCCTGATATGGCCCTTTGCGGTCGGGGGGTATAAGCAACATTATTCTTATCTTACACGTACATCTAGTCACAAACACATTCACGATGCATTCACAGACACACAACAATATGCAAAACTCAAACCAATACACATACATACTCTCACACTCTCTCTCTCTCTCTCCCTCACACACACACACACACACACACACACACACCCCCACACACACCACACACACACACACACACACCACACACACACCACACAACACCACACACACACACACACACACAACACACACACACACACACTCACTCACTCACTTACTTTGGGCACATGCACAAACATTTCAACTTTTGTTTGGGTTTGGAGTTTTTTGTTTTACAAACATGAAGATCAAAACAGTAATTTTGAATACACTGCAGCTGGTTTATTTTTTTGAGAATCCCCAGCGTGAACAAAAACGCTGTCAGCACAATAGGCAGCATTACATGTTTTTTTCATGCTCGCACGGAAGCAGCCACTAGACCCCTAGTCTCAGCTCTCTCGTGTTTCAGATAATTTGTACATTACAATTTACATGCACTTTGTTTTTCATACAGTTACATTATCCTCATGAAATAGGAAAGTTTGTACATGCATGCATATCTAAACGATTCCAGTATTTGGACTGGCATCAAAAACATTTATAAGTTTTGCCATATGGGTCAATAGTAATAAAATGCATTAGATGAATACGCTTAGAGCACATGATGCATAACAAACACACACTTAAAGACAGAAGATTGGGATGATAATTTTTGTAGAGAGGGTCTTTTAAAGTGGACTACGTTAACAACATAACAGAAGGAGCCCTTGGAACTGATAACGCGGAACACATAAAAGAATCATGCACATTTGCTTATTAGGAAACTAAGCTGTAAAATTTGAGCAGTTTTGGGGAAGTTTATAAAAGCACAGCCAAGCACAACCAGATAAAAAAAAGTTTTAACACATTTGAATAATAGAAAAAGGATGCACACGTTACTCGAGTTGATCATTCTTTTTCAAAAAAAATCCAGCCTACAACAAATCACAAAAATGGCTTTACAGACCCCGTGAAATTTTGTGCTGTTCATGTCAGGTTGCGGAAAATGTCCCTCTGACTTTTTAAGTTCCAGGGGGGCCACATTTAAAGCTCATGCTGGAAATCTGGGGAAAGAAGAAGAAGGAAAAAATCACCTGTTAGTGGAGTCACTGATACTTTAAAAAACTGCTTTTTAACTTTATCCCATCACTTAACTTCTGTGCAACAAAAAGCATCCCCCCTTGGATTGGTCAAAACCCGATTTTTTAAAACATCATCGGGACCTCCTTTCATTTCTTAATTTTTCTCTTGCTCTGTATTTCGTTATGTTTGGGTGGTAAGGCCTAGCAGTGTCGTGAAAGTTAGTCGGTGAGACAAGATATGAAGAACAGTGAGTCAAAGGTAAAACAAGAAGGGAGAATGGTCTTCAGTGATGGGCGTAATGACCAAGGAATGAAAAACAAATATGGATTAAAAAAGATTAAGCTCATTGTCGTCTGGATCTTGTCCCTTCCCACCCACCCTTCGACCCCATTACCCTCCATACATCCCACTTTATAAATATTCGAATGTTAAAAGGGCCATCCCAAATTCCCCCATCCACCCCACGCACAACTGGCCTCCTGCCCCACACACTATTCCCACCTCCCACCCCCTTCCCCCATCACTCTGGGCCACTTACAGTTTCTGGCTTGGAAAATTTTTTAGTAGTTTTCGGCCTGGTCGCTTAGTTAGTGTGGCATCCTGAATCTGTCCCCAGTTCCGTGATTACTTATGAAGTAATCATTCCCATTGCAGTGCTGGAGGCTGACCCAAAATTTAAATTGATTTTGGAAAGAAGGTTCGAGCACTATGTCAGACGGGCAAATTTCGTCGAGCCTTCAAGTGGCTTCAAATGGCTTCAGGAGAGTCCAGATGTGCGTGTCTTCGCTTCTGTTCTTTTTCTCTGACTTTTTCTGTAAAATGTAAATATACATGATTTTTTTTTCATTCAGTTCAGGGAGTTTCATCTATTGAAGTGTATGTTTTTGGTTGTTGTTTTTCTCCCCCAGTTTTTGCACAAAGTTTGTTTTTTTTTTTTTTAAGTTTTAAAAAAAGGGGGGGGGGGGGGGGGGGGGGGGGGGGGGGGACAAGATTTGATAACGGAATAATTTGTTATGAATTTCATTTTGTCTTCTTAGTATCTACATTGCCTGAACCTGAATATTAACTACAGTATTAAGCAGAAATTCAAACTGTCTGAAATATGAGCAACTGTTGTCATTGAACTTTTTTTTTTTATTTTTATAAAAAACCTGTATAAAGATTTATGGTTTTTTTTTG
>CM031595.1:101888133-101952031 GCA_018398815.1 Conus ventricosus | reverse complement strand
AGTTCGGGGTGCACTTTAAGCTCATGCTGGAAATCTGGGGGAGAAGGAAAAAATCACTGTTAGTGGAGTCACTGATATTTTAACTGCTTGAACATGATCCTATCATTTAAAATTCTGTGAAAACAAAAAGCAGTCCCATTCGGATTGGTCAAAACCGTTTTTAATCATCATCGGGACCTCCTTTCATTCTTAATTTTTCTCTTTGCTCTGTATTTCGTTATGTTGGCTGGTAAGGCCTAGACAGTGTCGTGAAAGTTAGTCGGTGAAGGACAAGATATGAAGAACAGTCGAGTCAAAGGTAAAACAAGAAGGGAGAATGGGTCTTCAGTGAATGGGCGTAAATGACCAAGGAATGAAAAAACAAATATGGATTAAAAAGATTAAGGGCTCATTGGGTGTCTGGATCTTGCCCCTTCCCCACCCCCCCTTCGACCCCCAAATTATCCCCTCCATAAATCCCACTTTATAAATATTTCGAATGTTAAAAGTCCTCATCCAACTTCCCCCATCCCACCCCCGCAAAATGGCCTCTGCCCCCACACACTTTCCCCCACCTCCCACCCCTTCCCCCAAATCACTCTGACCACTTACAGTTTCTGGCTTGGAAAATTTTTTAGTAAGTTTTCAGGCTGGTCGCTTAGTTAGTGTGGCATCCCTGAATCTGTCCCCCAGTTCCGTGATTACTTTGAAGTATATCTTTCCCATTGCAGTGCTGGAGGCTGACCCCAAAATAACTTGATTTTGGAAAAAAAGGTTCGAGCACTATGTCAGACGGGCAAATTTCTTTCGAGCCTTCAACGTGGCTTCAAAATGGCTTCAGGAGAGTCCAGATGTGCGTGTCTTCGCTTCTGTTCTTTATCTCTGACTTTCTCTGTAAAATTTATCGTTATTACATGATTTTTTTTTCATTCAGTTCAGGGAGTTTCATCTATTGAAGTGTATTTTTTTGGTTGTTGTTTTTTCCCCAGTTTTTGCACAAAGTTTTGTTGTTTTTTTTTTAAGTTTTAAAAAAGAAGGGGGGGGGGGGGGGGGGGGGGACAAGATTTGATAACGGTTTAATTTGTTATGAATTTCATTTTGTTCTTCTTAGTATCTACATTTGCCTGAACCTGAATATTAACTACAGTATTAAGCAGAATATTCAAACTGTCTGAAATATGAGCAACTGTTGTCATGACTATCTAAAAAAATGTATTGATTTATGTATTTTGATTTTTATGTGTCTCATGTAAAGTATTTGCAAGAAAAATCCTTGCTGGAGTAAAGAATTATATCGGGAATTGATAATTTCTAATGTGTTGGTTTCATTGTGTATATATGTAGCTTTAGTTTAGTTTTTGTTCCCCCTTTGGGAAATTTATCCACTGTGTGTTTCGCCATCAAAGATTGGAAAAAGGAATTTATTCATTCTTAAATTCCAGTCGTTTGCAGGATACTCTGTTTTAGATGTTAAAAGGAGAACAGACTCAGAAATATGTGTGATAGTTGTTCAGCTTTTCCAGTATATGTATGTTGCTTTATACATAATGAAATAGGAACGGGACTAGGTCATTAGTGTCTTCAGCTCACAAATGTCAGATAAGTTACAGATGGTTCTTTAGTGTCTTCAGCTTTACAGTATATAAATAAAAGGGACCTGTCATAAGCAATAGGTGTGGAGATTCACTTTTAGTTCTAATATTGTTTGGATGTTCATCTTAAATTTGAGTAATAAGTATAAATAGATTATTGACTATGCTAAAAAAAAATGCAGAGTTGATATTTGTTTAAATTTGTTGGTGTATTTTATCATCCTCCTGTCCAGAATCCTGTGCTGTCAAGGAACTCAGAGGTTGAAAACAGTACTGGAAGCTTTAGAGGGTCAGGTAAGGGGCTTCTTTGCACACATTTTTCCTAGTTATAGTCATTCATTTCCATGACATCATTTTCATTCATTTATGCCCGTCGCTCCCGGTGGAGCATAGGCCATCAAGACCCTTCGCCATCGCACTCTGTTCTGGGCTGTTTCTGGTCATTCCAGTCCAGTTTGTCCCTTGTTGTTTCAACTCCGCCTCAGTGTCTCGTCTCCAGCTGTTGCGGGGCCCGGGGCCTCTCTTTCTCTTTCCCTGCGGGTTCCAGGTCAGGGCTTGGAGTGTGGTGTGGATGCTGGCTTCCTGAGGGTGTGTCCGCCCAGCCCCACTTCCTTCGCAGTATTGCTTGGCCACGGGTTTCCCTGTCCCGCACGCTCCCACAGATTTCGTTTCGGACCTTGTTGCCATCGGATTTTGTAGATGCGCCTCAGGACAGGTGTTGAAGAATGTCTGAATCTTTTGTTGCATCGTCTGTGTTGTTCCCCCACGTCTCGCATCCGTAGAGCAGAACTGATTTCACATTGGAGTTGAAGATGCGGAGTTTGCTTCTTATGCTGATTCCTCCAGATGCCAGATGTTCTTGAGCATGACAAAAAGCTGCTCTTGCCTTGCCGATTCTGGCTGTGACGTCTCGGTCCGTGCCTCCCTGTTGGTCAACACGTTCCAGGTAGACGAAAGACTCCACCTCCTGATGGGCTCTCCATCGACTGGATGGTGTGTTGGCCCGTGGTTGTTGATTTTCATTCGCTCGGTCTTCTTCCTGTTAATCCTGGCCCTGTCCGGCTGATGTGGTCCTCCAAGGGGAGTGGTCTTGTCCTGCATCTGGCTGTGGCTGTGTGACAGGGCGCCAGGTCGTCAGCGAAGTCAAGGTCGTCGAGCTGCGTCCAGAGTGTCCACTGTATACCGTTGTTCTGCCTGTTGTAGTGGTCTTCATGATCCAGTCAATGACCAGGAGGAAGGGAACGGCGACAGCAGGCATCCTGCCGAACTCCGGTCTTCACTCGAAAAATTTCGGACAGGTGGCCGGCGTGGGCAATCCCGCAGTTCTGTCCCGGTAGGTGCACCGGATGAGGGAGATGATTTCTCGGGGACTCCGTAATGCCTCAGCAGCTTCCACAGCATCTCTCTGTCCACAGTCGAAAGCCTTCTCATAATCTATGAAGTTGATGTTAAAGGGGGGAGTTCCACTCCAGCGACTGTCCACGATGATGGCAGGCTGGCGATTGGTCGGCCATGATTTGTTCTGCCCGGGAAACCTGCCTGCTGGTCTCGGGCTTGGGGTCGACAGCCTCTTTCATTCTCTCCCGTAGAACCTGTTGAGAACCTTGCCTGGCGTTGACAGGAGCATGATCCCTCTGTAGTTTCTGCAGTCCCTGAGGTCTCCTTTCTTCGGCAGCTTTATGACGATTCTTATTCCACTGAGCCGGGACCTCCTCTTCTCCCAGATCTTGCTCAAGAGGCTGTTATAGCATGTTGACAGCTTGTCTTATGTCTGCTTTGATGGCTTCTGCTGGTATCTCGTCGGCCCTGCAGCCTTCCCCTTTTTTAGAGTCATGATGGCCTTCTTGATCTCTGCTTTGAGGGTTTGTCACAGCTGATGGGCAGGTCTGTCTCTGCAGGTGGGATGTTGGTGGTGCGTCAGGGGCGGGGCGGTTCAGCAGCTCCCTGAAGTGTTCTGCCATCGTTTCAGCTGTTCCCTCGGTTGTTTCAGTGGGTTTTCCCTTCTTGTCCTTCACTGGTTGTCTGTCTGCTGGAACTTACCCCTCAGCTTCTTGGTACCAGGTACAGGTCATTCGATTCCCTGTCCGGCTGCTGCCCCTGCTTGGCTGGCCAGGTCGTCAAAGTAGTCCCTCTTGTCCTTCTTAGCTCTTCTTTACTTCTCGTTCGCTGCTGTGTGCTCTTCCTGTGCCTTTGCCCCAGCTGCTCTTGTTCGGCTCGTGTTCAGTGTAGGCTTTCTTCTTTCCCTTTTTTCCAACTTGTGGATGGTGTCGGCAGAGATCCATTCTTTGTGCTGGGCCTTCTTCTTGCCAAGGATCTCTTCACATGTGTCATGCCCGAGTTCTTGCAGTGTTCCAATGTGTCTCGTTTTCCGTCTCACGTCTTCTATCAGCTTTTGTAGCGGCTGGAACTTTTTGGAAAGGTGATCTGGAATGCTGCTTGTGTGTCCCTGTTCCCGGGGCAGTCCGACATTGTACCTTGTACGTGTGTTGTTGGTGTTGGTGAATCTCTTGAGGCGAAGTCTCACGTTGTTAAAAGAAGGTGGTGGTCTGATGACAAAAGTCGCACCTCTCATCACTCGTACATCCCGCCATGATCTCCTGAATTTGGGGTAATGAGATGTGGTCAAAGGTTCTCCGTTGACAGGCGGGATCCCATGTGGCTTGTGGATCGTTGTGTGGGAAGAAAGTTCCTCCTATCACCAGTGGTCAGGGCGCACAGGTCTCAAAACGCTCACCATTCTGTTCATCTGTCCCGTCCATGTGTCCCATGGGTGTCCTCATTGCTTGTGTTGTCCCTTCCGTTTTTGGCGTTTTAAATCTCCCATCAGTATGGTTATGTCCTTTTTGTCCTCTTTTTTTCTATCACTGTCTGTAGTTGTGGTAGAAGTCATCTTTTTTTCTCTTCTCCGATCATTTGGGTGGGAGCAAGCACTGGATGATGTTCAGCTGATGTTTATTCTTCTTCGTGGTAAACTTGGCTGTGATGATGGGGGGTTGACCCGGTTCCCATCCCATGAGTGCCCTTGTGCCTCCCGGGGCCAGCTCAGGGCCACACCTCAGTGTGGGGGGGCTCCATCCCCTGTGTGTCCTGTGTACAGCAGCTGTTCTCCAGATGAAAATCTCAGCTGTCCCGATTGTAGCCCCCTTGTCTCACTCAGTCTAGCACTCGATCTTGTAGTTTTTCATCTCTCTCGCAACTTGGATGGTTTTTCCCGTTTCAAAATCGTTTCCTGATGTTCCATGTGGCTACTTTCGTTGTTGTCCTGGGTGTTAGAAGGGGAGTCGGCCTTGCAGTTTCCTTTCGGCTTTCACTGCACTGCGTCATAAGTCTCCGGGATGGAGACCCTTCATTGCCCAGGTGAATGCTTTGGTTCATTGTCGTCGATGCTTCTGTAACTCGTCTTTTTTTACAGGCAGGGTTGTTAGCCCTACGCAAACCCCTTTATCCTCGGGGCGAGGTGGTCTGCCTTAGTCGCCTCTTACGACATGCATGGCAGGGCAGTGGGTCTATTCTATGCCCAACCCACAGGGCGAATTTCCATGACATAATCTCATGTAATATGTCCAGTTGGTGCTCACAACTACGCATTTCAGAAGACCGTATTGTTGTTGTAATCCAGAAGCAAGAAATGTACACACCTAGGACAATTTTTAAGTATTTTTGAAATATTCTTTGTCATATTACATTAGGCAAAATGTTGGTTCTCAAGATAATCTTTTCTGCTTGTCTAAGAGAAGGTGTGAAGAGAGGGAGTGATTGCAGGGTGTGTGAATAAGGTCTCCAACAGTGGGAGCTTGAAATAATGATGGCACACACACACACACACACACACACACACACACACACACACACACACACACACACGCACTCGCAAACACACACACACTCGCAAACACACACACACACACACACACACACACACACACACACACACACACACACACACACACACACACATACACAGATTACTGAAAAGTAATTTGCAATCTTTTTAATATGTACATAATTTTAACAACATGAAACAGCTGTAACACTGTCAAAAATAGATGGTAGAGCATAGCGATTAATGGTTGCTGTCAGTATTTCATTCTTTGGCATCTCGGATGATTTTTCTCACTGACCAGCAATATTGATTATTGTTACTTACTTCGAGAACAGATGACTGGATTCCAAAAGATGTGTGTGTGTGTGTGTGTGCACGCGCACATGTGTGTATGTTCAATATAAGATTCTGATGTTCAGTGGAGGCAGCATACTCGATCATGGTGTTATTGAACATCTTGAGTACTCTTCTGACTCAGGTACCTTTATATAAATAGCGCAGAGAGATTCTGTAATGACCTACATTGTAAAGCCCTGAGACACTCAAGTGATTTTGCAGATGTATGTTATCAGCTAAAATTCAAGCCGAGTAGGGATAAGGCATTGGTGGACAAGTAAGTATGAAAATATACCTGTTAATTTTTTCTAATGTAAGATTCTAAGTGTTTGTAGGCAATGATAAAAACATCAGACTGAAATTATTGTAAAAAAAAATACTTTAATTTACCTGCAAACATATGCACTTCATATTGAAATGGCTGGACCAGTTTTCAGAGGATGATGATGATGAAGAAACGGAGCCAGCTTCAGCAGTCGTTGATGCGCCCACGACTTTCAACAAAGTGGACAACATCAGCAAGACTGTCCCAAAGAACATTGTGCGGGTGCTGCCCCACAGCCCCAGAACAAGCTGGCCAAGCAAAATAATGGTAAGAGGAAAACAGAAGGAGCAAGTTGTATCCTTAAGGTGCTGAATGCCAGAAAACTCTGTTTGATGAATCTCATATCAGGTATCCTGGTAGTGGGTTGTGTCAAAGGCTGCAGCTGAGAACTTGAAGATTCAGTCCCCCATCAGAGGCTTCTGTTTGAGGGATTTTTCATCCAGATAAGCTTCTCCTCAAGGACTGAGTGCAAATGACTTCAGTGGAAAGAGTGGAACCACGTGGTCAAGTTTCAGGCAAATGATGAATTGTTTTCTTTGAGTTTTTGATGCTCAGATTTCTTGAGCAGACTAATATCTTTTTCTTGGTTGACACCGGATCATACTATTATAAAAGAAGGCATTGCTGATAGAAACAGCATTGTCATATAGTCTCAGACCCCCAATGGATCTCAGAAGCAGTATCTTCATGGTCCTTATTGATCATTATTAAGGGGGTTAAAAAAAAATTTAAAACAAAAAGAAAAAAGCCTCAAATTCTGTGGCTCTAAATGTCCTGCTCTTGTGTCGATTTTAGGTTTCTTTCTACATGTGTATCCATGGTTGTGGTAACTTTCAGACTTCAGGGACAGAAAGTTTTGGGGGTGAAGGTGGAAGAACACATCATCGTGAATGTGGAGTTACCACAAGCTAATCTGTTAAGCGATTACTTTCCTTTGGGGCTTACAAGATAGTCGCTGCACAAGATAGACAAGAATGGACACCAATGAATAGCTGCAGAGTGATTCTGCAGAAGTCAATTTGTAAGTTAATGACAGCGGAATACTGATCTGTGTGGATTGCTGGTGCTGGAACTACAACAAACAGATCACGTATAGATGATGTGGCTGAAATGGGTGGCACAGGAAAGGTATTGTTTAGGTTGCTTCTTGAGTGCATTTAGTTGACTTTTCAGCCATCAAAATAGAGAAAGCTTTAGTTTTGGCAAGTTTCTGCCTTCTCTTCGCTGTCTTGTTCAGATTTGTTTAACCACATTTATATCCATGTTTGACATTAATTCTGGACCAGGTTTTTAGCATGTTTGTCATGTGTCACTACATAGACCACTAAATATGTAAATTTGTGTTTTTTGTTTGTTGATGTGATATAGTTTATGTGCCTTTTGTTCTCCTTTACATTTCTCCATTTGATTTGCATGTGTTTGGTTTTTTCCTTTATGCTTTGCAGAAAATTTTTAAAGAACTCTCTTTGAAGATGGATATTCAATGAATGTGATATCTTTAGAATTGTCAAGTGGTTCTTTCCAACCTTAGAAAATATATATTGATGTGGCTCTAGGGTAAGATATCTTCTTCATACCAAAACTTTCTGTCAACCATCCTTCATGTTCATATCTGGTATGATTTTCCACCACAGAAGAGCAAAAGCATTTCTGCTCCTTCTGCGACATGCACTTTGACAGACAGGAGGAGCTGGATGCGCACTGTCAGAGCGATCTACACAAGAAACGATTGGCATCCGACGAAAGTCAAGAATGGAAGTACAGGCCTCCACTCGTGGTCAAACATCAGAAGATTATATGCTCTGTCAAAGGTGGGACACTATTTTAGTAATTCATAAAATTAATGTTGTTGCTCTCAGCCACTTCCCTTCCAAAGCTCGTACCTGTTTTGGTTTTTATTTGTTTTTTTTTTTTTGTTATGAAGATTTTGTAAATGGTTAAGATGTACAGTATTTCCTCAAACCTTTTGGTATGTGATTCTCTCTCTCTCCCTTTTTTTCACTTCTGAGCTTTGTATACACATCAGCAGAAGAACAACAACTGTCTGATTCATTGTATTTAGTTGATTACGGGTGCTCTGAACATTCATAAGCTCTGCCCTCAAAAAAACATTGGAGAACTACTGAACAGCTGGATGAAAAGGAACATGATAAATAAGTACACAAAGCTCAGAGATGAAAGCAGTGAAAAGTCACAGCCCAAAACTTTAGAATGAAAAGAGGAGAACATTTACATTTACAATGATTTTAACATTCTTATGATTAACAATTTTCAGACAACAACAAAATGCAGCAATATCATGCAATGCTGAAAAGATTCCTTCCAGTTTGCATGCAGTGAGGGAAGTGGGAGGTGATGGGGTTGGAAATGGAAGTTGCAGAACACACACACACAGATTTCATGCATGAATGCACATCCTTCCACTTCCTCACCCTCCCTTTCCCCAGCCCAATGTGAAAATTGAAAAAGTTTGTTCAGGGCCTTTTAAGGGCACATTCCCGGGAGAGGAGAGGGGCTTATCATTAACAACTTTTTTACGATAGCGTTTCATTCACTTATCAGAAATAAGTTTTGTTTGCAGCCAACCCCACCATCCCTCCACCCGCTCCATTCCAGTCCCTTCTCCTGATGTACCCCTGCAGTTGGATATGGCTCCTGCAACATGTGGTAAATAAGATCTAGAGTCAGTTTGGGTGAAATCTGCCCACTTTATAGGATTCTGCACCTAGTTTAGTGGACCTTTGGGCCCTGCTGAGATGGCAGTAGCCTTTAGATTTTCAGATTGCCACATGCACATGACTGGAGTTTTATTTTTCTTGTTGGTTGCCTGTTTGGTTTTTATCTATATGTTTGTTTTCTAAATACAGTAAATTGTTCATGACTGAATAATAGAATCAAAGCGTTGTTTCAAAATGTTTTAAATATAATAGGTGAAATTATACTGATGTTTGTCCCTTCTTCCCTGTTTCTGCTGTATAAAACTTATTTCTTAATCACATATCTTGATTGAACTTGCCATCGCCATCATGTTTTCATCATGTGTAGTGCTGGTGTGGGCAGGTTCTATGAAACGCAGCGATGTCCATATGGAGAGAAATGCACGCAGGCTCACTCAGAAGCAGAGTTGGGGGAGTGGCGAGAACGGTTTGCTTTTCGAAAACAGCAGCTACAGCAAGCCAAGGACAAACTTCTTCACGGCAACACTTTCATCGATCAGCTGCTAGAAAAACTCACGCACCCAGATGGACCGCAAGCTCGGGTGAGGGATGATGCTGATAATGGTGTTGATCACAAAATGACAGTAGTCTGAATTTGTCTTCTTGACTGAGGAGGAGCCAGGGATACTATTTATATAGTACTGTTGTCTGGTAACAGCAAGTCATAGGGATGGTTTGAACGACACTTTAGTGCTCTGAAGTTTCCATCCTCTGTAATCTGTGATGCACTACAGTGTAGAGGCAACCAGTCCTGTCCTGACTGTTGTTAGACAAGTATGGTGGTGCCTTCTGAAGGTGGACGCTCATGCTGGTTCCACGCCCATACAATAATTGTCCTCAGTAGAGCGCTTAGCTGGTGGTGTTCTGCCTATGCTGGATCAGAACTGACGCACTCAAAAGTGCAGTGTCTCCTCAGGTGGGTTGTCTCATGATAACTGGTCATTGACTCTCTATGCGGATTGCTGACGCTGGGATTGCAACAGGACAGGCTGGAGCGTGGCTGTGGTTGGGTAGCCAGAATGAGTTGTGTTGGTCAAATGCCACTGGAATGGCACAGAAGATGAAACGGCAAAACAAAAAAATCAAAACCAAGCAAACAAAAATCACTCAAAATTAAACCAGTCCAGCCCCTTCTGTTGTTCATCTTATACTGCTTTGGTCTGCTTCTGAAAAATCTGACCTCCAGTGAATTCTGTACAATTGTCTGAAAGCTGCGAGCTCTGATGATATTTGTTCTCAGAGCAGGCTTACAACACTTGCTAAGTGCGAGGAGAGGATCATGTCTGCCACGTGTTGGATTTCTGCCTGAAGGATTCATTTGTCTTTCATTCCTTGTTTGGGATACTGAGGATGCATTTGAGTTTTTATTCACAAACATAAGTCTTCTATTGTTGTTTTTTAATTCAAGGCCTGGTGTCAGTGTTCAGCTCAAGCTATGCTGAAACCACTGAATCGGTGTGTGGATTTTGTGTGTTGATTGTTGCTATCATGATAAAGGTGATCAGTGATTATTACCTTGGGTATAGTTTTTGTATATTCAAGTTAGCTGAAAATCTATCAACTAGATCTCTCGCTGTTCATCTTTCTTTGTTTTTCCACCGTAGGTGAATACTGTAATTTCATTCTTAATTTTCCAGATTTAAACGGTTTGCTCAGGGTCTGTGAGTTGGAAATGAAAATAGTTGTAATGATGCATGACACAGGTTTGTGTGTTTAAAACCTTTTTTACCAGCTTAAGTAAGCATAATAGATTACTTAACCTGTTTTTGTAGTGTTTTGTTTTCTCTTTTACTTCTTTGTATCTTTTGTTTGTTTCTGTCTTATTTATGTCATATGCATTCTATAGAGAATGTTTATTACTGACATATTAAAGTTATATTTTTACTGATGAGATGTAAAATTTAACTTCATTTGTTCAGTCTTACAGCTGATGTCAAATCTAGATGACTTTGGGAATGTTAATAAACAAAATTGGCAATAAGGTTTGCCAACAAAATGTAAAAAGATAATCTTTTTCACGTGATATGTCTTACAGTTGGTGCAGAATCTAGACTTTGTGAAGATTCATGTGAACTCCGATCTGAAGGTGAACATGAGCACCAAAAAGTGCACCAACCCTTGGACATTCACTATCACCAGCAAGGTAATGTATTCTTATACCACTTTAGTATCTACCATTGTCTTCGTTTTCTGGAAGGCTGTGTTGCTCTTAAGACACTGCTATCTTTTTTTTTTTTAAGTGTGTGCAAGGGGTAGGGAGAGGAGATGATGATGATCAGAATTTAACTACAAAAAGTTGTTCAAGGATATACTTACCTGTCCAGACAAATTCCCTTATTTTTGCCTGGTGTGGAACATTGCCACATTATCAGAATTTGAAGGGGGGAAAAATGGAATGCAGGTAACTGACCTCATCTCCATACCCAGTGTTAGGCATTAGAGTCATTGCCTTTTTGTAGCGAGTTCACTTCGTTGTGCCATCTTCAAACATAGCAAAGTTTTTGCATCTTTTCCTGGCCAAGTTCGGAGGTAGGAGAGAATCTTGGTGTTTAGACAGGTAAGTATATCAAAAAACTACAGTAAGTAGTAAGATTCCTTTTCATACTAACCTGTCAAAGAAACACCAGAACATTGAAAAGAATGGTGGGAAGCATGCTTAGCTCTATTGAAAGACATTGATCATCCATGAGAATATCTTTGTACAATTCCCCAAGCCTAGAACTTGGAATCAGAAGCTACTTAGAACCCTATACAGTAGTCTCCCATGCTTAGTCTGTAAATGAAAGGATTAATCTATGCTCTCCTGTTTTCAGCATAATTCATCCTGCTGGAGTTCATTTCTCTGGTCCACATGACCCCCCTAAATTCCACTGGCACTGTGAAAGAAGAGGGGTTGTAGGAAAGAGAGCCATTTTGTGATTGCTCAACTTTTACATTTACACAGCAGCATAGCTGCTGTTTGTATAGCTAATTTACAATTTCAGCTGACATTACCATTGGCAACTTCCTTTAACTTCATTGCCACCACCAGTGTGCCAAAGCATTGATCTGATCCACATTAGCCTGAGCCAAAGAAAAAATAATGTTTTTAAGCTCTCCACAAAGTACACAGAATTATCCATGTATTTTTCGATCCGTAGATAGTATATATTATTCTTGATGTAATAGTCTGCCTCTTGGACTTTAAAATTTTGCATGGAAGTTGTGTGACTGACCAACGTTACACGAACTCGGCAAAAACTAGACTGATTTATGGTCCTACGTGTGCCAAAACACCACAAAGGCATTTGTTGTCCTGAAGTATGAAGAACCATGCTGATGAAGAACCATGCAAAAAAGCTACTTCAGCGTTTGTTCACATCTGTATACTGTTCACAAGGCCCATGTCACCATAGTCAAAGTCGCCAATAGTGGCATGAAGACTGATTCAGAATTGAAGAAAAAAGCATGCTGCTAACCCCAAAAACTTAATGTTTCTGGGTTGTTGTTTTTATAAAGAAAAAAAAGTGTTTGGAATTGCAAAAGAAAAGGATTTTTTTGTGCTCAGTCCAATCATTGTCGTAAGACAAGTGCATGATAGAAAGTAATTTGCAAGCTTATCGAATGAAGTTTCTGCTCAAGAAGTAAGGGACAAAGAAGTTCCTTTATCATAAACAGATGCAAGCTTGAAAGATCATTAATGTTTTTAGGATCCATGAGCGCCAAAACAAAAACAAAAACTGAATTTCAAAGAGCAGGTTAGTTCCCTGCTCTCCTAATTTTGTTATTTGGAGTATCCTGGTGATGTTCCATGCCTAGTAATGAGGTATTTGTTTGGACTGGTAAATTGAGAAAAATATGTGTACAGTATGTCTAATTGTGCTTCAGTCTGCAAGTTTCAATGTGGCCTATCTGCATATTATAGTGATCGCAGATTGGTTTGTATTTAGTTATTTTCCTTTTGTCATGTGCACTTTCCATTTGCCTGGAGGGAAATGAGAGGCAAAATTGTGTTGTTATTTTTAATTGTCCAGAGACATATATAGTGCAAGAGCAAGTTCCATTTGTAGGTCATAAATTGGAAAAGTTGACTTTTTTTGATAGTTGTGGAAAATCCTTAACCCGTTCCCTGCCTGGAACGAGTAACGCTCGTTCAGAAAGCCGCAGAAAACAGAAACCGCTACACACCCCGAACGAGAGTGTCTCGTCGTAACTTCATAACAGAAAGCAGAAAAATCTACTTGGGAGACGACCCTCTAAAATGTTCTCACCTCTTCTACTGGTGTCAAGGAACAGCCCCTTTCCCTTCTCGCGAGCAGCCAGCTGACCACATGTTATGCAAATTGCGAGTTGAGAGGTCACAGCTGATAAGCATAGTCAAGATGGCAGCTCAACCTAGCACTTCGTCGACGCGTCCCGTTTCCAAGCGTCACACTGCCCTTGATATTTTAGATGACGTTATAAAGTATCAAGAGAGTGATGAAGAAGACCTTGAGGATCGATCCTGATACTAGCGATGAGGAGGAGACGGATGGAATCAGCACTATCCACTTTTATCGGAGATACATGCTGGTGATGACGTGGCTTCACTGTTCTGTACACAACACATCAGTAATGAAAGAGCCGTTAGTGGGCGACGAAGCGGAAATTGCCGAACGCGTGCCGTCAACGAGCACTGCACCCCCTCCTTTCTTGACGAACGGTGGTGGACATGGTACGGGCTCAGAACGACGGTGAAGTCCCGTGGAAGCGGCCGGGGGCGTGGCATGGGCGTGGTCAGCAACAGCTGATCAAAGAATGGAGAGAAAGAGGTGCACAGCCCTTCAACCTTGCAGTTGTTTTTGACTGGGAATTCTGGTCTGCAAGTCAACTGTGCCAATTTTCAGCTGTACAAAGTTCCAGTCTTCAGTTCCTTCATGACCAGAAACTGGTTTCAGGCAAGTAGCTCTATTTTTCTTTTGTTGGTTTTGTTTTGTTTTGTTTTTGTTTTTACTACATGATTCTTCATTCCTTGACTATTCATTTTCTGTATTTCTCTTCTTTGCCCCATTTCCTACTGAAACTACAATTATGGCAAATAATGACTATGGATAGGTGGGACTGTGGTGTGTGAGTGTGTGTGTGTTGTGTGGTGTGTGATGTTGTGTGTGTGTGTGTGTGTGTGTGTGTGTGTGTGTGCATGCGCACACACACGCCTAAGCATTATTTATTTCTGTATGCAATTTTCCATATAAGTTTGTTCATTTTGTATAACACAGAAGCACTCATCCACAGCAGTTTTTTTGTTTTGTATCATTGTGGTGTTTTTACATTCATGTGTGTGTGATACTGTTAGTGTGTGTTTGTGCATATGTGTAATGTGTGGTGTGTGTGTGTGTGTGGAAGCTGTTTGTGTGTATGCATGTGTTGTATGTGTGTGTGTGTTGTGTGGTGTGTGTGTGTGTGTGTGTGCTCAACTGTGGGTCGGCTTACTGTGTGTGTGTGTGTGTGTATTGTGTGTGTGTATGTTGTGTGTGGAAACTGTTTGTGTGTATTTGTGTGTGTGTGTGTGTGTGTTTTATCACATGTTATTAGTGTGAACCATCATCATAACAAACAAAACCAATATAGAATGATGTGAAATTGTAGACAAGAGTATAAGTAAGTAATCCACAAAAAATCTAACAAATAACTCAACAAATGGGTGAATAATGTACATGTTAGTGAACATACCGTGAAAAGCATGATTATGCCCCTTCTTACCCAACAAATAGTACCCCCAATTATGAGCAGATTGTCATCAAGAACAACATTCCTTGGGATTTATATGACTGTCATGTGTTAGTGCTGAATGTTGAACAATTAGTCACATCACTTTTCATTGTTTACACTGATTTTATATGGTGCAATTTGTTTATGTATACCTGAAAACTGTTCTTTTGTAAAACCACCATATATGTATCCCTGTCCATCCCCTAATGGCTCACAAAACTACATTATTGTTATATAGCATCAAAGTTTGTGGTATAAGGAAAGAGAAGCCATAAAATCTAAGTCATATGTAAAGAAATACATAAGCATGATTGAGGTACTGAGCCTACCCCAAATAGTAAAATTATGCCCCTTTCTAGGAGAATTGGGGTACCCCCAGTAACAGATTGTTTACACAGAGGGACATTTATTGACAACAATATGAATCCCAGGTTTTGTAATGTTGTTGAGCTAACACCAAAAGGTATTTTTGTTGTGTTTAGTGGGTTTTTATATGCTCAATTATTCTAAAACTCTCAACTGAAAACAAAATAAAAACTGTTTTAATCACATGTTATTAGTGTGAACCATCATCATAACCAACAAAACCAATATTGAATGATGTGAAATTTGTAGACAAGGGTATAAGTAAGTAATCCACAAAAAATCTAACAAATAACTCGACAAATAAATGAGTAATGTACATGTTAGTGAACATACCGCGAAAAGCATGATTATGCCCCTTTTTACCTAAAAAATATACCTCCAATTATGAGCAATTATCACCAAGAACAACATTCCTTGGATTTATATGACTTTCATGTGTTAGTGCTGATATTCAATAAGTAGTAAGACCACTTTTTCAGTGTTTTGACTCATTCTTTTGGCGCAATGTGTTTGTGTACACTCGAAAACTTATTTTTGGTAAAATTTTTATAATTATGTCAATTTCTGCTATACTAATTATCAACATAATCAAGCCATTTTGATAGAACATTGTAGACAAATGCATAACAACAAACATGCAAAAAATCAAAGAGATCTGTCAAGAAATAAGTCAGCAGTAACCATTTCATTGAACCTACCCCAAAAAGCTCAATTTTACCACGGCAGACAGATTTTCAAATGTCTATTATACTGTGGCAGTGAAGGGGTTAAGGAATCATATGGTTTTAGAGCATGAACCATTTCCTTTGTTTACTATCACCATGCCAGTCTGTATCTGCATTTGACATGCATAGACACCATATCTTGACTGCAGTGACTATTTTGAACTGTATAATTATGTGTAGGTAATTTGCTTTGTTTCCTGTACCTTATTATTTTCAGCTGTTTAGGGTGTATTTCTGTTGAAAATGTGAATGTTTTTCCTGTATCTTCTTTCAGATATATCTGTACATGTGCGTGCTTGCTTGCACTGGATTTTACCAATGGTAATTGATGTCCGCTGCCCACACAGACATGTTTTGTGTGTTCAGATCTGCATGCATGCAGTGGGTCTGATTGACGCCGCACACAGGTCCTACTTCCACATCTCCAGCATCTCGGTAGGGCCCAAAAAGACCCAGAAATACCAGAACTTGGAGACCCATTGCCAGGAGTGGGTGAACCAGGACACCACCAACAAAGGCCAGGGGGAGTACGTCTACAGGGTAAAGGTCAGTGCCTCAGGCTACTTGTTAGTGCCACAGGCTACTTGTTAGTGCCACAGGCTACTTGTTAGTGCCACAGGCTACTTGTTAGTGCCACAGGCTACTTGTTAGTGCCACAGGCTACGTGTTTTTGTTGTCAGTTTCAGGAATCCATGGTTTCTGGTGGTTACTGTAAACCTTTGTAATTTTGCCGAGTTTTCTAATAAAAAGAACCATAGCTGATCAGAAAGGTGGCAGTAATTTTAATTTTTTTTATAGTATTCTGATCTGATGTTGATAGTTTTTTGACACCTTTAACACAACACTGAATTGAATTTCATGTATGCATTGGCCTTACTAGTCATCAAAGAGCCTGTACCATAATCAGAAGGGGAAATTCATGTCGGTGGTCTTCAAAAGTATGGGAGGAAGAGGAAGTCATTTATAGCAAGAAACAGTGTTGGTTTGTAGGATTGCTTTGCAGTAACAGCCGTTCATCTGATCTGTGGAGTATCACCAGACCGTGACAAGCCGCCTCAAAACGGAATGTTTTCAGATTGTTTTCAAGACTGAGGTCTACGGCAACTTTCGGCAGCAGATGGTTCTGGGCTTTGGGCTGGATACAGTGGTGGTCCGTGAAGTGCAGGTAGAGTCATGTCCAGCCACTGACCCGGAGAAGCTTACCAAGGACCTGGAGGTCAGCGCTGCCAAGCGTTGGTCACTAGATTCTGTGACAGTAGTGCCATTTGTACCTCCGTAAGTAGTCCAGTGCGCGCGCACACACACATACACACTCGCACTCACACTCGCACTCGCACCCGAACATACACGCACGCACGCATGCACGCACGCACACACGCACGCACGCACGCACGCACACACACACACACACACACACACACACACACACACACACACACACACACACGAGAACATTTGAATACCTTTGTTCATACTTGTGCACCCTCTCAAACACATACAAACCAATAGGAAAAAAAAAAAAGAATGTTATGTTGGCATGAAAATTTTATGATTATATTCTGATCATCTTCACTCAACTAAAAATTAATTTTACTGATTACACAGTAAAGCATTGTGTTTCTTCTGCATATATGGGCACAAGTGCATGCTTTTCTTAGGTCTTTTTAATGTGTGACTTTTTAAATGTTGCTTAGACAGCTACGGTTTGTTTTCAGAGGTGGTTCCAGTTGTTTTTTGTTGTATTTCTGTCATCCATTTAAACAGAGAGATGTGTCGTAAGAAAATTCAGATCCAGTTAAATCCTCTCTTGAATGAAGTGGGAGATCACAAACATACAAACAAACAAAAAGAAAGAAAGAATAAGACTAAATGCAGCTTGTGCCGCTGGGATTCAAACTGTGAACCTCAGGACTTTAAGAGGTGAGAGAGTAGTACACTAACTACTCAGCTGATAAACATGGTCCATGTTGGAGTGCCCATGCATGTTAGAACTTGTGATACTGCCGCAGATGTGTAGCGGACCTTCACATTCCTCTCCTTTGTAACATATAGACCCAAGCATACTGGAATATCTTCTGAATCATTGACAGTTCTGCTTGTGCTTTTTTTCTCCAGGTACACAATGCAGACAGACATGGAGGAGCAGCTGCAAACAAAATATGTGCTACCTCGCCCAGAACGCCTTTCGCTGTCGGAAACAGTTTTGCAGAACTTGACCAAAGAAAACTATCGTCTGTGGATGCATGAAATGCTTTACCTAGAAGAAATGGCAGAACTGGGCTTTGTTCAGAGGTAAGGACAGTGCAACAAATAGCTTTCAGAGAACATCATTTTTGTGTTCTAGCTATTGAAATTAACTACAAATACTTATTTCAAAGTTCAGGTCTACAGTTGGTTGTGAAAACGGAGTAATTTGAACAGATTCAGGTCTGCTTGCCCTGCTGAGTTTGTCAATATTTAACAAAGACAGATCTGCCAGATGCAGAAACATGATATTGCAAAATAAAAACTAAAAAATAACTAAGTGGGGCAGAGGGGATGGAGGATTAAAGTGTTTGACCCATTTGTGAAGAAATCTCAGTTCAGTGTATTGTCAGCTAGTGATTCAGAACACAAGCTGATCAGGTGTTATCTCTAAAAACAACTGCAGACATATATTCAGCACAACAATTTAATGGAACTTCATAGATATGTTTATCACAAAGTGAACTGCAGACATTTGGCAATTTACAAGAACAAAAATCACCAAATTTTGTTTACTAGTTGACCAGTCCAACACTTTAGCCTCCTTCAGTCAAACAGATTACTGGTCAGCAGTTCCACAACTGAACTGGTTGGACTTCATCACAAACTTTGAAAGTCGGGAGGCAACAAAATCGGAAGTTTTTCAATTCAACCAAGTCAGTTTTGTCAGTGTCAATCTCCGATCATTTTTGTTCTTTTGTGCTAAATAAATTCATTTCTGTACCAAAGTGTCTTCTCTACTTATATCTGAAATAGAAATTACAGTTGAAATGAAATTCATGCCAATAAGACCAGTTACTGAATTAGAATATAAAAGTTCTCAGAAATAGTGTTGAAGATTTGTTCTTCAAAGCTGACAGAACCCTTTAGAGCTATAATATGAGGTGTATTTCAAATTTCTTGTCGATAGATTTGGAGTTATGGCTTACTTTACAGTTTCTGAGCAGCAGAAATTGATCAGTTAAAGTTTACCCAAATTGTGTTTCCTAATCCTTGCTGGTAGGAAGTAATGTGCACAAGCATTTATTTCCAGGTTCAACGTGACAGGCTCATTGCAGCTGGTCAATCGCTTCCTGCTCATGCCAGGGTCACTGAGTCAGGCCAAGTACTCTCGCGAAGGGGAGCTGTTTGCCCGCCTCAGGCTGGAAGATGTGTTGTCGGAGGACTCCAGTGCTGGTCGCCTCATTCTGCAGAATGCCCAGTCAGCTTGGGTGGCCCCTGCCCCGGCAGCTGATGCTGACGTAAAGGCAAAGATCAAGGTACACGGCATGGACTCTTGGTGTGTACAGCATATAGAGAAGAACATTGACAGGCTCAGAAATAAGTGGGTAGCGGAAGGAGGGGCGGGCAGTGGAGGACTTTTTGGCTTCCCTTGAGGAGCATGGTTGTACAAAAAATATAGTATAACGACTACCCAACGGCTGTCTTGATGCCATGTTTTCCTTGGATGTAGCCCTCTGATTAGTTTAAGGTTTGTTACTTTTAGGAAAAGGTTGCATCAAGTTTAACAACATTTTCACAACAGTGATTGGTTTAAGGTTTGTTATTTTAGGAAAAGATTGCATCAAGTTTGACAGCATTTTCAGAACAGTTGTTCATTTATTATTCAGCATCGTTATTCTCGAAATTGATTCTTGTTTTCTGGTCAGGAATTTGTACATGAAGTTTGTTTGTTTTTCCGTGTAATTTCAAGATGATACAGTGATAACCTGTTCTGTTTCAGGTGTATGAAGCTCACATTGAAGAAAAAGGGAAGAACTTCGTGTTTCTGCGTTTGTCAGCAGACTGTGTCAAAGACCTGAACTTGTCCTGTGATGAAGAGTTTTCTGCGCAGGTAGACTGATATACCGCTTTTTGTGCTTTGTTCACTGCTGTTTGTGTGTGTGTGTGTGCTTGTGTGACTGGTAACTTTCTGTTTTCGTTCTCATCCTGCTAGCCATCTTTTTTGTGTGTGTAACATTACAGCAACTTCCAAATCAAGTTTTTTAAGAGCACCACATGAAGTTAAATTGTGTGTTTGAGACTGGGGGGGGTCTTTCTTAGAATTTCCAAATAAAAATTTCAAGTCAAGTTGCATCAAATTTTGTGCAATAATTATGGGTAGAAAAAGTATACAGTATGTATGTGTGATTGTGTGCTGCTGATACTTATAACTGACCTTAATGATCACTTACTCTATAGCAGAAAGATCAGGAATTCATCCATATACTCACTCGTCACTTTTTAGTTGGTTTGCACACTGTCATTGAAGTTTAAAGCAAGTGCAAATGCAACTGCATAGTCTGCCTGGCTTTCTGAGCTGTCATCAACTCAGCAGTGTCTGGTCTGCTGAATTTTGTCCACAGTTATGTTCAATGGGAAATCCTCTATCACTTCCATCCACAGTCACATTTGACACAAGCTGAAAAAAAAAAATTTTGGAGTGCTTGATTTGAAGAAGTTTGCAAACCAAGGCCATTTTTGCAACAGCAGTCTTCTTCAAGTGTGTTTCTTGACTTCAGGAATATAATAGAAACTCCCCATTTTGTTTTTGATTTGTTTTGTTTTGTTTGTTTTTCTTCTTTTTTTAACATGCTGCTGGCAGAGTTTCTATGAACATCTGTTTGGGGATTACAGATCCAGTTCCAGTTGAATCGTTTACCAAAGTGTGAGATGCACTCTGCTGTGGACAGTCTGTCTACTCTCAACATTGTCTTTCCTGACACCAGCAACATTGATCCCCTACCTCCCCCTCCTGATAAGTAAGTGTGTGGCTTTTTTTTTCTGTTAAAGCCTCATTTGCGGGATCTCTACATTACATCTTCTGTATTCTGTGTGTACCGCACTTCAAACGGTCACCTGTTCAAAGTATCAAGATATTGGACATGTAAATTAGCCATGACAATGGGGATGCTGCTGACTGACTATTCAGTGATTCATGTATAATTATGTATTCATCAAATTTCATTTCAGTTTCAAAATTCCATTTTGATTGGTCTTTTGGTTGGTAAATGGGAATACAAACATGTTTTTGTCTTGGATGTTACACTACAAAGTTTTACTAAAACTAAAGCAAGGATAAGCAATTGCCTGGTAAAAATCAGTTGCAAAGTGTTACAGTAGAAAGTTTTACTACAACTAAAGCAAGGATAAGCAATTGCCTGGTAAAAATCAGTTGCAAAGTGTTACAGTAGAAAGTTTTACTACAACTAAAGCAAGGATAAGCAATTGCCTGGTAAAAATCAGTTGCAAAGTGTTACAGTAGAAAGTTTTACTACAACTAAAGCAAGGATAAGCAATTGCCTGGTAAAAATCAGTTGCAAAGTGTTACACTAGAAAGTTTTACTACAACTAAAGCAAGGATAAGCAATTGCCTGGTAAAAATCAGTTGCAAAGTGTTACACTAGAAAGTTTTACTACAACTAAAGCAAGGATAAGCAATTGCCTGGTAAAAATCAGTTGCAAAGTGTTACACTAGAAAGTTTTACTACAACTAAAGCAAGGATAAGCAATTGCCTGGTAAAAATCAGTTGCAAAGTGTTACAGTAGAAAGTTTTACTACAACTAAAGCAAGGATAAGCAATTGCCTGGTAAAAATCAGTTGCAAAGTGTTACAGTAGAAAGTTTTACTACAACTAAAGCAAGGATAAGCAATTGCCTGGTAAAAATCAGTTGCAAAGTGTTACAGTAGAAAGTTTTACTAAAACTAAAGCAAGGATAAGCAATTGCCTGGTAAAAATCAGTTGCAAAGTGTTACACTAGAAAGTTTTACTACAACTAAAGCAAGGATAAGCAATTGCCTGGTAAAAATCAATTGCAAAGTGTTACAGTAGAAAGTTTTACTACAACTAAAGCAAGGATAAGCAATTGCCTGGTAAAAATCAGTTGCAAAGTGTTACAGTAGAAAGTTTTACTACAACTAAAGCAAGGATAAGCAATTGCCTGGTAAAAATCAATTGCAAAGTGTTACAGTAGAAAGTTTTACTACAACTAAAGCAAGGATAAGCAATTGCCTGGTAAAAATCAGTTGCAAAGTGTTACAGTAGAAAGTTTTACTACAACTAAAGCAAGGATAAGCAATTGCCTGGTAAAAATCAGTTGCAAAGTGTTACAGTAGAAAGTTTTACTACAACTAAAGCAAGGATAAGCAATTGCCTGGTAAAAATCAGTTGCAAAGTGTTACAGTAGAAAGTTTTACTACAACTAAAGCAAGGATAAGCAATTGCCTGGTAAAAATCAGTTGCAAAGTGTTACAGTAGAAAGTTTTACTAAAACTAAAGCAAGGATAAGCAATTGCCTGGTAAAAATCAGTTGCAAAGTGTTACAGTAGAAAGTTTTACTACAACTAAAGCAAGGATAAGCAATTGCCTGGTAAAAATCAGTTGCAAAGTGTTACAGTAGAAAGTTTTACTACAACTAAAGCAAGGATAAGCAATTGCCTGGTAAAAATCAGTTGCAAAGTGTTACAGTAGAAAGTTTTACTACAACTAAAGCAAGGATAAGCAATTGCCTGGTAAAAATCAGTTGCAAAGTGTTACAGTAGAAAGTTTTACTACAACTAAAGCAAGGATAAGCAATTGCCTGGTAAAAATCAATTGCAAAGTGAGGCGACTGCAAGCAGAAATCTAAATAAATCTTTAAAAGTGTTTGAAGTGACTCGGCCAACAACATAGACATACGAATCACAAGACAAAACACGACATGTTTCAACCTCTTAGGTCTTTTCAGGCAAGATAAACAACACTAAGGACAACAAAAGTGAAGAACGAGCAATCACTTATCGTTGTCCTGAGGGTTGTTTATCTTGCTAAAAGAAGACCCAAGAGGTTGAAACACGTCATGTTTTGTCTTGTGATTCGTTAGTCCATTTTGTTTGGTGGAGCTTTTTCAAACACTTTTTAAGATTTGGTAACATTCAGTTAAAGAGCACATAAAGAAGAATTTCTGTTTATGTAGAGTAATGTCCAGCTGTGGAACTGTATCCATGCTTTTGGCCAGTTTTCCTTTATCTGTTGGCTAAAGCAATATTCTGCAGGTTTTATGGGTAATGGGTGAGTGTGCCCTCTATTCTTCATGACTTATCGATGCAAGGGAATACACTAGACTTAAAAGATGTTTTTAAACACATATACATATTCTATATTTGAACTGACCTTTTCTCCCTTTTCTTTTCAGCATACTTTCCAAGTTGGATGGCGTACTGCTAAACAAGGAACAGAGAGATGCCATTATGACGATTACGTCCCCTGTAAAGAGGAAGCATCCCCCTCTGTTGATCATTGGCCCTTTTGGGACAGGCAAGACCTATACCCTGGCCCAGGCTGCCAAACTGGTGCTGGAGCAGGACAACACCCGCATTCTGATCTGCACGCATTCTAACAGGTGAGTGTACTGGACCATTTTGATTTCTGGATTTTAGAAGAAAAAAAACTTGTTTCTGGATTCTGCTGGTGTCTGTAGCCTTGATTTTAGTATATAACTCGCTAGTTCATCAGGAAAAATTCTATCAAACATCTGTCTAGTTGGTGAGGGAGTTGTGGGGTTTATTTTGTTCGGTGCAGAACTTTGTTTTTTTGATATATCCATTTTATAGATATTTGATTTAGAGTGTATGATTTGTGTGGTGATTGCCCTTCCCCCACCCCCGCCGCACCCCCCATTTTTATTGAAGAAGCAAGAAAATAATGCAGATGGGAGTACACTTGAAAGTAGAGGTGTCTTTGTGTCTTGCGTTCTTTCCACATTTTTTTTTATACTCTTCTCTGCTCACTCTGTTCCTAGTTGCTCAGTTGAGTATGTTGAACCTGAAATAGAAGAGACTGAAATTGTCATTTAGGGTTTACCAAATTTCAACAGCAAATACTGTCGCAAAAATGTCAAAACTATAGGTGGTCGTTCAGGACAGTGTATTGGTCAGATCAGATCAGATGCCAGTCAGCTCTACAAACTTTGTGAATCAATGTATTCAGATTTATGCCTGTGTCCATGTTTGTCCACGTGCACTGCTCTTCAAATGTCGAATGTGATGCCAAGGTATATGAATGACAGCATGTATATTGTTGTTGTTGTCGTACCCTGGCTAAAAGGCTCCAGGGATCATCCAAACAGCCGAAGTACTTGAACACTATGGTACAAATGCATTAGCTGGGGATAAGAACATTACATTTGTGACCGTTTTTTTATTACGCCGCCACATGGGCAGCCACACTCAGACTTCGGGAGATTTTGAAGACATGATGTTATGCTAGGAGCTTGTCACAACTGAAGATAATCCCCGCATAACTATGCAGAGCATAACAACATTTTGATGTAGCCTTGGTGTTCTAGCCTATGTCAAATGGCCTGACACAGCCTTAAACCAAGGCGGAGCATATATATTGATCTCGGTTTTAAAAAATCTGCAGATATAAAATTCAATCATGCCTCCTCCCAGCCTCACTTAGACATCATTAGCTCTGGTGCATCAAGGGAAGTAAATACTAAAATACTGAACTTCATTTGTACTGATATCAACCAAACGCCACACTTCTAAAATGTGCAAAGTTAGCGTTTTAACTTCTGATTCACCCATCTACCATTTTGGGATATCTCCCACTTGGCCAGTCTGGTGACTACGGTTCAATTCCATATGGGTTATTTGGGGAGAGTTGGGTATCAAGGTGCTGAGTTTGAACTGTTTGCTCCTGCTCCAGAGACACCATTTACAGTTTGCTACATGAGGAGCAAAAAAGTTGGTTTTGTTTTGTTTTGTTTTTCACCTGGTTTTGACAAGGACTGCTCAGATATCGTGAGTGTGTTTAATTATTTGTTATACACTGGGTATGTTTTTAAATCAATACAGACAAAAGTGACAATGACAATAGTGAACAAAATTTGATGAGACAGATCCATTGTTGGAATCTTCCAAAGCGCAGGTGAGTGGCTATTGAGAAACCTCAGCAAATCACAAGACAGACACATGCACACCCAAAGGACTAAAAGGACTGAAGGTGGAAAGTGTTAAATGGGTTGTCCTGTATCACAGTCACTATTGTTTTTGTCAGTCGCACTCAATACAGAGTTGGATAAAAACATTTCAAAACATTTTTAGTGTGAATTTAAGGACATTGCAAATGTTGACAGCAAGAGGTTGACAAAAATGCAGCATCTCAAAGCGTTAAGCTCAGCTTTTTCCTGTAACGTATGAAATGTACAGTCATCCTCAGTGGGCAGAACAGTAAATAGAGAATGGTGATCAGATAGATAGATAGATAGAAGGTTAATGATACAGAGAATAATCATGTCAGTCAGGGGTATGGTCTGTTATAAGTATGCACCGTAGCCATGAACCCATCCTTGAACATCCCAACTTTAATCAGTGCAGAAAAGAAAAACTGAGTGCATTCATGTCATGATTTTCCTAACAGAGACTGGAGTTCAAGGTTTATATGTGATAGCTGCAGTGATCCCATCAAGGCCAAAGCCTGGTTGTGTAAAACTGGAAAGGACTGTGTGTCTGTGACAGTGCTGCAGACCTGTACATCAAGGATTTCCTGCACCCCTACGTTTTGGAAGGGCACAGCCAGGCTTGTCCGCTCAGGGTGTACTACCGACACCGTTGGGTGAACACAGTGCCTGATGTAATCATACCCTACAGTCTGTGGTCCAGTGAGAAGTACATGTTCGTGCCGCCCACTCTGGAAGATGTGTCCAAGCACCGCATCATCATCACCACGCTGTCCACAGCCAGATACATCAGTGACATCGGCCTGCCTTCAGGTGAGGGTGGTTGAAGCTTTGAATTATTCAACACCATAATGCCGAAGAGAATCGTCTGGAGATTTTGCTCATCAAGGAAATTGGTATCTGTTGTTTTGCTGATCCAGGAAAAGTATCTGTTTTATGAAGTGGAGTTTTGTCGGTACTGCTACAGCTGTTTTGAATAGCCCAAGGAATGATTTTTCATGTGTATGTTGGACTAAGATGTATGTTATCTGCATTGCATTACATCAGATGATTAATTTTTTTTGTTTCCTGCTTTTGATCTAAACAGAGGAACGGTTTGAAGAAAGTAGTGAAGAAACGATCTAAAGTTCATATTTGAAAAAAACTCATCATGTAACTTCTATGTTCAGTGTGTGCAGACTTTGAGGTTAGTGTGTTTCAATGGTCATAGCAGTTTACTGGGGGTGTAAATTGTTATCTTTTTTCGCTCACAACAGACTTCTTCTCGCACATCTTCATTGATGAAGCGGCCCAAGCCCTGGAATGTGAAACGCTGATACCTCTGGGTCTGGCTGATGAGAACACGCGCATTGTGCTGGCTGGGGATCATATGCAGGTCAGTGAAATGGTGTGAGGTTTCATTCATGGTGAGAGGTGGTTAGTTGAAAGGGTAGTAGCTGTAAAGACCATTCTGTTTCAGGTTGACAGGGTGGTGTCTGTAAAGATCATTTCAGTTCAATTTTCAGTTATGCATATTTTGCCAAACCAACGATGGTCAGATTGATGTCTTGTTAGAGGTTTTTAATGACCTGGGCTGGTATGCATGACGGCGCTTATTTGGGATTAGTGGGAAATGCCCACTATTCCAAAAGAATAGGGGCAGAAATTTGGATGCATGAAACTGAATAGGCTATTCCTAAAACCTTATCCAGGAATAATTCTATGTGGTCTTGTCTGGCCCGAATAAGGATTGAAAACATGGAACAAAAATGGCGGCCATCATCTTTTATCGACGGAGAAATTGACGAAATCTGCGCGGAAATAGGACTTTTAAAGACAGGATGCACCGTTTTAAAAAATGTGATGATGTAGAATTATATCGAAAGTTTAGATTTCGGAGAAATGACATCATTGAAATCATAGATGAAACGTTGAAGTTGTGAATCGACTTGGAGCTCTTCCACCGCTGTTACAAGTGATGACAACATGAAGATGTTATACTAGTGGCACGTTTCAAGACATCTGTGGGGAACTGATAGGCGTGCGTCAGTCAACAGTGTGTCGGGTCATATAACGAGTGACATGCGCTTTATTGGAGCGTGCCGGACTGGGTTGTTCCGCCATCGCAGCAAGAAGCTGAACACACAAACTTTTTTTTTTTCAAAGGGATGGATTCCCATTGGTGCCATTGATGGCACTGAAATTAGAATCCAGGCACCCAGTGTGGGTGCGCGCGCTCACACATGCACACACACACACACTCTCTCACTCACTCACTCACTCACTAACTCGCTCTCTCAGAACCCAAGCGTATATGCATGCTTTCGAGTGTGTGTGCGCGCGCATGTGTGTGTGCATAAACAGAGAAGAGAAGGGGGAGTCAAGCAGACCCAGAGCGAGAGTATGTGAACAAACAAACAAAATTCCATTCCATCAGTGTGCAGGTAATTGTAAAAAGACAGAGACAGAGAGAGAGTGTGTGTTTGTGTGTGTGTGTGTGCATGCGTGCGCGTGTGAGCTTGCGCGCTTTTGTCTGTAAAGTTATACAAAAGTCAAAACAAGAAGTTGACGCTTGCGCACACAGTCGTGATTCCCTGATCTAAAAATAACGACATCGAATTGCTATTCCTCTGCTGAAAATGCGTCATGCATCTCAAAAAACGAGCACTGGAATATAAGGCGAATAGCTAATCGATGTTTTGGAGTTATTCCCAAATGAGTTATTCGGTTCTTCATGCATACCAGCCCTGGTGTTCTCAAAACGGTGTCAGTAAAGGGTTAAAACACATTTTGATTTCTTTCTTTGCCATACTTTTTCTTTGTCTTACTTTGTTTCTTGGCCTTATTTTCTTGTTTTCTGCTTTCATAAAGACTATTGGTGTGTTCACCACAAATTATGAACTCATTTAGTACTAAGCTGTGTTTGACAAGATATATTTATTTGTGGCACAACTTGGTCCATATTTAATTACTTATTTATTTATGTCTCCATCTCTGCTTGGTGTTAATTCAATCTTGCAAGGAAATAGGTATTTTATTACACATGGGTAAAATGACAGAATTTGTTTTTGATACTGTCGTTGAGATTGAAGATCCATTTTTGCGGCATTCATCAACTGAGAAACGAACACAGAACTAGTGGTGGAAGTTAAGTTGTGCTCTTTACCCTATAGGTGGTAGCAAGAAGGCCATGCAAGATCACAGCTCCAGTTTACTTTGCCCCATGAGGTATAGAGGTTTGTGACCGGATGAACAAGACAGACTTGGTTAATAGTGCATGTGCACCCTCAGCAGTGCTGTTTATGAGCATACACATGACATGCCCATGATCTGAATTTTCTCTTCCTTCCAGTAAAGTAGCCTTTGGTGATAAGAATGAAAGAGTTGTTCACTGGTTGAGTGTGTTCCTGTCCTTCAGATCAGCCCAGAGGTGTACTCAGAATACACACGACAGCAAGGCTTCCACATTTCCTTCCTGGAGCGTCTGTATGACCTGTACCCTAGCCAGAGTCCCTGCATGGTGATGCTGTGTGAGAACTACCGCTCCCACAAGGCCATTGTGGATTTCACCTCGGACCTGTTCTATGACCACCGCCTGCTGGCCAGTGGAAAACAGTCTCCTCACCCCACATTCTACCCTCTGACCTTCTGCCATGCCAAGGGCCTGGAGGAGCAGCATGCCAACAGCACAGGATTCTACAATCTCTCAGAGGTCTTTTTCTGCTGCTTGTGTTCCTTGCTTAGGGGGAAATAAAGGGGAGAAGAAGAAGCATTTATTCTCATTCAGATTGTCCTGAAAGCATACTTGTAAAGGAAACTCTTAATGAAAATGTGCTAAATATTAAGTCTTTCGGAAACATCAATGAAGAGTCGGGTTATAAAGATCATACGGGTGAGGAATCATAACATGGGTGAGGGAAGGAGAGCTGGAAGTTTGAATTGACCTTGAACAAAATTGGGTCCCGTTGTATGTGGGCGGGCACAGTATAAATTGTTAGTGAGTAGATTGAGGAAGGTTACTTCATTTCTGTATACCTTGTTTCTTGTTCTTTATGCTCATCTTTCAGTTTTCATCCTCACAATATACCCTTCTGTAACCACAGCAGAGGTCTGCTGGCACACAAACAATCCTGCTTTTCAAGCAGCACACAGCATTTTTGAATAACTTAACTCAATCCATACCATGAGTTTTTCCCCTTGCTGATCTCTGAAAACCCAGGGTTTGTATGGGGTATGAAAAAAATTCTCACAATTATAGATGAGCAGACAGACGCTTGAAATTTGGTGAGTGGATACAATGCATATTAGTCTATATGTGAACAAAAAATAAAGTAATTTACTTACCCTTTTGGTGGTGAACATGGGCTCCATTTTTTTTTTTCTTTTTTCAGCACTTTTGCACCCTTCAGAAACACATGTAGTAAGTGTTCCTTAGCAGCTCAGAAATGTTCTACATCACATTCTAACACAAGCTGGAGTCACGGAAGACATAGAAGATATAGTACTGGATCAAAAACAGGTGATGGAGGATGTGAAAATACAAAAAAAATATGTCTTTACAGGATGAAAAACAAAAAATAAAAGTTCACTGTGCACACGACACTGGTGATGAATCACTGGCAGTATTCTTTTCTGGAGTGGAAAAGCTCGACATTGCATCCTGGGCACAGCTTTACACACAGTGGCAAACCATGGACTACAAGATGCTTGTTGTAGAGAATAGACCCCTGAATAAGAGTCATGGTAACAAGATGAAAAACAACTTCTTCCACCACTTCATGGTCTTCCTATTCAGGGAAATGTAGGCCATGAGCTGATCACTCATGTCTACTCCTGCCATGTAGTCCTGTACTGCTGCTGGTTTCTGTCTCTCGGGCAGTGCCGTGTTGTGAAGCTCATCATGGTGGTGGCAGCATCACTGTCGTCAGCACATAGTCAGGATTTTTGTCCTGCCACCTCAGCACAGCAACATGACCTGCAACCATACACACAAAAATGATCATGAGCTTTTCTTTTCTTTTTCTTATGTATCTGTGTATCCCATTGTTTGTAATAAACACTCATGTGTATGGATGCATAGTTTGGTGCTTTTACAAGCTGTAAAGTAGAACCACCTGGATTTTTTTATATAATACCAGCACCATTATACATTAATTACCTAAATTACTTTATAGTTAACAGTTTATTCTATAAATGCACGAATTATGGATTTTTGTGCAATAAATATCAGTAAGAATATGCCTGGAAGCACAAACATACCCATGCACAGAGTTACAAAACATAAGTATACATGTGTAGCTGTTCTCTCTCAAACACACACACACACACGCACACACACACACACACACACACACACACACACACACACACACACACACACATACATACTCGCACTTACACACACACACGCACACACACACACACACACACACACAGGGTAATGCACATATATCAGTACATATAATCACTAATTCCCTTGTTTATCCCTTCCTTCTCCCCCCCCCCCCCCCCCCCCCCCCCTTCCTCCCTGCCCCCCCTCTCCCCCTAGTCTACTGATACATGAATGGATCACTGCATAAAAATGCACTCACTTAGTGTGTAAAACATACATGACCACATTTACCATAGCACAATTTATGTAGTAATAATTTCTCTTTACCCACCTCTGTGGAATGCATGACAACTCAAAGAACTGCAAAGGCTGAGTGTTGACTGGCCAGTCATTCAATAAACCTGGTGTGCCTGTGAACAGATGATCGAGAGGAAATCAATAAGAAGTATCAGTCCAGTCGTCGGTGAAAACAGCCCTAAAATCGTCGACTTCTTCTCCCATTTCAGCATCAGTATCCGAATCAAACACTTGTTGTTGAGGCCCATGTGCTGCATAGTTTCGTCTGCTTCTTCGCCACTATCAGAGCCCACTCAGTGTCGGAATCCACGTCTGTCTTCCCACTGTAGGGGTCGAAATCCTCATCAAAGAATCGCCGATGTCTCTTTCGACATCTGACCCTTCAGTCCGGATCATTTCCAGTGCATCTTCAACGCTAACTGATAATTCATCAGCCCTACTGTGTCGAACACTTCGTTGCGACGCCATCTTTTCACTCACGCAGCAGAGCTGACCGACGGTACCCTTTGTTCTCGTCAGCTAGCGAGCGAGCCACGCTACACACACAGTGCAAATGAATGAAAAGTTGGTAGGGGATAACTCGGGAATCATCTCCCTTTTTGGGTTTCGTAACCGATAGGTCACGCGGACAGCGCAAATTTTCAAAATCCAAATCCGCATATGCGGACATTGGTAGCGAACGTTTCATCATACGATGTCCGCATATGCGGACATTGGTAGCGAGTGAGTTAATGGGGCATATGAATTAATCAGTAGGGGAAAAAAAAAACTGATACAGAATTTAAAACTCAGTATGTAATGGTTTTTCTGATGCATCTCATCCTTTGTTATTCATTATGCAAATAATACCCCATCTGTTCCAGATTTAATGACCAAAGTAATAATTTGCAAATCCAGTTCGACAAAGTGTACAAACACCAGAAAAAAGGCTTGAACTGCATGACTTTATTCTGTATGTGCAGGTGTATGAAATTGTAGACCGAGTGGATGAACTTCGAAAGAAATGGCCAGAGGATTGGGGTGACATTGACAATAATGGCATCAGCGTAGTAGCCCCTTACCATGACCAGGTGATTCGCATCAGGAGTGAGCTACGCAAGAAAAAAATCCACAATGTTTCTGTGGAGCGTGTCCTCAATGTTCAGGGTAAGATGCTGGAGATACTCTTAAGAAGCCTGTCTTAGATTCTTATGGCTATGTAAGAAAGTTATAAAACATGTGGCTGCAACTCGTATTGTTGGACTAGAAGAGAGATGAAAATCTGATTTAATTTTATTACAGTTATCGATGCAGGAGTGTTTAAAGAGCAAGCTTTACAGTACAGACAACATTGCTTGCATATCCTAGACCTATTTACCTTCTACTGGGGTGGAATAAATTATGTTGCTTTGTCAGTGATTCTTCATCTGAGTGGTTATATGATAGCATAATGTGATGACATGCAAATAAATCTTGACTGTGTCACAATCCTAATTGTGTCACAATCAAATGCATTTCTTGCAACTTTGTGAATCTGTACGGTTTGGGTGTTTATACTTGGAGAGTAAACTGCCAAGATTGTCCATTTTGATTTATTCTAAAACATGCATCACTGTAATGCTGTGTTATTGTCCCATGATACGCAAAGAAAAAAATGAGGAGAAAAAAATCAACGGAAATCGTAGGAAATTCGCTTACTTAAGGATGCACTTACTACAAGAAGGAAATAGTTTTAAACTTTTTCCCATGTACTGAATACAGGTTAAATGTGCATATGAATCAGGCTGACTGCCAGACTGCTGGTCAGCTGCAGGTGTCCACTCTCCTTCATGTGCGCCCTATCAGGGGTCAGGCACCAGGCAGGAAGAGATCGCAATTTTCAAACTCTGACTACACTGTTCAGCATGCTGTATTATTCTTGGGTCTATGAGAGAGTAAAGATGCCTTATATCTGCACTTTGGCATCACTCTCTATTCGACATGTTGCGCACACATCTGCATGCCAACTTTTGACCGAAGACCATGACATATCACTAACAGTCTAAAGGAAGAAACTATTGTAATTCAACTTATCGCTTGTCCATTCTGTCTTTAGACTGCTTTCCTTTAAACTAATGCGGCACTAAGTAGTTGAAACCAATATTTGAAACAAAGCATCCAGCTAAAGATAGCAGTGAGGTGGATGAGACAGAGAACTGTGTCGCATAAGTACAGCAAGACTTTGTTCAGGGTGATGCCAGCAATGAAATGGTCAAACAAACACTGTCTTTGCGATAGATGACAGATTTTTTCTCATTGTCACAAAACACTCGTAAATTCATGAGCATAGCTGAGAAACATGCAGTTGAAAAGTATTAAAAATAATCAGTTTTCAGGCTATTCGTACCACGTGAGCAGCCAGCTTTCGGTGAAGATCTAGTTAGCACAGCTGTGCATTAAAGATTCAATCATTTTTCAAGTTTGTACCTTTGCAATAACTATCAAACAGAATGTATTCAGGAGCGCAATAGAAACTGCTGCCTGGTACAAACAGAGAGAGGCTCAAGAAAGCGTTAATTTCTGTTTGGCAGGGAAACAGTATCGTGTGATCATCATCAGTGCAGTGCGGACGCGTAGCAGTTGTCGAACAGACAGCAGTGCAGAGGAAGAGTACCTGGACTACGGCTTTCTGTCCAACGTCAAACTGCTCAACACGGCCATCACGCGGGCTCAGTCATTGGTCATGGTGGTGGGCGACCCCTTGTCTCTCTGCCTAGTGGGCAAGTGCAGGTGGGAGTTGAGACTTTGTTTCAGTGTTATCCTTACTTTGCTTTAACAGGATTCAGAAAGTAATGGAAGTCAAGGTAGCTTCTTGTCTGGGAGGGTGGGGGGTGGGGTACTTGTGAATTTCTTATCCAGATGTCTGAATGCAGCATTCTCTGGCCCATGCACATTGTTCCATCACCCTCCAGTGAAAAATATTCTAACTTCACCGTCATGATACTGGGGAAGAGGCTTGCCGTCCTCTTCAAAATGTTCTCCTGCATGGTTAATCATTTTGCTTCTGAAAATTGGCAGCTTGTGTGTGTGTGTGGTTAAGCTGTCTCATGTTTTGTGCCTTCACAGAGGCACTATTCCTGTGCTGCTAATTTCACTCCTCATACACATTGGAACACATCCGGGCTTGTACTTCTAAAGCGGCAGCACCAGCAGTCCAAAGAAAGTAACCAATATCGTGTTATGAGGCACCAGAGATGACACTGCACTGTGTTGAGTCATCTCACTGGCACGGTGGGGTGCTCATTTTGATCCTACCTATGCAGATGACACCTACTCAGCCCCTTACTGAGAACAATAATTGCTAAGTTGTGGTGTCAGCGTAAGAAACCCATGTCCATCCATTGACAGTTCCCATGAACTTGTGGACACCAAATACAATTCTTGCACAATATGTCACTGTTTATGTGATGCACCAGTAACAGGATGCACCAGTGTGACAGGAGAAATAATTGCCCTGACTTGAGATTGAATGACAATGAAATTATTGAATGTATAATAATGAAAACATTTTAATCGTAACATTAATTAAAATACAAAATGTGAACTTGCATTTTTCTCATACTCATCCAACCAAATGCTTTATTCCTACTTGGCATGGAACATCACCATATTATCAAGATCCCACAATAAACAAAATTGGGAGTGCAGGAACTAATTTCTCCTCAATTTCTAGATAAGCCAACAAGAGTGATCGCCCTTGGTGAGTTCACAGCATTGCACCATAACCTAACTAGTTCAGTTTTCACCTTAGTGGAGGAATATCAGGGTTTGCATGCTCCTTGAAACTCCTAGAATTTTCAGATATAGCCCTTGAAAATCCTTGAATTTAAAATTTTCAGTAAAGAAAGTAAATATTCTGAAGAAAAAAAATCTTGTGTGCGTCAGTTTCTGATTGTGACTTCGTTTATTTTTACATCGATTTAAGCCATCGACGATTGAGCATGAATGTCGTCTGCTAGAGAAAGAATGACCCAAAGGAAGTAACTCGGAACATCCAGTATATCCCGGTTCAGAGCACACGTTGCCATCACGTATAGGATGAGGGATATTCAGTTGCAAGTTTGCTTAAAAGATTCCAAAATCATGCCTTGGGGAAGTGTATCTTTAACCCCAAGTGGTTAGAGAAAGAACCTCATAGAAAGTGGTTGAAACGGGATGTAGACAAACACAAGGCTGTGTGCTCAGTTTGCCAAAAGATGATCAACATCTCAGTGGTGGGAGAATTGGCTTTCACCAGCCACATGAAAGGAAAGGAGCATCTAGAAAACGAGAAAGCCAGTAGACCGGTAGCATCAGTTTTTGATTTTTTTTTTTTTCACTCGTCACCGGCCAGTTTCAGCGCTCAGTCCAGCTGTGCAGCTCTTTCAGATTATGCTGAATCGGAAAGTTGAATGGGAATCAGAACAGTTCAAAATCATAGTAAACTATAAAATGCCACCACCATGGGACTTGGAATTACGAGGGTTTCCTCACCTCCCATCCTAATCACCATGTTGCTTACAACAGATACTGTTTACCCACACTTTTTTTTTCTTCACACTTGATATTTATTTATTCACTGCTGAGCCAGCACAATTGGATTCACTCTGCATGCAGTCTAGCTTGCTTCCCTCCCCACCTCCACCTCCTATCCTAATCCTTTTATGTACAGGCTTTGTACGCTCCTTGAAACTCCTTAAATTCTGACAGCGAATTTCAAGAGCTTGAAAACTTTTGAAAATCAATAAAATGTGGTTCTGTTGACCAAACCTCTTTGAAAACCTTTGAAAATCAAGCCATCGGCTCCAAAAATCTTTAATGTGGCAAAGAGAAATGGCAGTTTGATTTTTCTGCATTCAGGTTAATGAAAAATTATTTAAAAACAAATTTTTACAAACATCGTCATGATCCTGGATGTTGTCTGCTATTTAACCTCTTCACTGCGCTGTTGACGAACGGCGTTCGTCATAAAAAGTGTCGTCTGCAATGCTCGGTTGGCGAACACTGTTCGTCATGATTCAACACTCTTTCTGTTTCATCCAGCATGGGACTTAGCAAAATATGATGGCAGTGAAGGGGTTAACCAAGGGAGATAATTTGTAACTTGATCAATTTTGATAAAGTTACAAATTATCTCCTTTGGTTCAATAGCAGACGACAATGCAGGATCGCAATGATGTTTGTAAAAATTTGGTTTTAAATAATTTTTTCATCAGCCTGAACGCAGAAAAATCAAACTGCCATTTCTTTTTTCAATTTTTACGCAAGTATTGTAGCCTTGAAATAAAATAAACACCCCTTGAAAACTCCTTGAATTTTGTTCTTGGGAGTCTGTAGGAAGCCTGTTATGATATATAAAAAAAATGAACGAAAAACTCAAAGCTGATATTTATTCAGTGATAAACTACTACAGTTGAATTCAAAACTACACCAAGCCTCATCCACATTTTCCCTCCTGACCTCTCCCTATTCCGCTGAAAAAGACAACCAGAAAGAAAGAGGAGTTGAAATCCTTGGAAAATGAAATTGAAAAGGAAATGAACAATTTAAAAGACAGCCTTTGATCACAAACGCACACACACATTATGTTGCACGCACACGCACATACAGTGACGCAAACACATGGGCATCCTCTTACTACCAGCTATGAAAATACTATGCAGTGTTGCCTTAAAATATGAAGAGGAACTGACAAACACGAGAATATTCTATTGGAATTTATGGGCTTGTCTTCAGTGTCAAGAGAATTTACATGTTTGTGATCATTAATAAGACATGACTGAATGACAATGTGTGTGTGGAAAAAAACAACGTAATTTTTTCTACAAACGTTATTGACTAGGACAAAAATGGAGCTGAAGCAGGTGAGTGTTATTTTTTTTGTAAGGGGGTGGTGGTATTTTACAGTGAAGTGTATGCATGGAAATCCTTGAAAAATCAGAGAGTCCTGAAAAAAACTTGAAAATTCCTGGAATTTGGTTGCCCCAAGTTAGTACGAACCCTGACCTGCCCCATGCCCTTTTGGCTCTCTTTTTGTCTGGCTTCTTTCATTCTTTCAGCATGCGCAGGCTGATACTCCTGTGGACACTCCCTGTATAGACAGGCAGTGGAGTTTTGTGTGTATGAAAACTCCACTGCCTGTCTATACAGGGAGTGTCCACAGCAGTATCAGCCTGCGTACACAGAAAGAAAGAAAGAAAAAAAGAAGGCAGACAAAAAGAGAGCCAAAAGGGACTTCATTTCTCTTTGTTGTGGATTCCCATAAACAGGCATTTCAGCTTGCTTCCTTGTTGAAATGAGAAGTTCCCTTTTCTTTCACTTTTCAGGAGGGAATTTCAAGAAAAGATCAGGCTCTTTCTTCAGACTGGATGTAATGCAAGTCTGTGTTCAGATCGATTGGCCAGGTCATAGGACCTTATATCAACGTGTTCACCACTGTATTGAATAGCCAGCTTCCAGTTTTTGTGTCTCCTGTTCCAGGCCCCTCAGCCTTGGCTCAGGCAATTCCTTGGGAAGGGATGTTCACATACACATTCCCTCCCTCTCCTCTCATTCCAGCAGTCCTTAACAAAGTGACGAGAGAGGAGTATCAGGTGATTCTCATCTGTCTCGTAAAATGGAGGAAGGGTTGGATAAATCACGTGATAATCTAGTAAAGGTACCATGCCCCTTCCTGCAAAATCAAACTTGTTGCTTCAGCCCAGGTCGAGGAGGTAACACTCAGATGCTGTGTATCTCTCTTCACACCAACTACGTATCAGGAGATACTTCTCTGGTGTAAGACCTTTCTGGCCTTCTTGCATGGAAAAAAAATCATGGCTGGGCAATAGTAATCTATCATGAAGGTGTATGATGACAAATGGTATAATCAGACTGATATTTTCGTGGGTGTCTCGAAATAAAAACTGTGGACCATGATTAGGAGGACCTACACAACAAAGGAGGAAAGGTGAGTAGTACCCTTAGAGGGTTCAGGTCAGCCATAGCCCAAACCTTCAGATTCATAGGGAGAGATCTTGATATCAGCCATGATCCTTTCTGAGCTAGTAGTTTCCTGCTTGTTAGAATGGTAAGATCCAGACGGTGCTCTAAGTGGAGCTTACCACTGGTCTTGGAGTGTCTGGCCTCCAGTGACTGAGCTACTCGCCAGTCACTTTGTTGGAACTTCACCTTGTAGACGTGTTTTTTAGTCACCTTGACTTCTTTCTACCTGTGGAGTGAGTGAGGTTTATGCTTCCTCCAGGGACCGGCTGGTCCCTGAAGTGACATGATGATGGCTCAGTCACACTTTTGATGTACCCTTCATTCCTAGCCAAGACCGCAAAGCCCAGAGAGCAGCCCCTCACAATAACCTTGCTCCTCTGGTTCCCTTGAGATGTAATTCAAGATCTGGATTATTAAAGAATGAGCAAATTAATTGTCCAGTCGGAGCACTGAAGAAATATCTTCAGAGGACAGAGTCAAGCTCCCTGAGCTCCTTTCTGTGGCATAGCCAGATTGGTGCTGTAATCAGACCCCGGACAATAAGCTCTTAGCTTAGGTTATTCACCAAGCTTATGTCTATGGCTAGGAACAGCTTTCCTCTAGAGTGGATATTAGGGCACATGAAGTCCAGGCTTTCACCATTTGTAGCACCCTCTGACAAAACATCATGCTGTCTGACATCTGTTTGGCAGCAGGCTCTTAACCCTTATACTGCTGAGGTTGCATTTCTGCGACCATGTGGCTCACTGCCAACGTCGCCGAAATGCGACCAGCTAGGGTTACCTAACTCCTGATATTTTCACTCTCCAATCTGATGAGACAGAAAGCCAGCAATAAACGTCATAGTTGGGGAATTCCCTGACCTGTGCTCACAGCCATTTGCTTCGTCTGAGCGATGTTCAGTTAAGTGTATTTTATCGATTTATACTGATTGTTTTTCCATTCACTATGAAGTCACAACCAAGCCCTTTAGGTACTTGGCCTCGCTTTACATTTACCACAGATTAGGTGCTGGAAATACTGAATAGACGGTCAGTTGATCCTGATTCAGATGAACACCCAGATTGTGACCAGGAAACATTATGTGATAGGGAGAGCTTGACCGAATTAGCACAAAGAGAGACTCACTCTGTTTGACACGTACCAAGTGGAGAGTAGTCAGTGGTAGCAGGCAGTGTCACGTGTGCAGGTGTGTTTTTGGCTCTGGGCCAACTAGAACAACTAAGAGACATTGAACTGTGAGCATAGCTGGCTTGCGATGGATCAAAGTCGAAGGGGGCGTGGCCAACTGACATGTGTCAGAGGTGTGCTGCAGAGATGAGTTTGAGTGGGAATTATATGACCAGCTGGAACCATACGCCCTTGTAGAATTGCTCCCCAAGTTCTAGAGACCAACAGGTAAGTGAAAGATTGTTTTCATTAAAAAAAATTATTGCTTTCAACAGTGAGAGTGAAAGGGATGTTTGTGTGTGTGTTCCATTTTTTCTTTCTTTCATGTGTGTACCAGTGGGGCATTAGAAAGTGTGTGTGTGTGTGTGTTCTCTTCCCTTTTTCTTTCTTTCATGTGTGTGCCAGTGGGGTGTAAGAAGTGTCTGTGTGTGTGTGTATGTGTGTGTGATTGCTTTTCTGCATCATCTCTTTAGTCATATCAATAATTAATCCTCTGAATGTTGTTTCAGGAGTGCTGGTGAACAAGGATGATTTTCAGCCTGTGGACTACTTCCAGTTCTTCTACTGTTAAATTTATGGCTGCTTTTTTTTTCAATTTTCTGTTGGATATTGCATACTTTCTGGTCTGGTCTTCATTTGATGAGTGGAGTATTTTCCTTCTTTGTTCTGAGTTTGATGGCATGTTTTCTTCTTTATAATGTTGATACTAAACATAACATTCAATTGTTTTGTTTTGCATTTTTTTCTTTGCACTTGAAATTAACCCTCACAGTGCGATGGGTCCCGATCGGGACTTCCCGGTAGAGTGCGATGGGTCCCGATCGGGACCCGTGAGTAGTGGGGTTGTAACCGTTAGGCTACCACTCTTTAAACTTCCTGTCACGCGATTATTCTTCTATCCGTGTATCGAGTCTTTGTCAGAGTGTGCCAACAAGTGGTCTATTTCAAGTTTTTTACAAAGTTTGAAGCTTACAACATGAGTGAACCCGAGAACGAAGCGGAAGAGGTGATGAGCGAAGGTGGAACAAGTGGCGAGTCGTTCGCTGTCAGCGAAAGCGATGTAACAGACAGCTGTGACCTTGGTTTTGTTTATTCATCGAGCGAGTGCAGAGCCCGCTGTGTTGTTCAGTTTGCTTTTCGTCTCCGCTACGTACGGAAAATGGGGTTGATAGGGAGGGGGGGGTGTGATCACTGTACAAGCAGTTTGTTTTCACTCAAATTGAGCTAGAGGACTTGTTTCGTTGCTATTCTTATGCTTCTGAAAGCATTATAAAGTTAAAAAAATAACTCTGGTAACAAGCAAGATGGTAATTTTAAAAAAAAAATTGTTTTTTATTTATTTTATTTTTTTTTTTTGCGGAAAGGTGTTGGTAGGCGTGGCACACGTGGGCGTGGCAACAACCAAAGCATGATGTTTACATGGCTGTAAATTATGTTTTGTCTATGCTATGATTTTATACTTTTTTAATTTTACTTTGGTAAACTTTCTGGGAGGGCATGAGACTGTTCATTGCTTGAATTATTTTGGTTCAGTTTTTTAACATTGTGGAACACTTTTTGGATTATCCGTGTAGACATTTTGCTGGATATATCCAGAGGATTACCTCCATCTACACACCAGGTAAAGATTGTTTGTTTTTTTATTCTAATTCTACAGAGTCTCTACTTTCCAAAAATGTATAGGTTTGCCTATCTAGCATTACTAATAAGCACACAACAGCCTTAAACATGATGAGAGTAGTAACGCTCTGCTGGCCTTTAATTTTAAGTACACTTCCTTGAACTACATTTAAATTTATGCAGCACTGTGAGGGTTAACAAAAAATTTGAAATTTTTGTTGACTAACCATTACTAACATTCTGTAATTTAACAAAGTTACAGTTTATTACCTCCTTTTCACACAAAAAAGCATGAGAATTGGTTACTTAGTTCCAGAGATATCTGCATTTTACACATGCTGGTATGAAATAAGAGTGTTTTTTTTTAATGGCTGGCGATGGGGATTTATGCAAAACAGAATGTCTGGGGGTGAAAGGGTTAAGTCGCTAGCAACTTTTGTCAGATTTCATCTTCATGACATGACTGAAGACATGCAAGCTTTCGACTGTGATAGGGGGATGGGGGTGGAACTTGCTGCCCAGGCAGCAACACGTCCACACTGATTTTGGTCACTGATTTATCTGCCTACCCAGACAATTTTTGCCTTTCTGCTTTTGCTTATTTGTATTCTTGTCTTCACACATTGTTCAAGTTGCCTTAAATAGTTGTATGATCGGTGTGCGAAAGTGTTTTTTCTGTCATGTTTTTGTGTGTTTGAAGACTCTGTTTATGGGTCTTCTTTTCTTGATTTTGCTTGTGATTTTCTTTTCTTAGTCATTTGCTTGCTTCTTGTTTATTTGAGGGAGAGCAGGGATTACGCATTTCCCTCCATACTATTGATAAAGACCATTCGTTAAGCGCCTTTTGTGCCTCTAGTAACCAGTTCTTTTTTGAGAAACTGTAAGGAGGCGCCCTCGTGCGAGTCAGTGTCCCTCTTCTCAGATGAGTGTTCTCCCACCATCCTTTTGATATTCAGGCATTTTATAATTTTACCTGTCCAAACACTAAGATGTCCTCCCACCTCCCTGCCTAGTGGGGAAAAGGTGTGAAAAGTGAACTTGTCAGATTATGGCACAGTGTTGTAACCTCACTGAGGGCGATCACACGTGCTGGCCTATGTAGGAACTGAGACGAATTGGCTCCCTGTTGCCCTTGATTTTTTTTTTTTTTTTTTTTTTTTTTTTTTTTTAAGGGGATCCTGATAGTTTGACGATGTTCCATGCCAAGTGGGGATAAGGCATTTGTTTAGACAGCTAAGTGTGTCATAAAACTACTTTTAGCAGTAAAATTTCATTAAATTATGGCGTTTTGTTGTTGTTGTTTTTTTGCAGGAAAGTGTGGGAGTATTTTCTGGAGATATGTGACCAGAACGACAGCCTGTTTGGGATCACCTGGGCCCAGCTGAGGTCTTCCCTGGACCGTGTTGAGGTGGCCAAGAGCTATGTGCTCAATCCCTTGGCACCGGAATTTGTGCCCAACAGGCGTTTCCACTTCACCTTCCAGGTGCAGGAGCAGGCAGGGGGCAATGTCGTGCAGCAAGGGGCACCCATGCCCTACCTGGTCAACTCCTACCTCCCAGCCATGCAGCCCAGCCCCTACCAGGTAAGAAGGACTTAAAAGTGTGAGGGATTGTTTTTGTCTTATAAAGCTTACATACTGGTGAATCTGTGCGTCGGTTTGCTGCTGTGTATGATCAGAAAGAGAGTTACGGTTTAACAGATGTGCAGTTATGCTTGTGAATTTTGTCTTTTCGTGTTCCTGTGCGTGTGTATGTGCCTTGTTATTCTTTTGAATTTGTGTGCTAATGGTAGTGGATATTTTTCCCTTTCAGTGATCTTGTTAAAGTTGCTAAGATTTGTAATTTTGTGCGTTATTATTTTTATGTAAATTTCAATCAGTTCAGTTTTTTCTTGTGACTTATTGCTTAATGAAATAGATAAATAGACAGACAGATAGATAGATAGATATATGCATAGATAGATATATATAAAAAGATATATAGACACATAGATACATATATATAGACACGCACACACACACACACACACACACACACACACACACACACACACACACACACACACACGCACACACACACACGTATATATACAGACAGATACATAAATACACATGCACACTCTCACACACACACGCGCACACACACACACACACACACACACACACACACACACACACACACATTATTTCTCAAATCAGTCATCTGCAACTTTATGTTTAGATGTAACATTGAAGCTCCTAAGTTTGCTGTCTTTCAGATGTTCTACCCACATATGATGCCTTACTACAACATGCCCGTATACTCACCATATATGGGCCCTGTTTTCATGAGAGCACCAGGTGGGTCTGGAATGCGCTTTGGACACCACCGAGGCCTCCCTCGTCCCAACTTTCAGCATGCAGCAATGGCAGCAGCTGCAGCAGCAGCACAGCGTGCTGAGGGTGTGAGAATGGTGGACATGTCCCACTCCATCCGCTCCCCCCACAGACAACCGCAACGTGGACGCATGCCGGTCTTTCAGCTCCCTCGTGTGCCTCTTCATTACACCATGCCCCAGCTCCACCCCATGTTTGGTCAGCCCTCCCATCTGTCTCAGCCAGGGTTTTTCTTGACGCCAGAGGAGACCAGGATGGCATCGTTGCCTTCACAGTTTCCTCTCTACCCCCCTCATCATTACCTGCCTCCCCAGCTTCGCGGACCCGCTGTTGGCCCCTATGCTCACTTCCCTGGAGCTCATTTCCATCAGGGTGCTCCCCTCCAAGTCCATTCCCAGTCACATGCTTCACCTCCCACTGTGACTCCTCCAGGCCGTGCCACCCCAGGTGATGAAAACCATGAAAACACATCCTCACCTGAATCCAGCAGATCCAGCAACACAATTGGAATGAGTGAATCTGGTCATGGCTTCCAGGTTCTTCCCAATGTGAGACATGTGCCCCCACACCTGATACGCGGAGGTCTGCAGTCTTCAAGCCAAAACTCCTCGCGCTCCAGCACACCTGTCAGCACTCTAGACCGACCGTTGAACCCTGTGCCCCCATACCTCCAGGAGACTCATGCTACACCTGTTTCAGAGCGGCCCTACAGTCCTGCGAATTATGGTGCTAGGGGTTCTCCGCACAGCATGGTGGATGAGGCCCACCGAGATCGTTCTGGTAGTGGAGAGAGGGATGTGGGATCCAAAGAGGCGGATGTCGCCACTCAGTTTGCTGGTCTGCGCACAGGCGACAGCACCACTGGCAGCAGTTCAGGCAGTAAAGTCATGAACACGACAACTGCCGTGAAGAAAGTCAATAACCCCAAAAAGCTGAGTCTGAAAACGGGATTCAGCCGCCAGTTCAGTGATGACCTGCCTACTCCCACAGCTATCACAGACATTGTACGCATGATTGAAGAGAACATCGACGAGGGGGTAGAAGATTCTGATTCCCCCACCTCTTCCCCAGTCGGCTCACAGAGAGCCCAGCTCTTATCACGGCTGAATGGTCGTAATGCAGCTCTCAGTTCTCTGCAGTTAGACCTTGTGGCAGCCCAGCAGCGACAGCAGCAGCAGGCAGCAGTGGAGTACGGTACCCCTCAGTCAGCATCTTCATCAGACTCAGCTGCCACCCTTAACGGAGAAAGATCTAGCTATGCAGGCATTGTGGGGATGGCTTCTGTACCTGGGGAGGGTCTGATGCCTGATGCAGGTTACATGGAACCGCAGACTCCTCGCACACCTTCTGGCTTTATCACTCCTGGCGGGGATCTGGCAAATGTGGACCCTGATGGCATCTTGAAGAGTCTTAACATTGGATCCAGTGTCACAAGCTGCCACTGGGGATCTCTTCAACAGTCTGAAGAGTCGCAGCCTTGAAATGGTGCACAGCAGAATTACAGACAACTTTTTACAGCATTCAAAAGATCAAATCTCCGAAGTACTGAAAGAAAAGGCAGTTTAGCACATCAGGTATTAATGAATTGTATTCCCATCATGGATAGTGTATTTACGCATAGCATAAATGGAATACCTTTTGCAGCTTCTTGCATACACTAGGAATGGTTTTTAGTTATACAAAGTGATGATAAATAAATTTAGGGAAAAAGGACAGGCTTATTTATGAATTTGTTCCACAATGTTGTTGAGCTTACTAAGAGTTCATGGTCGATTTTTGCTACTTCTGCAATCCTGTTACCTGTTCCAGTTGGTTTGTACACAATGAGAGTGTCTTTATGCTAGGGTGTAAATGCTGCACAGCATATATGCAGTGGATGTTACAACACAAAATTGATCAGATGAGTCAACTGATCTTCCCCTGGAGATAGTCTACAGACCTAACAAAGAATGAAGTAAAATGCCTGCCACTATTAATTGTAGGTCAATTAGGAATAGTTATAATAGTAACTGATTTTTTTTTTAATTCTAATATTCTAAATATTTGTTTACTTTCTACCTTTTAGTGTGGCTTTTAGTTTTTGGTTTTTTTTTGTTTGTTTTTTGTCTACAGTGTATCTTTTGCCACATGAGGCCATAGAATCCTCATTATGTCATTTCTTCGTTTGTTAGTCTTTGGGAAAAAAAAATCATGTGTGCATTGCCTTATAACTTCCTGTGTTATTTAAACATATGTAACCACCTCTCTTTCCCTCCAATCCTCCCCTTACCCTAAAGAGTTGAGTAGCTGTTCTTACCTTACTCTTTGGTGTATTCCCATTACCTTATTGAGTATTTTATGATGAAAATTAGTTTACGTGTGTAGTTTGTCTGGTGGATTATATTTGGGAGGTGCCTGTTTTTCTTTCTTTTTTGTAAGGAAAACAAAAACTGTACTGTTGATCGACTTTTTTTTCTCCCTAGTACTTAAATGTTGCTCAAAGGTGATGCTTTATAATGTTACAGTCCTCAGCAATCCGGTTGCTACAGATTTAACGCCCATTGATCATAGTACTGAAATTCTTATAATGATTCGGAAATGGATGGTTTAGGGTGGAGAATACTTGCATGTGTTGAATGGATTGATTGTATTGATGAAAACGATAGATCAGAGACTTTGAATTGAATACATTTTTATACTGTTTTAAGAAGTATTTTTGATGAACCAGCATGTCATCACCAACATTTAAGATTATGCCCAGTGACGTAAAGCTTTCAAATATGATTCAGTCCTTGGTATAAAAGTTGAATGAAGATATGTCCGCTATGTGTTGAATCTTCTTAAGAGGCCACTTTCTGGCTGTCTCTGTGCAATGTTTTCATCATTGTCATGCCTTTACTCAGCTATCTTAAATGTGAAGATTACGTTGCTGCAACTGGATTCCTGAAGCTAGTAGAAAGCAGTTTTGTGTGACTTATTGTAGTGAGGCAGATTTATTTTCATTTCCAAGAGGTGACTAGCATTGTGTCTTCGACAAGATGGAAATGGAACTGTTCTTGAAAAGGAGAAGGCCGTCCTGTTACGTCCTATCGATTTACTAGCCTCTGACTTTACTGATTCTCAAGTCATCAAGTTTTGAAGGTCATAGTTATCTTTCTTGGACTATGATGCCAAGATGATAGTGAACTAATTAGCAACATGCATGGTGATTGTTGTTTGTTTTTTTTCAAATTTGACACAAACCTATAATTGGTTTGGTTCGTGTGTGTGTGTAGACACAAGAGGCAAGACAGGGATTGCAGTCGAAAAATTAGATTGAAGAGAAAAAGATGAGAAAGAAAGATGTTGTCAGTAGCACATTATTTGAGATGCTTCGGTAAATGTCGGACATGTCAACTTACACCCCACGCCAGAAACTTACAAACCAGTTAGAATACCTCATCTGGAAGTGATTCCATGGACAGGCAAAAAGCATTGTTTGTACATTTTTCGTGACACTGAAGACACTTTTCACATCCATATTGATGGGGTAATAACTGAGAAAAGCATGCTGGCATTTTGGGTGAAATAGATGGAAGTTCGCGCTCCCCCCCCCCCCCCCCACCCCCCACCCCCCACCCCTCCCCGAATGCACTTCCCCATTCCCCTCTGAAAAATTGTATTCTAAAATTTATCAGTAATCTACAAGGTTGAAAATTTTTAATGTATTATTCTGAATGTGTGAAAAAAAAAGGGGGGAAATCGCGATGGCTTTTTATTCACAATTATTGAAATATCAAGTCTGATAACAGAATCACATGTTAATGATTTTATCATTTCTTCTTCTGTTTTTTGTGTGTGTGTGTGTACAAGTGTGTGTTGTTGTTTGTTTGTTTTTTTAAGATGCCTTTTGACTCGAGATAATGGAAGAAAAAATCTTGCCTGATGAAACTTAATGTACACATGTGCAGGGATTGGTAGGAAATACTAATGTCTAACATTAGAATAATAGAATATTGTATTTGCCAATCCTGAAGCAGCAATAAATATTTTGAGATGAATTTATGGTTAAACCAAGCATCCAGCAAAATAAACTTGCAAAAAAGAAAAAAAAAAAAAGTACCATTTATGCTGTTCATCTCAGATTTGATTCATTGTTCAGTTTTCAGTTTCATTAGTTGACATTTCTCTGCATCAAGGGGGAAAATAGCAAGTGTCTTTTGCTGTAGTGTGTTAAGCTTAGTCATTTCTTTTACTGTTTAACGTTTGTGACAAATGGTGTACTTTTTTCTTTTTTCTTTTTTCTTTTTCTCTGACCAAGGGAACTTTTTTCTTCTTGTTTCTGAGACTGGTCTTGGCCATATTCTTTGGGTTTTCAGTCCATTGTTTTGAGTTTATGGCTTTGTTTTTTCTTATAAAGTAACCGTAATAGCTGAAGTTTTGTGTCCTGACAGGTAAACCTTTTTCCCACACTTACAGGTGCATTATTAATGCCTAGCAATTTTTGGTGTGGTTGTTATTCTTGTTTTGTGTGCAGTTTCTTTTTCCTTTAATCCATTTACCTGGTTTAACAAAGGCGTGTGAAAAGTACAAGGAAAGATGGGGAGGGACACCCCCCCCCCCCCTCACACCCACTCAATCACCACCTTTCCCCAAGGAAATTAAGATTGTCACACACTTTTTGTGCCATGGGAGTTTGACATATGGCTACTTGGGGGAGAAAAAAGATGTTTTTGCAAGCACACGTCATTTTGGCAATACATATGTTTCCAGCCAATATGATGTGGTGGAATCATCTTCACTGTATTGTTTTACAAAGGCAACTTTTAAAACATCTTCATACAATAGAATGTATATGCTTCTCTTGTTTTCTTGTAGTTGTTTATTAAACCTCTGTATATGTAAAACTATCCTTTCATATAACCAAGCAAGATTAATGTGAAATAAAAATGTAATTTGTCACATGTATCTTTTGAAATGATGTTGATGAGAATTAGTAAGGCTGTTTCCACTGTAAATATAGCTCAGTAGGGGGTGTATTATTTGTGGTTAGGAATATACTGGTAAATTGGTTCAGAGAGGAAGTTCAGTGTCCTTGCACACAGACTTTGACTATTTGTAATATTCACTGGATATGTAGAGAGCTTGGACTATTTTGATATTCATTAGATAGGTAGAGAGCTTTGTTTCCTTTTTGATCATATGCACTTCGATATTTGGAGGCTCGCCTGACTTTGCCCACTGCGCATCTGGTCAAAGAAAGTGTAATGTTCAAAAAAAGAGAAAAAGAATAGCGCATTATGCAAACCTGGAATGTATTCTATTGCGATCAAATTCCAGTACTCCCTGAAGATGAAAATAAGATTAATTTTCACTAAATTTCCCCACAAGCTCCATTAACAAAGGCTTGACAGCAACATGCTGCACCTGCTGACAGCATGATGAAGAAGGGGTCTTTGAATTAATGAAGTAGCTACTGCTACTGTGCTTTTCTGGCTGGTCTGTAATAGATAATTTTTTAGTGATTTTTAAGCCAATCCAGAATATGTTGAGGCTTGACGATGGCTAATCCATGACTAGTCTTCTGCCTGTCTGCGGTGCCAGTTCAGAAGCGATTTTAGTAAATGAAAAGTGTGAACTGCCATTGCAGGCTGTTCTCTTCAAGGTAATGGTGATTGTACTACAGTTCCTTGTCATCTAGAAAAGAACAAGTGACAGGCAGGAAGTCAGTTGTGCAGGTCATGTCAAGCCAGCCTTTGCGTCGGTGTTTCCCTACTAACAGGGACTTGGAGGGTTGAAGGATTTATGCAACCCACCAGTTTTGCAGATGATGGTCGGAAATGTGATGATCCCCACTAGTTATCATAACAAGGGGATCTTTCACTTTGCTGGCTATCTACAGTGGATCCATGAGTAGTAAAATATCCTAGGCGAGTTGAAAGATTCTTGAAAAAAAAAAAAAAAAGTGAATGATTCAAAGTCAGTGGCATCGTTTTTCAGATACCATTGTCAGTTTGTCAACAACAATAGATTCACATATTTTTAGGTCAGATAGTGGCAATGCAGTTTTGATGAAATACTGAATGGAGGAATTCCATGCTAAACAGTATTAAGGCATCCTTTAAACCAGTTAACATTGTTCACCAGTGATGATTAATTCACAGGATTTCCATGGGCATTGCTCTTAGAAAAACAGTGGTGTTGCTCAGAGCATCTGAAGCTCACAGACAGCAAGTAATAAGCTTGCAATTTTTTTTACACAACAGAAAAGCAGTCACTACAGCGCTTTGGTGTGATGTGCACTTTGTTAGATGTTGCAAACATGGTATGAAAATCATGAGTTGAAAAATGGACCCGTTTGATGTTTCTTTGTTTTGACTCAGACTAGCTGTTGAGATTTATTACAGCGGGTTTGAAAATTATTTTACATACTTTTCATGATGTTTGAATTAAGGGGGAAAGGCGTCATTTTTGCGTCATTTCATCTGCAGCAAACAATCTCTTTTGTTTTTCCATCAGTTTGTTTCACAGCCCCAAGGTTTATGCTATGCTGTATGTGATACATACAGGTGACAGTACACAAAAATATTTGCAGCTCAAAATTGCTTGTTAACAGCAGTCATTTCTCTCTGAAGATGCTGTACTTCTATTATTGTGATTCCTCACTGGTTTTTGTTTGCTGTTTTCGGTGGTTGTTTTTGTAGTTTTGGTTGAGGACTGTGTGCAGGAGTATTATCTTTGCAATAGGCGACCGGAAGTGGTTTTTATTAACCCATAGAAATGCAAGATTATGGTGATGGTTTTCATTTTTTTTTCCTACATGGTTGTATAAGACTCTGCCTTTAGAGGCAAAGAGAATGTAAGAACCATATGATTTGGCAAGTGCAAAATCAAATATTAACTTTTTGTATTCCCTTCCGTTTGTGCAGAAAAAATGTTTCCCTCCCATCTTCCTTACCCTGCTAACTTGTCTCGCCATTTTCTTTTTCTATTGCTGCTTTTCTCCTTACATATATGGAAGTCTGTCGTTTTTCAGGCATGTATGGTCGGTGCGTACGTTGTCATGATTGAATGTGTGCGTCTGGGGAGTGTACTTTTTTTTTTCCCCTTCAGATTCTAGAAATTGTGAAACTTTTTTTTCTTCTTTTAGGTGTACTATGTATTTTCTTCTACAGTAGTTGACATCTGCAGCTCTCCCTCTCTCTGACTCGAAGTTGCTGGGCAAGGGCTGCCCAAGGTAGCAGAGTCGGACACATATGCTAATCTATATGAATAAGTACTCAGTCTTGTATGGTGTCCATTCTAGAATAGTGTACCTTGTAATCAGCGACACTAATGTTAAGCATTCCGGAGTGGCAGATCCTTTAGATTTTGTACAACCCGGCCTGTATAGAAGTGTACGCTCTTAGCTCTTGTTGAATCCTTTTTTTTTTAAAGTGCAGTACTGTTCATTTTGGATATTCAGTGTATAGTGTATTTACTGTACATATATTTCTTTTGATTGGAATGTTGCTGGGAACAACTGTTTCACACTTTAACAAGTTTAAGCTTTGGAGTGGTTGATTTTTCCCACAGTGTTGACATTTGTGTGTTTCTACCTTGCATGTTCAGAATCAAAGGTGAGGCAGCCATTTTCCCAGTTGCTCTTCTAGATACTAGTCACACTGATAGTGTAATAGTATCTAACGTTTCAGTGGAAATTAAGAGTTTGAAAAAAAAGCAGACTTGTGCATAGGACAGGAAGAAACAGTTCTTAATCATGAAAATGCAAGTAGCCCATCTGCATGCTGTAATTTCTGGAAGTCCTTCAGTGGTGTGAACAGTGTGTAGCAGAGAGACTTGGTGAAAATGTTAGGACTGCTGCACCGAGTAATTTTTGTTTGTAGCTTTGTAGCTCAAAAGTGGTAATTGGGTTTTCGTGTATTATTTCAGTGTAATCAGTTTTCCAAGAGTGGTTATTAAAAGTTGTGTTGGAAAAGCTTTTTTTTTTTATCTTTAGTGAAATTTGTTTGAATGTTTTTTGTTTGTTTTTAAATGCTCTTTATTTTTCATCTCTGGCAACCTACTGTTTTCACTTCTACTAAGCCCACTGCCTTTTTTTTTCCGTTTCATCTTCCGCGTCACTTCAGGGACATTGCACCCACATGGCTTATTCTGGCTCCCTGTCCACAGCCACAATCTAGTTTGATCGCACTGGCGATCTACAGGGAGCAGTCAGTGTCAAGCTGTCATGAGGCAACCAAGTTAAGAGATACTTACTGCTGAGTCACTTTGCTTGTGTTCAGTGGTGCCTGTTCCGATCCAAAATATGCAGGACACAATCATTTCTGAGTTGGGGAGCCAGCATGTGAGCTGTTCTGGACAGTGCCACCATGTCCACCCACCAGCAGTCTCTATGAAGTCGCCAGTACAGGTGACTCTGACAGCACCTCGCCAAGGACATAAACATGGAAAGAAAACTGAGACCAAGATCACTATGAGAGCAGAGCAAGATGTTGCTACAGATTTCCATTTTGATCTGAGATTGCACGATGAGGCTGCCATTGCTTTCATTTAAAATATATCTGGGCGTCAACCAGACCTGAGAGATACAGACACATGCAGTGCTGTCTGGAAATTTGACAATACTCTCTGAAATGTATCCAATATGTGGATATAACTTGACGGTGTGTTCCCAATTGAATCCAGAGCAAACTCATCTCTGGGAAAGAGCCAGTCAGAACAGAAAATCACAGAAATAATTGCTCTGATAGGAATCAAACCCACAACCTTCCAGCTGGGAGTCCATGGCGCTAAGTGCTTCGCCACCGTGGTTGGTACATTTGTAAAAATTAATAATACTGATAATCATGAGGAGTCAGTTGTTTTTGTTGCAAGATGGTTTTTGATTCCAAATTTAGGATCAACCTTGAGGCACAGACAAGCCAGGGCACAATAGGTGATAACTGTCAAGAAACACTTGTCAGTCGCACTGAACACGACTGTATCTTGGTCATTTGCATATACATAAAGGGGATTAGAGATACCACCAGCATATCCATATCTGTCTGTGCTGACGTTGGAGATCTTTCTACCCTCCCACACACTGGTAAACAGTGATGTAAATGGTCTTAAGGTGGAAGATATCTTACGAATGCATTTATGAATGCAACTCTCTTTTCTCCTGCAAGAATATTCATTGAATATTTTCTTTCCTTAGACAGTTTGTTTCCAAATGCACAGTTCTTAACATACTGCAGTAACAGACCTGTTTACTCATACCCGTATTTTGTACAAATGTTTTGCGAAAATAAGACAAATTAGACAGACTTACGTTGAAGAAAATCTGGAGACAAAGTTTTTGAGCAGTATTTGAACTAGTGGAAAAAGACTGCAGTGGAGGCTTTGACCAAAGAGCGACAACTCTTGCTAACTTCTGCGCACGAAATCGCACTTGCAGTATCTGGGTTTTTTTTACATGCTCTGTAACATTGAAAAACCGGCAAGAGAGCATGAGCATGTGCCAAAGTATGTTGATGAATCGGGTTTTAAAGTCATTTGTATTAGAAAGAACCAGTTTTACCACAGTCAGTGCAAGATCAGGTGGTTACTACTGGCAAGATGCATCCACAATGTGATGGTAGGTGAAAACAACATTAAGGACCCTCCCTTCTGCTTTTACACAAATTTGGAATTTTGTATGCACTCTTTGTAGAAAATATGCTTCATTTTCATTTACAAGTACACCAAAAGCAGTTTTAGGGTAAACAGGTCTGAAGTAATGATGGAGAACATAGTCTTTTTCTGCTGGGTAATATAACAGAACAGTAAGATTGTTTTAATTCCAAATTTGCTCTCTCAAACAAAACAACAAAAATCTTGTGTTTTCTTCTGAACTGCCCAACTTCAGTTCTGTTTATTTCAGCCCTATACAGCTTTGTTTACAATGGCACAGGAACAAAGTGTGATTGCACTGCATATCTATCATAAAAGGCATGGTAAACCATACTAACATCCAGTTATTTCACAAAACTGACAGGGGAAGAGAGTAGGTAACAAGCACACAACCTGGGATCTGAACAGAAACCACTGAAAATTCACAAAGAATGGGTTTGGTTTTGCACATAACAGAAGTTAAATATTTGCATACACTATCTATGCCCGCCCCCCTTCTCTCTCTCTCTCTCTCTCTCTCTCTCTCTCTTTCTCATACAGTTGCATGCACATTCATCTTAAAGAGTAACTCTTGTTTTACAAAAGTGAAGTTTTGCATTCACATGTGCTAAACACGCACGCGCGCACACACACACACACACACACACACACACACACACACACAAAACACAGTTGTACAGAGTTCTGTCATTCAGCTACAAAGTGCACTTTTTGCATCTGAAGCTAAAATTTGAATCCTACTACCAGGAGCATACATGAAACAAGAAAACATCAATTTCTTTACATTAGGCACAAAATGTTTGAGATCAAAAATAAAGTTCTATGTCAAACTGAATATGGCAAGCTAGCATGCAAAACAATAACAAAACTGAACACATTAAAATTTTTAAAAAAAACGAGCAAACAACAAAAATTGGGAGGTCATTAACAAATAAATTCTTATTCTCCAGCTCACCCAGTTAGACTTGGTGCTGTTCACTAAATTGGTCGCTGCTGATGATACAGAAGGAAAAGAATGACCACTGTGAACTGTTTTAAGATTTATTAAGTCAGAGCTTTTAATTTTTTGTTTTGAACAGGCTGTAATAGTTCACACTGTTCATTTTTGCCATAACAGCACCTCTGCCTCTGCACCAAAATACTTCCAAGTAAGATTGAAAAATAGGTTGTAAGAAGCAGAAAGGAAGTAATGGTTGTTGGCAAGATACTGCTAATCTACTTTTCAACAGTTCTTGTTGAAAATATGCTACAGCATATATATGCATGAGTGTATTTCTAGATAGATATTGGTTTTCCCCACTATTATATATAGATAAAAAAACATATCAACCTGTTCCTGAAGTAACAATCAAAATCAACTATTAGTTACAGTTTGTTACAAAAAAATCCACTTATGGTGTGTCGCCAAAAAAGAAAATTATTGCAAGGTATTATATACACCAAACGCTCATAAATACTGGAAGAAAAACAAACAAAATTTTGAATATTAATATGCCAGCTTGCAGAACCTGTAACTCTTGAGTACATTCAAGATATTGCTCTCTTGATACGCGCGATAGGAAATATTTTCACCGAGTGTAATTTCATAAAAATGGCCAAAGCTTCACATATCCTTTCAAATTCATGCAATATGAATAGAACATATAGTGCAAAATAAAACTATCCCATAGATGTTTTTTATTTTTTAAAAAGAAGACAGGCTCAGGAAAAACAAACATAATATTTATAAAGCTGTGAATTTAGGCAGCTTTGGGTATTATGTCTGAACAAATATCATCATAATTAAGTAGATTCTCACACCTTCTGCTCATGACCTTCATAGTGGCTGCTGGCCAATTCTGAGCAAGTCAACGGAGAAGCTGATTCCACTTTCATTGTTGATGCACAAACGCGTGATGTTCACACAGATCAAAAGAGCTGGTTTAGGAGATGGACTGAAAGCGGTGAAGTATGAAAATGTTATCACAGTCAAACAAAAGCCATACACATTCTGTAGCTCTAGCTAAAAGACAAACTTCTAAGCCACTGCATAATCAGTACTTCTTAACAGCACAGGACTGATAACTGAAGTTGATTACTGTAACCATCAGTCCAAAGAGAAAATACTGTTTGTGGCATTTTGTTGTCTTTCATCCACTGACAAAATATATGCCCCCAGAGCCGATCACAATTGACAGAGCTCTACCTACAAGAAAGTGGGTCATACAACTGGGAGCTGCACGCTTTATCAGAAGGACCTCTAATATAGGCAGTTTTATGCAAGATTCAGCACTTGTTACAATCACATTGGGTGAAACAGATACTAATCTGCATAATTTATTATGCTGAATGGGAAAACAGTACTTCTTAAAGCGATCCCTCACCAAGACATCTCATAGACAACCTGACTGCAGGAGCTGTAACTGATAAGTCTTCTGAGGTAATGTTACGGAGAGCAAGGCTGTAACAAATGAATGAAGGCCTTTAGAAGACCACTTTATGGCAGTAGATTTGTTCCCCCTAACTTGTCTCTTTGTTTAAGAACGAAAATTCAAACATGAATTAGTTCATAAAGCCACTTAACTGATGTTTGATGAGAAAGTTTCTCAAATTTCAGAGCGAGTTATTCAATGGGTATGCACTATCGGCCCAACAGCAACAAAAACGTATGCAACAGATGGTGATAAAAGATTTACAGCGATCCGAAAGCAACACTGAAAATACTTGTATGCAACATTGAAGAACAAGAAAGCTCGGAGGAGAAGCGGGAGGGGGTATCCAAGGGGTCGGAGCGATAATAAGGACGTGCATTTGCTTGTATCTTCTGTGACCTGATCAAAGCCTGGTGTTAGCCCTCGAAAACAGAACAAGCACACACACACGCACACACACACCTTGGTGCAAACACAACAGAGAATTCCTCCATTGAGGCAGACAGCAAACTGCCCGTTTCTGATGAATACAGAGTGGATCTAACCCTGTAACATCTGCCTGTAGCTAAGACCGAGATGAAAAATGTCATCACAGATCAAAGAGCGAAATGAGCCTAGCCAAAGGCTTATATGGAGGTATACATACACTGTTGGCAGATCTTGCCCTGAAAATTTTGTACACTACATTTTTTTGTTTGTTGGGATGGGGTGGGGGAGGGCAGCTTAAAAGCTGTAACTGACTAGAAGAAAGTTTGTGATGAGAAAAAAAAACCTACAAAATACTTGGCAGAACATCAGATAATCGATCTCTAAGGGGAGGGGGGCGGGGCAGGGATCTCTTCTCGCATTTCAACAACCAGCTCACCTATTAATGACTGCTGGAACCTTGAGGCACAGTATATACAAGACAACTCCTGATGTTGACAGTGTTGTGTAGCTCTCCCATTCTGAAGTAGAAAAACTCAACTGGGGTCCACAGCAGAGCTTCCTACAGAAACAGGCTGATGGTCCAAGGGATGTTTTCTTCTACCTGCTACAATTACGGGTGGAGTAATGCAAAGTCTGAACTGGCCTCTTGCATTAAAAATTTGAGGATACTGACCTGAACAGGAGCCTTAGAGACAAATATATGACAATAGTCAAGGATCCTATTCATATGGGAAACAAGTTCAATCCTGGTTGCAAGACCTTCCTTTGTGATTTTCAAACACGGTAGAATTATAAAGGCACTATAAAATCTGAAACCATTACGTTTCTGAAGATGGTGAAAATGCTTAGGAATTAAAGCACAGGTATCTTTCAAAACAACAACAGCAACAACATACGGAGGAACATTTCAAAAGTGCAGTTTCTTTGTTATAACAACAGCAGACCTAAAGCTTTTTTTTCTTTGGATTTTGTTTGCTCATAACTCACAGGGAGAAAAGATTTCTTGAACAGCCATCAAACATTCAAAGATGGCAAACTATTTGCTGTAAAAGGGCTTTGTATAGTCTTGATCATCGTGAGGTAGATAATCACAAGTGGTTATAATATCATCACCTTCAAAGATTTTCCCCGATGAATCGGTTGAGCAAATAATGATGATTTGAGGGTAAAAATGCTTGATTTATTTTTTTGTGTGCCCAGATATAAGAGCTTTAAGGGGGAGGGGAGGGTATGGGTGGGTGGGTGGTGGGGGGGGCAGCTGCAAGAACATTACTTAGACTAGATACGGGGAAAAGAAGTTTTATTTGTCCCGCTGCATGACCAGTCGTACTAAACATGCAAAAAAGATCTATTTTTGATTAATTCATTGTTCTGTGAACTGCACTCGCAAATCACTTTTAAGGAACCCAAGTAATCTCTTGCAAAATACAGCCTTTGTCATCTTCCCAATAAATGAGCCTTCCCTTTATTCTTTGTTTCAGCACAGTCTCTGATGTGGTGAGTAACCAGTGTTTGGGGTGAATGTGCAGAGTCGACAATGTTTTTACATTGTATGAATTCATCTGTGAATAATATTTTTCCTAGGCTATGTCATTTTGTCAAAGCAAACCAATTCTTAAAAGTCAGCAATGTTTTTACATTGTATGAATTCATTTGTGAATAATATTTTTCCTACGTTATTTTGTCAAAGCAAACCAATTTTGAAGAAATAAGAATATAAAACTATTTTCCCTTCTGCCCTGAGCTCAGGTCCATCAATATGCGTTTTGTAAGGTTCCGTAACCACTTATTAAAGCAGTGTAAAAGCTCTAGATATCATTCCATCACTATCTGTCCTTGGACATACTGATTGTCCCAATCATTGTCACCCTGCTTGTGTCAGTTTCAGAGAAGAGTGCACCATTGCATGCACATTGATCTGTATAACTTAACGCTACACCACATACACTATGGCGGGACTCATCACAGGTGAAGAGGATATTAACAGATTTTAAAAAATACACATGAAGCAAAGAAAATACAGAAAGAAAGAAAAATAAAGTGGAGGCATGTAGATGAGACTGTGCAGATGCTTGATATTACTTCCATTAACACAGCACACTAACATCCTGTTCGACTTTATCTATGAAGCGTGTGTGCTCAAACGTGCATGGACATCAATACAGGAGTAATTTCTACAATGGTTTAAACAAAAAAACTGATAACTTTCCCGAAAGATAAGATGCTGACAAGAAGCATGCTTGAGAGTCTAAGAAAGCTGTTGATGAACGATTTCCAGAAGAAGGCAAGTTTGTCGTGTGATACTGATAGATCAAGCACAGACAAGACAGTATTACCGCAAATTATCATCCACTTAGACTGGCAGCCTCCCCTGTACACAATGTTTGTTATGTGTTGAAAAACCGTTTGATAGTGCTGATAGGAAGTCTGGAATCTTACATATTACTATGGTGTTCGTCCAAAATTCATCAGTATCACCAAGCAACTGCATGACAACTCCACATGCCAATTCATACACAACGGAAAACTAAGTCATCCATTCCAGGTACAGACTGGAGCAAGTCAGGGCTGTCTTCTATCACCAAGTAGACTGGTTCATGAACAAATCTACAGACAGCAGAAACACCTGCATTCAGTGGACCTTTACCAATCAACTGGAAGATGCGGACCACACCAATAATGTCGGTCTCTTTTCACACAGAAACCAGGAATGAGGATGCTCAGGCAAACCTATCCCACCTAGCTGAACACGTACTGACAACTAGCCTCAAAAATCAACATCAGGAAAACTGATGAAACATGGATGAATAAGAAACATCAAGATCTCGCTCAGCTACAAGACAAAACCATCAAATAAGCTGAGAACAATGTCTATCTGGGCAGTACCTTCACTAAAACATCAGAGGCAGCATCAGCAAAGCTTGGCACATTTTCAACACCCTGCAACCTACATGGGCTTACACAGACCGCACTCCAGAGCAAGAAACAGAATTTTCAACATAAAGTCTGGACTACTGCAAGGTTCAGAGATACTGAGAAGAACAAAGTCCAATACCTGCAATGATCTGCAGGCATTCATTAATCAACAAGTGCCTCAAGTCAGAAATCATATCAAACAAAAACCTTAGGGAAAGAACAGCCTCCAACCAGCATTACCAGACATGCCCTCAACTGGAACCCACAGAGAAAAAGCGAAGTGGAACAGCCCAACAGACATGGAGTAAGTGCATGGATTCTGCAGTGATTGCAGCTAGAATTACAATGGCCAAGCTGAAGAGATAAGCCCAGAACAGACTGCTGAAGAGTGTCGCCACAGCGCTATGTTCCTCAAACAATCTTTGCTCAACATCATGAAAGAGTTCACAGCATAATCACAGTGAAACTGTATATTTTTGTTTTAACTTTCACACACACACACACACACACACACACACACACACACACACACACATATGAATCAAAGTTGAAAGAACTGATGTTTTCAATACATCTTGAAAGACTTTTCATTCTATGCAACAGCACAACTGGCACATTAATGCTGTTTTTCATTCAATGCAACAGCATAACTGGTCAAACAGGCACATTAATACTGTTCAAAAGTAGAGAATATGCCTAGTTCCTTCTTTCAGTTAAAAAAAAAATCACTCCAACTGCATATCTGAAATGACAGTTTCTAAATGTTACTGACTTTAGGTCAAATTTTTGGCCAGCCTTAAAACGGGTATTATGAAATGGGCAAACACTGTTACAGAAAATGCAACTTAGCATTCAAAGCCTGTTCCAAGAAATATCTGTGGCAAACAATGTCCAGATGATTCAAAGCCAACAGCTGAATAAAGCTCAACAATTAATGAATTGCACCAATGCGCAATCATTGTCTGAATTGGGATAAGCAAGAATGTCAGCCATAGGAGTAATGGCACCAAGATGCACAGAAAACAGAAGAAAAAAAGGGGGAAAAAAACACCCTTTGAATGATAGTCTTAAACTTTAACTAAGCATATAGACTAGTGATATGATTTGGCAGTCTGTGAAATTTCTGAACACAGCTGAAAAAGAAGAAAAATGAATTTAAATGTTAAACTCTTGACTGTATCTGTGCCTAGACTTTATTATCTAGGCTTAATTCCTTTTGCTAACAGATTTAGTTTGGGGGTGTCATCAATGCAAACACAAGAAAGGAAGAAAGAAAGAAGTGCCCATTTACATCTATCTCTTGCATTACTGAAAACATATATACATAAATATGTTAAAGTCAAGTGTAGCATAAGAAAGAAAAGAAAAGATTTAAGTCAAGTGTAGCATAAGAAAGAAAAAGAAATTTAAGGCATGCTAATGAACAGAAAACCATATTTACATATCCAAGCTTACCATAGTTAAGGCTTCAGTAAGTTAAGGTTTCAATTTCACTGAAGCACAGCAGCTCCATTTTAGCTTAACTCCACACAACAAAAATCATAACACCTCTTAACTATTCTCATCACAGCAAACCATGTGAAAGTAAACACACCTTCAAACATTGCAGCAGTGTTTTCTTTTCTTGTGAACATCAACTTGAATACAAATATTATGCAGTGAGAAATACTGCTGCATACTCATCACTTCCAGATGACAATTTTCAGGCCAACAAAGCCGATACTGTTATGACAGAACAGCCATTCTGCTGTTGTCAATGTAGTCCACATATTCCTTGCCAACATACAATAAGACAAACCCAGATGCAAGACCAAACAAAGCTTGCATTCCAGGCTTTGCTGGTAAAAAAGACTTGCATGTGGCCCAGAACAGGACAGAGCCAAAGTTGAAGAGAAAAGAGCCAAACACACTGTACAGAATTCTGCGGTTGATGGGTGCCTGTCGCAGATGGCTGCTCCCAAACATGTACAGGCCAACTCCAATGTGGGCATTGAACCAGAAAGTGTTGGCCACTCTGACATCATTGCTGTGAAAAACACTGGAAAAAAAGTAAGACAAATGATGAGAAAAGGAGTGTGCTCTCTCTCTGTCTCTCTCTCTCACACACACACACACACACACACACACACAATGTTTACATGACTAATACCATGTAAAGCAAACAAATCTATTCACTTGAAAGATTGGATACAATAATAAAGAGGCTAATGTTTCTGACTAAACATACATGCCAAGTGTATGCAACTAAAATCAGCATCCAACAAAACCAGAGCTTTCATGGTGTCACATTGCAAAACAGATCAGTTCAACAGCAAAGACCTCCACACTTGTGATACACATTATGAAGATCAGTATCCAGAAGTCGCCACATGGAAAACATCTAACTTTAATTGTGGGGATAAGGAAAATCCCCACTTTGCCCAAAGCCAAAATAAGTGCAAATGTGCAACTCTCTTCAGGATCTTTACTCAATTCATTCGGCCACCAATACTGATGACTACACAATACACCGTATGCATGTAAAATCAATGGTTGACATTAAAGATAATCATGTAATATACACAAATATATAACAGTTTGTACAGTTCATATTATCAAGGCATGTCTTGATCAATCCACTGTCAACAATAAAAGCAAGATTAAGGATTGATGATACTAATAACATTAAGAACAAGTATTTTCATTGCTTAAAAACAACAACAACGGAAAGACAGGAAAAGGCAAATTTGCTGAAAAATTCAACAATCGTGTTCACTTACAAAGTTCTGTATGTTACCTGTTTCTCGAGTGATGGCAGTAAGTCAAATGTCAAACACTATCAGAAACTTCAGGGATTACACCCAAGAGATCAAAGCTGCCATGTACACCACCATGGTCAGACCTACACTGGAATACAGCTCTACCGTATGGGATCCAAACCTACAGCAAGACACCCAACTCCTGGAGAAGGTTCAGAGGAGAGCAGCATGATACGCCAACAACTTCCACGACAGGACACCAGGCGCCATGACATGGCTGCTTAAACCCCTCAAGTTGAACAGCCTCGAAGAGCGCTGGAACTATAATAGGCTGATGATGCTCTACCGTATTCACAACGGGCTGGTAGACCTCAACCCCACCACATTCTACCGCCCTTCAGACAAACGGACTAGAGGCGCAGAGAAAATCCACCAGGAGTGGGTTACCCATCCAGTTCTGTACCACTCCTTTTTCCCTGCACCATCAGGGAGTGGAACCAACTACCAACCACCACCACGTCAGCACCCACACTGGAGGCGTTCAGGAGCCGCCTGAGCTGCAGTCCGCACTACCTCACAGCCACCCCCAGTCTCCCCATGAACCCTCCCATCAACCCATGTACATAGTTTTAAAATCAGTTCGTTTAAACCAACCAAGCCTGAGACACCGCCAAGCGACAACGCCACAACGCAGAGCCTCTACGCCAAAACGGCCTGGCTCTATTTTGGAAGAAGTATCTGTGCTTGGGTTGCATGAAAATGTTTCATTGGAAGCAAGGATGAAATCGACATGGGTTCAACTGGCTGGGGGAAAAAAAAGATACTGAGATCTGGTTCTTCAATGTGACAAGCTAACATAAACAAAACAACAGTTATCTCCCATTCCATTCGCCGACCTCTGCAGCAGCCGATTGCGGAAAAAAAAGTAAAGGACAAACCTTTTGAACCAAGAAGCGTTCATGATGTGAATTGCAAAGTATCCGTAGCTGATGCCTCCCATCGTTGGTAATACTCTAAAGCAAATGTCGTCTCTAGTAAGCCTCTGAATGCTAGGGAAAGATACAGCTTTCCCATTTGCAACAGGCGAGCTAGCAGCCGAATCTTCTTTGGAAGCCATCTTCGGTCAATGCTTGTGACGTAATCTAATTTTCATCTTTAGATTCGCCCTCCTTCGTACATTTTGTGAATGTAATGATACTTTGAAAAGGAAACTGACAGAATTTTTAATTTTGTTTGAGTATGTCAAAGCATGTATCCCCAAAATGTTTACTTATTGTTACTTACACGGTAAGCATAGTGGTTGGAGAGTGGATAAGCTCAGGGTAGATCACCGACCTATTTCTGGCCTGATTCTGCAGCTGGCAGATGATAGACACTGACAATGAACTGATTATGACCTTATTCTAAATCATTGAAGATGGAGTTCCTCAGAATTAGAAATGAATTGTAAAGTATTTTGTGTCTTCTCGACTTTCATGGAGCAGTTTGTGAGAAAAACCGAAGTTTGGTATTTCTAGACAGTTCAAGATGAGGCCAAGATCAAGAAAGCAGCGTCGTCGAGATCGCAGTGAAGTGAGCTGCTGCATCAAATATTTGATGTTCACTTTCAATGTCATATTTTGGGTAAGTTTTTGTATTTCCGCTTGTCTGTATCAGTTGTTTTGTTCATTGTTCGACATGAGGTGTCTGTTCATGTTGTTTGTAATTCAGAGTAAAAGAGTAAAATTCTTTAGTTGGCTAAAAATGGATCTCATCTCATCAGATTTTTTAATATTTTTAGCGCTCGTTCACCATGAATGAGTCTCAATTTTTGTGTCAACACTCCCTCAAGACAGATAATGATTTGTTAACGAGCTAATGGGACGAGGTTAGAAGAATACAGATTCGTAATACTCCCCATCGTATTCTGAATACTTGAGCCATCAGTGTGTTGATTTCTTATCTACCAGATTGCAATCAGTTTGACTACACAGATTTGAGTTGTGTCTCTTGAATTTAAGCTGAGAATTGTATAATGCTCTAGCGACTATCACTGATCCTTGGTGATCTGGTCTAGTTTGTCCTTCCTTTCAGATGATCACCACACTTTTTCAGGATCAGGATCAGGATTTTTTTTTTAATGTTGAGCATTATACATTGATATCAAGCACATTTGTTATGAATATTAGATTCTTTTGATATTTCAATAGAGCAGTGTAGTCCTTTTATTTGAACACAAGATTTTTGTTTGGCAATTTCCCTGTTACTCGCACCAGAGAAGGTAACAGATTAATACTAATGATAGAGAACTCAAAGAATAATTCTGAAAGTTCTTTTGTCAAGGTGTCCAGGAGAATATTGTGTTGCATACTTTCTTTTGACAGTTTGGTATATTGTTATTGATTTTAGTATGTCTGTTACAGACAAACCGGAATTAGGGAAGACTTTGTATCTAAAAAGCAAAACAAAACAAAATGAAGAAGGAAGAAAAAGTTAATTTTATTTCGCTGTATCACTCGGCAGTCGAGTGAATTGAAACATCTTTTCCACCAAAGTCAAGTGATTATGTATGCTTAATGTACAGTTGAGTGTTAAGAAATTCTATGTAAGCTTTTGCAGAATATAAATTCTGTACAAGATCTACCGTTAGATTACTATTGCCAGTCCTGAGTTACATTTTCACATTATCTTTCTTCACTTTTCGTGTATGTGATTTCTGTTTCAGTACATAATAATATACTTTAGGGGCATCATGTAAATGAAGCGGAACCTTGTCACAGTATCACCCAGTTTTAAGTAAACTGTTGGTGAAGAGAGTTTTAGTTGTTTAATTTCAAATGATATATTTCCTTCAGGACTCAGACTCAGACTATTCAGAGTTAGTTCTGTAAACTGGGAACTGTTTGATTAACAAATATTGGAGGGATAAATAAAACTACATTTGTTCTATCATGTTGAAAGAATCTTCTTCAGTAATGAATATGACTCGCACCAGTTGTGAAGAATAGATTTTTCAAATAAAGAAACAGTTGTTTTTCCTTGCATCAGAGCCTTATTTTGTTGCTCCTACTAGAACTTGGTCTAAGTACAACTAGTCAAGTGAATATTTGAACATCAGACTTTTCATTTACTGTTGTTCTCTTTCTCTCTCTCTCTCTCTCTCTCTCTCTCTCTCTCTCTCTCTCTCTCTCTCTCTCTCCTCTCTCTCTGTCTCTCCCTCTCTCTCTCTCTCTCTCCTCTCTTTCTCTCCCCCTCTCTCTCTCTTTCTCTCTCTCTTGATTTCCCTTCTACTACATTCC
>CM031595.1:101835633-101875633 GCA_018398815.1 Conus ventricosus | reverse complement strand
GATTTGTTCATTGTCATTTTCCCTGTCCCAGTCTGCTGTCTTTGGCTGAAGGCGATGCTAAAACTGATTTGTTTATTGTCATTTTCCCTGTCCCAGTCTGCTGTCCTTGGCTGAAGGCGATGCTAAAACTGATTTGTTTATTGTCATTTTCCCTGTCCCAGTCTGCTGTCCTTGGCTGAAGGCGATGCTAAAACTGATTTGTTTATTGTCATTTTCCCTGTCCCAGTCTGCTGTCCTTGGCTGAAGGCGATGCTAAAACTGATTTGTTTATTGTCATTTTCCCTGTCCCAGTCTGCTGTCTTTGGCTGAAGGCGATGCTAAAACTGATTTGTTTATTGTCATTTTCCCTGTCCCAGTCTGCTGTCCTTGGCTGAAGGCGATGCTAAAACTGATTTGTTTATTGTCATTTTCCCTGTCCCAGTCTGCTGTCCTTGGCTGAAGGCGATGCTAAAACTGATTTGTTTATTGTCATTTTCCCTGTCCCGGCCTGCTGTCTTTGGCTGAAGGCAAGGTTGAAACCAGTGTTCTGTTTTGTTTTGTTTTGTTTTAAATAATCTGCTCCTGTCTGTGTGTCTTTGTAGTATTTTTGTTAACCAGTCTCTCATTCCATCTAAAGTTATTTTCATCTGTGTTAGATTATTTTTTCTCCGTCTGTGTGTCTTTCTTTCTCTGTTTTCTCTCTCCTCCACCTTCCACCCTTCTCTCTCCCTCTCTCTCTCACTTTCTCATCTACCTCCCCCTCCATCTGCTCCCCAGTTTCCTGTTTCACTTTGTTGGGTAGTTCTTTTGGAGATGGAAGGAGGGTGGTAGTGTAGCATCAAAGGCTGAAGCTGTTTGTGTATGTCTCTGTATGACCGACCTCTCTCTCTCTCTCTCTCTCTCTCTCTCTCTCTCTCTCTCTCTCTCTCTCTCTCTCTCTCTCTCCTCTCTCTCTCTCTCTCTCTCTCCACACACATCCGTATCAAAGACTGATGCTTTCTTTGTATACATCCATGTTCCTCTTTCTCTGTCTCTGTCTCTCTGTCTGTCTGCCTCTCTCTCTCTCTCTCTCTCTCTCTCTCTCTCTCTCTCTCTCTTCTCTCTCTCTCTCTCTCTCTCTCTCAGGATCAATGGCTAATGCTTTGTGTACATCTTATATTCTTTCTCCTTCCCTCTCTTCCTCCACCCCCCCCCCCCTCTCTGTATCTAAGGCTGACAACTTTGTGTATGTCTGTGTCTTCCCCCCCCCCCCCTCTCTCTCTCTCTTTAATTGTATAATCCAATGATTATGTTAAAAGTATTTCAGAATATATGAAGAGGCAGGTTCAGACAAGGATAGTTGTGCTGAATAGAGAATATTTTGACTCTGAAGTCAAGTAATGAAGAACAGAAACTATTGAAAATTTCTTTACACACGTTGGAGGACACTACTGAGACAGACATAGTTAGGTTATTTGCAAGAAGACAATGTACACAATTTTTTCAAAGAAAAAGGAAATCTTTAATCAAACTGATCAGGTCAATTTCCTTACTGCAAGAGTTTTCCAAAACGATAGAGTCCTGTTTAAAAGGAACTTGCCAAAGCATAACATCTTACTAGAGGCATGCTTTGAACATTTTAAAGGTTTACTGTATAAAGATGTTATTTGAAATCTTCACTGTTTAGCATTATGATATGTGATGTATGATACATCTTTGTTTTCAAAAGAGATGATTGCCTTTCTGAATGTCTTGAGTCCCTCTTTCTCTCCCCCTCTGTCTTTGTCAAACGTTGAGGATCTGTTTGCCTCTCTCTGTGTCTCTGTCTCTCTGTTTGTCTGTCTGTCTCTCTGCCTCTTATTTACTCTAGTGGTTGTCTGTGGAATAACTTATTCATTCAATGTGCATGTGTACAAGTTGTTTTGTTTTCAAAAGTCCTTGTCCCTCTTATGCAAAACTTTATATATTGGATCCATTATTAGTAAAGCAAGTCGCCTTCTATTGTTCTGTTATGCATATTCTCTCTCTCTCTCTCTCTCCTCTCTCTCTCTCTCTCCTCTCTCTCTCTCTCTCTCTCTCTCACACACACACACACACACACTCACACACACACACACACACACACACACACACACACACACACACACACACACACACACACACACACCACTTTTTATTTGAGTGCACAAGAACATAACTTTGTGGAAAATAAGTGGCATGTGTACTGTATGTATATGTGTGTCGGTCTGTCTGTCTATCTATGTATGTATTTATCTATATCTATATATATATATATATATCTATATCTATATATATATGTGTGTGTGTTGTGTGTGTACTGTATTGTGTCTAAGAATTTGTACATTTTTTCTTACCCCTCAGCCCCTTACTGTCCATTCTCCCTCTTCAATCTTATCCCCAGCCCGCCCATTCCTGATCTCATTTCATTTTCACCCGCTTTATTTGTATTCAAACTTTGTACTTTTTTTTAGTGTGAATTGGATAACATTTCCATTTCTGTCACATTTCATGTTTGCTCCGATATTAATTTGTTCATTTACTTTTGTAATCTTTTACTTCAGTTATTTTTTTCTTCCCATATGGACAAAGGTGTTTTCTGTCTGTGTCTATCTGTAGTGTAAATTTTCTCTCTCTTTCACTCACTCTCTCTCTCTCTCTCTCTCTCTCTCTCTCTCTCTCTCTCTCCTCTCCTCTCTCTCTCTCTCTCTCTCTCTCTCTCTCTCAGGAAGTCCAGGACCAGGACCACTATGAGTGGTCTGTCCATGACGATCTGCACGGAAGTGACCATTTCCCTGTCCTTCTACAACCTGTAATAACTGAACACGTCTCTGTCTCTCAGCATTTAAATTATAAGAAAGCAAACTGGGATCTATTTGCAGCCACTATTTCCAAGGAGTTCCAGGACACTGATTTTCTTCAGAGTCCTGACCCAGCTGAATCACTGACTAATACTATGATTAAATGTGCTAAAGCCTGTATTCCAGTGTCTTCCGACAAACTTCAAATGCCAAAAACACCCTGGTTTGATTCAGAATGCCAACAAATTTCCAAAGTTAGAAAACGGCTCAGCGTCAGGTATACCAACGACCTTCGGGTCCCAACGCTCGAGCCCATCAAAACTCCTGCTAAATCAAGACACACTTTTAAAATCAGTAAACGTCGGTCCTGGAGAAGCTTCTGCTCCAGGCTGACATCAACAAACTTCTAAGAAAAAAGTGTGGAACATCATTAAGAAATCAAAGGGAAGAACACCTGTCCCACTGTGAACCATCTCAAGTTTTCGGATTCTTTAATAACAGAGAAGAAAGCAGTTGCTAATCTGCTTGCTTCAACCATTGAAAAGAATTCCTCCTCTTCTAATAAATCGGTCACTTTTGTCAAAAACAAAGCCCTAAAAGAAAAATCACCCTGCAACTTTTCATCCGACAACATGGAAGACTACAATCTTCCTTTCACATTAAACGAGCTGAAATCTGCCTTACTCTCTTGCAGCGATTCCTCTCCAGGTATAGATGACATTCATTATCAACTATTAAAACATCTTCCGCAAGAAGGTCTGAACATCCTGTTACAGGTATACAACCACGTGTGGACTACAGGTTGCTTTCCACCCTCTTGGCGGACAGCCCTCATTATTCCCATCCCCAAACCTGGAAAAGATCTTTCTAATCCAACTAACTACCGTCCCATAGCTTGACCACTGTGTCTGTAAATTGATGGAAAAATGGTCAATGCTAGGCTCATGTGGAAACTCGAAACCGATGGCCTTTTGGCGAAAGAACATGTGGTTTCCGCAAACATCGTAGTACAGTTGACCATTTGATTCGTCTGGAATCTACACTTAGAACGCTTTTTTAAACAGACAGCATGCAGTGGCAATTTTCTTTGACTTGGAGAAGGCCTACGATACCACCTGGAAGTCGGGGATACTTCATGATCTCCACGATCGGGGTTTTTTCGAGGTCATCTTCCGCTTTTTATTCAAAATTTTTTGGCAGAACGACAGTTTCAGGTCCGGTTGGCACCACTCTCTCTGATGTCCACGAGCAGAGTTGGGTGTTCCACAGGGGAGCATACTATCTCCTGCCCTCTTTAGTATTAAGATCAACAACATTGTGAAATCATTTCAGCAGGGTTCAGACTGCTCATTGTTTGTGGATGATTTTGCTGTCTACGCAACTGGAAGCCTGTACCCGAGTGTCCAGCGCAGGCTCCAGCTTTGCGTAGATAAAATCCATCGGTGGGCGGATGAAAACGGTTTCACCTTTTCTGCTACAAAAACCCAGTGTATTCACTTCCATAATCTCCGTCAGTTTTTTCCAGATCCGGAACTTCAAGTAGGAAATCTCCCATTCCAGCTGTTAAAGAGGCCAAATTTCTGGGAGTCATTTTTGACCAAAAACTTAACTTTCTCAGCCATATTAAAAACCTCAAAACTGCTTGCCAAAAGGCACTGAATATTCTGCGGGTCGTAGCACACACCGACTGGGGCGCTGATAAGAAAACTTTGTTGCACCTCTACAGAGCCCTGGTCCGTTCTAAACTGGACAAACGGTTGTGCTGTGTACGGCTCCGCAAGATCATCTTACCTAAAACTCTTGGACCCTATCCACCATCAAGGGCTTCGTCTCTGTCTTGGAGCGTTCCGCACCACCCCTGTGTACAGCCTGTACGCAGAGGCAGGTGAACCTTCACTGTCCAATCGCAGGCTGAAACTGTCTTTGAATTATTACATCCGACTGTTCTCAGAACCGCAGAATCCTGCCTATGACTGTGTTTTGACCCTCCGTTCCAAAGTAAGTTTGAAAATAACCCGAAATGTATTCCGCCTTTGGCTTCGTATGCAGCCTCACGTGCGGAATGCAGGTATAGACCTGGGAGTAGTTTCCGATTTTTCCAAGTTTTCCGGATCAACCTCCATGGACCTTTTCACACCAGAGATTCGTTTCGATCTCGCAGCTTTCCGTAAGGAGTCTACCAGCTCTCTGGCGTACAAGGCTTTGTATGCCGAGCTCTGTTCCAAATTCCCATCCTATCAAAAAGTTTTCACTGAGGGTTTTCCAAGTCTGAGGATGGAGTGGCCTGTGCAGCCTACTGCCCTGGGGCTCCTTCTCAGATATTGTTGGAACATATACATTCAGATGCTTCTGTCTATTCTGCTGAACTTACTGCTCTAGTACTGGCTTTGAAGATAATCTCCCATTCTTCGAGGAGGGACTTTCTGGTTCTGTCGGATTCGCTGTCAGCTTTGGAGGCCATAGCTGGCCGCAACCTTCAGCATCCAGAACTTTTACTTTTTTTTGAACTTTTTAGCAAGTTGAAGGCGGACGGTTACAACATCACTCTTGCTGGGTTCCTGGCCATGTTGGCATCGGCGGGAACGAAATGGTTGATCGTTAGCCAAGAACGCCACAAGAGAGAAACTGTCCAACACTTATATCCCCTGCTCAGATGTGAAACCAAAATTAACGATTATGTGAGAGACCTCTGGCAGGAGGATTGGAACACACAGACGAATAACAAACTCTTTCAGATCCGTCCAAACCTCAAAGACTTCTCCCATCTACGTCGGGTGGTCGTAAAGAGGAAACGGTTCTGTGCCGGGTGCACACCGGGCCCTTCGTATTTTACCCATTCTTACCTTTTAAAGAGTGAAGAAGCTCCGTGGTGCATTCCATGTCATGCACCACTCACAATGAAACATGTTCTTTTAGAGTGTTGGGACTTGCACGATGTGAGACACAAACATTTTACAGCGGAGTCCATGAAGATCCTGTTCAGGGATGTCCCGCCTGACGTGATCCTTGGTTTTTGAGAGAAATTAACATTTTTCATCTGATTTGAGATTTTACGGAAGAAGGATTTTTAACAAAGTTTCTGGTTCGTTTGTAGACGATGTCATTTAAACGAGATGTGTGAAAGTTTTTTTTTTTTTTTTTTTTTTTTTTTTTTTTTTTTTTTTTAATGACTGGTGAGTTGATTTTAACGTGGTGACAGCCCTGATGTGGCCCTCTGCGGTCGGCTGGGGGTAAAGCAACATATCTTATCTTATCTTATCTCTCTCTCTCTCTCTTCCCTCCCTCCCTCCCTTCTCTCTCTCCCCTCCATCCTTTCCCTTTCCTTCCTCTCCCCCTCTTTCCCCGCCTTCCTCTCTCCTCTCTTTCTCACTCCCTCTTTCTCTCAGAATCAAAGGCTGTCTCTGTGTAGTGTTTCTTTCTTTCTCTCTCTCTCTCTCTCTCTCCTCTCTCTCTCCTCTCCCCTCTCTCTCTCCTCTCCTCCTTCCCCCCCCTCTCTCTCTCTCTCTCTCTCACACTCCCCCCACCTACCTCCCCCTCTCCCCAACTTCTCTCCCCCCCCCCCCCCCCCCCCCCCCCCCCCCCCCCCCCACCTGTCCCCCCTCTTCTGTTTGAATGTGACAGGCTTTAGTTACAAATCTAAAATTTAAAAGAAAAAAAATCTTGCATGCATTTATTTCATCATCAATGGTTCATGCTGCAACACTCTGTAATCTATGTAGTGCAAACACATTGAAATATCAAGAGGATCCATAAACACTCTCTCAAGCATGACCTTTTAAACTCTGTCACGTTGATATTTGACGACTATTAGCGTTGGATATCCTTCCATTGTCATGTAAGCTAGAGTATAAGAAAGCAGTTGTGATGTTTTGAATAATGAATGGTTTTGCTCATCCTACACTGATCACAGGATTTCTGCAAAACCAATCCAGATACACATATAATGACCAGATACAAAGATAACATTGCAATCAGAAAACCTAGAATTGCTCCTCTTAACGCAAGCCTTGCCTACTCAGGAGGGGCCCTTTGAAACTCCATACCAAATAACATCAAGGATAAAATTAGTGTTAGTTCCTTTAAATCAGCTTATAAAGCATTTCTGTTTCGGACACTTAAAACTTAAAGTTCACGACTTATTGGATTGTATGCTGTTCTTCTACATGTTCAGTCAAACAAAAAGATTGTAATAGACATTGTGACCTAATTCTAAGCTCCAGTGAAAATATACATTTTTTGTTTGTTTTTTTGGTCTGTGGATCAAATCCTCCATTCCATACCCCCAATCATCTGCATGTGTGTGTGTGTGTGTGTCACTGTGTGTGTGTGTCACTGTGTGTGTGTGAGTGCAGGTGTGTGCATGTGTGCCCATGCACATGCATACATGTTTCTATTATTTGCATTTGTAGTATTAGTTGGTTCCTTTTCATAGTCTGCATGTTAACTAGTGCATTTGCTTTCTTTCCTGGCTCCTGCTGTTTGACTTACATGTTTTCCATGTGCTTCCTTTTTTTTTTTTCTTTTTTTTTCCTTCAGAGTTGGGTAAAAAAAAAATGTATAGTTTATCTCATTGATCTGGTAAAATAAGATTTTGTTCTTTCATTTTCTCTCTCTCTCTCTCTCTCTCTCCCCTCCCTCCCTCTGTTTGAATGTGACTCGCATAAGTTATGAATCTTTCCATCAACAAGTTTTTATTACACCCTTTTTGGGGGGTGTTGTTTTAAATAAGGCTTGTGCACCATCTATTTTTGTGTTAATTGAGCCATTTACCCTGAATTTTACTCACCCTGTTCCCCCCCCCCCCCCTTTCCTCCTCCTACCCCCTCCCCCCACTGCCCCCATGAAAAAGCAAGAAAAGTAAATGGAAGGCAGTGAAAGCAGCAGTGGTGTGTTCATGAGGGAAAAAATCACTGCGTGAGGCTTTTGTGATTGTACCTTCACCGTCTTTAACCATTGTGGAGCTGGGCAAGAATATCTGTGACATAGATTAACCTTATTTTTGCAGCCTTCCATTTTGGGGAAGTGGAAGGGTGGGATGTGACATTAAACAGATATAGAACAGCTTCCTTCCCCAGGAGTAAATCCTTTTATGGGTCATCTAGATCATTGCTCAGCCCAGATCTGCTGAGGATGAGAGGAGAGACCAATAGTAAGACTGTTATACTGGGGATGCTGTGCTAGTTAGAATGAATGTGAAAAGTACTGAGAAAATGCCAACACATTCAAACTTTAGTTTGCCAAGAGAACCCTTGCATGTTATGCAAACCTGTTAGGGGGGTGGCTCTTTTGTGTAGTTTTTTCCAGTTGGGACACGTCTTATTTCATTAACAGTTCTGAGTAGCAGAACGTTGTGAGCATTTTGTTTAGTTGTAACCCTGCTTCAGCATATTTGAACAGAGAATTGAGTGGAAAGCATCTGAGGTAGTCAGTTTCCATATGATAATGTACTGAACACTGTGTGTACGTCTCACCTCATACGCTGCCCACTGTGGTTCCCTGAAGCGCAGCCTATTCCGGGCTAGTCCTGACCCAGCCCCACCAGCCCTGATGTGGCCCTTTGCGGTCGGCTGGGCTATAAGCAACATTATCTTATCTTACCCAGCCCCAGCATTGACAGTCCAAAGAGAGCAGCTGGTGTCAGGTCATCCTGTAGCAATCTGCTTGATGTGGCACAGCACTGCTGCTGTCACTTAGCAGCTTTCGGTGATGTTTGTTCTGATGCCCACCCCTTAATAGGACACAACTTACTAAGCCTCCAACTGGAAACTGTAACTCCTTGGTTGTGAAGCTGGCTGGATGCAACTCTCTGGAGATTACCATTTCATGTCCACTTTTTTACATTGTTGCGCAGTGTTAACCAGGCCCAGAAGAAACAACTACAGTGTTGATCAGGAAATTTTTAGCAATACTCAGTAATACTAGGTACAAACCAACCAGGGCTAAAAATGTTTACATGTATGTAATGTGATGATACCTCTGATGGTACTCGGTCATAGAACTTCTCAAACTGCAACCTGTGACGCTATCCCATGCTCCATGCCAGCTGATTGAGCAAAATCTTTTAGTGTTTGAAGAAAGTTTTCCATGGTTGTGTATATAAAACAAGTTCTTATTCGTGTCTTTATCTCTTGAGTGTTAGGTGTATCACCAAGTTGGTTAGAAGTACACAATTTGCCATCATTGGGTTGTGTAAAATCAGTATTGTCTGGTATCTGAAATCTGTCATTGTGAGGATGTGAGGGTATGTCATTGCATCCGTTTTGTCCCCAGCCACAGGGTCATTTTAAAATGTCATGCATTTGCCATTGCCATTTTGATGCAGAGTATATAATTTTATTATTATGTACAGCACAGGCATAATGTATTTCCTGTTTTTTTAAAAGACCAAGAAACTGTTGAAATGAGTGACTGCACTGGACAAATATGTACACAGGCAAGTAATATCAAATAACATTCCATCCATTGTAAATTGCTTTCTGATTTTACAACTTCAGAGGGAGCTCTCCCTCTCTTTCTCTCTCTCTCTCTCTCTCTCTCTCTCTCTCTCTCTCTCTCTCTCTCTCTCTCTCTCTCCTCTCTCTCTCTCTCTCTCTCACGTATACACACACACATGCACACACACACATGCACACACACACACACACACACACACACACAACACAATACAACACACACACACACACACACACACACACACACACACACACACACACACACACACACTGTTTTGCCATGAAACGATTTTTATGTGTGGACAGACGTACCCCGAATGATTTGGTGTATGGTGAATGTCACGGTCAAAAATAACCCCAACCAAATTCGTGGTCAATCGCCACCAGCCCAGTTGGACTTAAGCTCTAACGCAAACATTCTAGGCGTCACGTAGACCGGGCCCATGGTTCGGATCCGTCCAATTAAGCTTAGTGGAGAGGCTTCATGGAGACGGTACGATCCACCCAGACTGACTAAGCCGTTTTGACCGACGCCTCGATGTCTAGCGAGACGAGTCGTAGCGCCGGGCTCAGACTCATCTGGCCACTTTGTGGAACCAGCGTCATTGTTAATCAGACGTCGTGGCGCCCACCCAGACTCAGCTGGCCAATTTACACTGACCAGTGTCCACGACTTAAGCCACACGGCACCAGTTAAGTAGGAAAGGGGGAAGGTAGTGTGTGGTGGGGGTGAAATCTAGCTAATCAATTAAATGACCAGTTGACCACCACAGAGAGTAAGGCGTGTCGGCGTGACTGTCATGATTTGAATATCCAATGGAATTAGAGGGAGATAACTTCGGGTGTCAGGGCGGTAAAAATACTGACCAATGGTACTCGCCCTTTTTGGACAGATCGGAACGAATAAAGAGGATGTGAGAGTGAGAGAACGGCAGAACGAGGGAAGAACGAACAGAGAGACAGAGAGAGGGAGAGGTTCTAGGTCTGCTTGAGAGAAAAGCAGAGAGATGAGGGGAGGAGAGAAGAGAACCAAGTTGAGAGATTAGCATGAGATAGTCTGCAGAGGAAGGACTGAGGAGAGATGTGGAGAGAGAGAGTGTTGCTAATTAATGAAGAAGAAAAGAAAGAAAAGAAAAAAGAAAAGAAAAGCAACCATGTCCATTTGATAAGAGCAGACTAGAAGAGAGAGAGAGAGAGAGAGTGCAATGCGTTTAATGCAGGAAGAAAGAAAGGAGAACAGATCGATGTTGATAGTCACTGTTCTATCCTAACCGGGGGTTCGACCTCATACCTGGCAGCGTCACTTCGCCAAGCAGAACCACAGACCAACGCCAACAGTCTCACCTGACCAGGCGCCATCAGACCAAAACCAGTGCCAGCAGTTGTGTCGTGTTGTGAAAGTGACAGTGAAAAGAAAAAGAAAAGAAAAGAAAAGACAGTGATTCGTGAATAGTTAAGATCACCTGGCCAGGTAAAGTAGAAATCTGTTTATACCCGGGTTAGTTAATGATGTTTTAGATAAATGATTTTGTGAAGTTCAGGAAAGAGAGAATGTTTTATTTTGTTTGATTCCATATGCATTGATGTTTCGTTCTATGACCATGTGTAGTAAAGTTATAGACTTTACAAGTGGTTTGATGTGACGAATGCATGATATATGAATGAGATCGTAAGCAAGCTGTGAGTGTGTTTGGGCTGTGCGCTAGTCCTTCCTCCATCGACATCACCCGAGGTTGACAATTTATTGGCGAGCCTGCCAGGATTATTCTGGCCCATTTATTATAATTGTTCAACTTCTCAGAGAGGAAGCTGGGTGGGATTCAAGTATTGTAATCCTAAGACAAGGGGTTGTCTTACTGTATGTTCCCAAGATAGTTAAATACTAGGCTTGGCATTGCTTCCAAGATAGTTAATACTAGGCTTGGCATTTCAGCCCCAGAGTACTTATTTCGCACAGATTGCCTATAATTCGCTCTCATAGTTGGGTCAGGCGCTGGGCGTCTTATAAAAACTAATTACGTTGTCCCAAGCTAATATTATCATTCATAGGATTGTGCTATCACGTCACTCGTGTCGGTAACACCAGTTTGGCTGTCGTTGTTATAAAATCTTGTTCAAAAAAAAAAAAAAAAAAAAAAAAAAAAAGAAGATATAATGGCGGAAGAAAAGAACACCCCTATTGAACAACTTGTGAGTGTCGCTCGTGATTTAGGCTATTCGGGAGAAGAGTTGCGAGCATTCGTTGAAAACCAGCAAAAGATGGAAAGGGATGAACGCGCGGAAAGACGCCGTGTTGCCGTAGAGATAGCATTAGCAGAGCAGGAAAGGACTAAAGCTAGCGCAACGCAGGAAACAGAGAGAATAAGGCAAGCGCAGGAAACAGAAAGAATGAAGCAGGAAACAGAAAGATAAGGGAAGCGCAGGAAACAGAAAGGATTAAAGCTAGGGAACGCAGGAAACAGAAAGACTAAAGGTTCAAGTAGAGTTAGAGAAAGTAAGAATACAGAGGGAGACCACCGATGATGGTAGCTCACTTTCCAGTGACTCTGTGCGCGGCTATGCTCCCCGACCCAAGTTGCCAAAAATTCTCTGAAGGAACCGATTCGATTGATGCATACATCAGTCGTTTCGAAACGTTTGCGACCAGTCAGGGTTGGCCTTCAGAAGAGTGGGCAGTCATTTTGTCAGCGTTACTGACGGGTAAGGCGTTACAGATTTTTACTGCATTGCCAGCAGAACAACAGTCTGATTTCGGCGCTGTGAAGGAATCATTGATGAAAGGATTTGACCTCACAGAGGAGGGGTTCAGGAAGAAATTTCGTTCAGCTAAATTACAAGCAGGTGAGACGTACACTCAGTTTGGTGCACGTTTAGATCACTATTTTGAGAAGTGGTTAGAGTTGAGTGGGACGAAAAAGGAGTTCGTTGAATTGAAAGAGCTAGTTATGAAAGAACAGATTTTGTCAGGTTGCGGCCCTGAGTTAACCATACATTTGAAAGAGAGACAGCCAGAGACAGCAGGAGAGTTGTTGAAGTTCGCAGAGGTGTATAGAGAGGCACGTTTGGGCACTAAGGTGCAGGAGAAACAGGTGCTAGGCACAGGTGAGAAGAGTGCAAGGAGACTAGGAGAGTTTTCTGCAAAGTCTGCAAACCCAGTGGTGGGGCAGAAGGAAGGGCAAAGGGACATTAGGTGTTTCATTTGTCACAAGAAGGGACATGTGGCGAGGGATTGTCGCATGAGGTTCCAGAAGGCAGCAGCCTTGCAAGAGGTGGATAAGGGTCGTCAAGGGAAACGACCTGCAGTGGAACCAAAAGGGATTCAGTCTGAAGAGGGTGGAGTGCAGCCTATGGCTAGCACTGGACAGCAGTCAGTGTCAGGGATGGAGGGCACTAGGCTGAGTGGTTCGTTACCAGTGGAAGAAGGGTGGATTGGCAGCAGAGGGTGAAAGTGTTACGAGACACTGGTTGTTCATGCGGGGTAGTACGAACAACGCTGGTCGAGAAAGGGGATTTGACAGGGCAAATCCAGACCTGTACTCTAATCGATGGCACTGTGAGGGAGTTTCCAGTTGCTAAGATAGAAGTACGTACCCCTTACTTCTCAGGCGAGTTGTCTGCGTTGGTGATGGAGAAACCCCTTCATGATTTGATCATTGGAAACATTCCAGGGGCAAGGGATCCAGGGGATCCTGAGTTGTTGACTGCTACAGGGGCAGCAGTTCAAACACGGAGCAAGAAGGAGGGAAAGGTTGATAAACCGTTAGTCGTTCCGGCAAGGAAGTCAGGCATAGATGTGTCGCCTGATGAGTTTAGGGCAGCGCAGGAACAAGACCCTTCGCTCGTGAAGTCTTGGGAGTTGGCAAGAGGTGGAGAGAAACAGGAGGTTAGAGGAGGTGAGACAGAATTTCTTGTGAAAGGCGGGCTGTTGTACCGAGTGTTCACCAAGGGGAAGACAGGTAAGGTGACCACTCAGTTAGAGGTACCAGCGTGTTATCGTGACACTGTCATGTCAGTGGGTCACGAGTCGCTCATGGCGGGTCATCTCGGCACCAGCAAAACAGCTGACCGAATCTTTGATGACTTTCATGGGCCAGGGGCAATGGCAGACATAAAGCGGTTCTGCATGTCATGTGACGTGTGTCAAAGGTCAGCCACAAGAGGGGTGAAGAGGAAGGCGCCTCTTAAACATCCCCCTTTAATTGACACACCATTCAGGAGAGTGGCCGTCGATCTGATTGGCCCAATCTCGCCCTGTTCCAAAGGTGGGCACAGGTATGAGACACGTAAGGTTGCAAGGGAAAGTTTGCAGGAGGCTAGGGTCGTTCAGAAGAAGCAATATGACAGGAAGGTGAGGAAGCAATCCCCCAAGGTGGGAGATCAAGTCCTGTTACTGCTTCCCACGGATCACAACAAGCTGCTGATGCATTGGAAGGGACCATTCACCATCATTGAAAAGGTAGATCAGGACTACCGAATCGATGTGAATGGGAAATCAAAACTTTTCCATGCAAATTTACTCCGCAAATATATTCAGCGTGAGAGTCAGCACATAGGCGCAGCAGCAATCATTGATGGAGGTGAGGGAGACCCAGCAGAAGAAGGGGAGATTTTGTTGCCTGAGTTTCCAGGAGAAGAGTCATACAGGGATGTGTCACTGTATGAAGGGCTAGACAGTAGGAGACAGGAGGAAGTTAGTGGGCTCCTAGAACAGTATAGGGCGTCCCTGACTGATAAACCAGGCAGGACAACTCTAGAGACATGTACGGTGGAGTTGACATCACAGAAACCCGTACATGTGAAAGCCTACCCGATCCCATATGCCACCAAGCAAGTGATCGAGGAGGAGGTAGAAAAGATGTTGGACCTTGGGGTGATTGAACCGTCCAAATCATCATATAGTGCACCCGTCGTCTTAGTGAGGAAAAAGTCAGGTGAGCATCGATTCTGTGTCGACTATAGACGTCTGAACAGTGTCACCAAGGTCGATGCAGAGGTCATACCCAACATGGAAGACCTGTTCGCTCAGATCGCCACAAGCAAGAGTCAGTATTTCACCAGGATAGATCTGAGCAAGGGTTACTGGCAAATAGCCCTGAGTGAGGACTCAAAGGAAGTCACAGCATTCTCCACTCCTATGGGGCTATACCAGTGGCGAGTACTCCCTTTTGGGATGGTCAACGCACCTGCAGTCTTCTCTCGAATGATGAGGAAGCTATTGACGGGATTGGAGGGTGTTGTGAATTTCATGGATGACATTCTGATAGCATCCGAGACATGGGAGGAGCATATGAGGCAGCTAGGAGCAGTTTTGGAGAGGTTGAGACAGGCCAATCTCACAGCCAGACCAACAAAGTGCCAGGTTGGTTTTCCAAGCCTGGAGTTCCTAGGTTTTGTTGTCGGAGGCGACACAAAGCAGCCAGAAAGGGGAAAGGTGGAGAAGATGATGAATTCAGAGAGACCAAAGACCAAAACAGAAGTCAGGAGTCTGCTAGGTTTTATTGGGTTCTATAGGGAGTTTGTCCCAAATTTTGCTGCAATCACGAGTCCTCTCAGTGATTTGGTCAAGGCAGGGAAACCAGCAGTGGTCGAGTGGTCAGACGCTGCAGAGCAAGCACTGCAGACAGTGCTGGAAAGACTAGGTTCCCGTCCCATCTTGAAGCTACCAGATATGTCCAAACCATTTTTGTTGCGGACAGATGCATCAGGTGGTGGGATAGGTGCAGTATTGTTACAGGAGCATGAAGGGGTCGAGTTTCCTGTGAGATACGCTAGCAGGAAGTTGACAAAGTGTGAAGAAGGGTACGCAACGGTGGAGAAGGAGTGTTTAGCGGTCGTGTGGGCCGTGCAGAAATTCCACAAATACTTGTATGGGAAGGAGTTCGTGATCGAGACGGATCATCAACCACTCAAATTCCTGCAGGAGGCGCAGTTGAAAAACAGCAGAGTGCTGCGGTGGGCAATGGCATTGCAGCCCTACAGGTACCGAGTGCAGTACATTCCCGGTCGACAGAATGTCGGAGCTGACTATTTAAGTCGCGTAGTCTAGCAAGCTGCAACTCAGAGGAAGTCAGTCATATCCGGGGTGCTTTGTTGATAATATGTGTTGATTACAGTTATGTTGATTGGATATGGGTTCATTCCCAGTTGGCTATGGTCCATATTTTCTGTGTGAGACTGTTTATATTTTCTTTGTGAGATTTGTTCATGTAAATGTAGTTATGCTTGGAGCATACAGTCGCTTGTGTAGTGATGCATTATTTGCAATAAGTGAGGATGGAGATTCCTCAGTGAAGTGTCATGGATCGTGATCATATTATATTGTGCTTTTCATAAGAATTGTGAAGAGAAGATATGGCAAATCCGCAGGTAGGGGAATCGCATAAGTGCGCACAGAGGTCGTTATAAAATGAGTTGAATAACGCAAGAGCGCACGTCAATGATAACTCATTGGAGTGGTATTCACTAATGATATATTTTATGATTTATAAACCGTTGGTTGTAAAGTATTTTTCAAACTTTGCACGTGTGGCTGTGTGTCAGCAAATTCGGTTGTTGTTTTTTTGTACCGTTGTTTTGAGACAATGCGGAGCATGGTCTTTTGCAAGGGGGAAATTGTCACGGTCAAAAATAACCCCAACCAAATTCGTGGTCAATCGCCACCAGCCCAGTTGGACTTAAGCTCTAACGCAAACATTCTAGGCGTCACGTAGACCGGGCCCATGGTTCGGATCCGTCCAATTAAGCTTAGTGGAGAGGCTTCATGGAGACGGTACGATCCACCCAGACTGACCAAGCCGTTTTGACCGACGCCTCGATGTCTAGCGAGACGAGTCGTAGCGCCGGGCTCAGACTCATCTGGCCACTTTGTGGAACCAGCGTCATTGTTAATCAGACGTCGTGGCGCCCACCCAGACTCAGCTGGCCAATTTACACTGACCAGTGTCCACGACTTAAGCCACACGGCACCAGTTAAGTAGGAAAGGGGGGAAGGTAGTGTGTGGTGGGGGTGAAATCTAGCTAATCAATTAAATGACCAGTTGACCACCACAGAGAGTAAGGCGTGTCGGCGTGACTGTCATGATTTGAATATCCAATGGAATTAGAGGGAGATAACTTCGGGTGTCAGGGCGGTAAAATACTGACCAATGGTACTCGCCCTTTTTGGACAGATCGGAACGAATAAAGAGGATGTGAGAGTGAGAGAACGGCAGAACGAGGGGAGAACGAACAGAGAGAGGGAGAGGTTCTAGGTCTGCTTGTGAGAAAGCAGAGAGATGAGGGGAGGGGAGAAGAGAACCAAGTTGAGAGATTAGCATGAGATAGTCTGCAGAGGAAGGACTGAGGAGAGATGTGGAGAGAGAGAGTGTTGCAATTAATGAAGAAGAAAAGAAAGAAAAGAAAAAAGAAAAGAAAAGCAACCATGTCCATTTGATAAGAGCAGACTAGAAGAGAGAGAGAGAGAGAGAGAGTGCAATGCGTTAATGCAGGAAGAAAGAAAGGAGAACAGATCGATGTTGATAGTCACTGTTCTATCCTAACGGGGGTTCGACCTCATACCTGGCAGCGTCACTTCGCCAAGCAGAACCACAGACCAACGCCAACAGTCTCACTGACCAGGCGCCATCAGACCAAAACCAGTGCCAGCAGTTGTGTCGTGTTGTGAAAGTGACAGTGAAAAGAAAAGAAAAGAAAAGAAAAGACAGTGATTCGTGAATAGTTAAGATCACCTGGCCAGGTAAAGTAGAAATCTGTTTATACCCGGGTTAGTTAATGATGTTTTAGATAAATGATTTTGTGAAGTTCAGGAAAGAGAGAATGTTTTATTTGTTTGATTCCATATGCATTGATGTTTCGTTCTATGACCATGTGTAGTAAAGTTATAGACTTTACAAGTGGTTTGATGTGACGAATGCATGATATATGAATGAGATCGTAAGCAAGCTGTGAGTGTGTTTGGGCTGTGCGCTAGTCCTTCCTCCATCGACATCACCCGAGGTTGACAGTGAACTTGGAAGATTTCCAATTTACATCAATTCATACTTCAAAAGCATTAAATATTGGCTCAAACTGCTACAGATGCATGGTGACAGACTACCTGCACAAGCATACAAAACGCTGTGTGACTCAGATGCTAGAGGTAAAGTTACGTGGGCAACAAATATTCGAAATTGTTTATGTAGTTATGGTTTTTCCTTTGTATGGCTAAATCAAGGTGTGGGTTGCGTCCCAAGTTTTTTGGCCTGTTTTAAGCAACGCATGATAGACTGTAGGTGGCAAGATTGGGACTGTCATATCCAAAGTAGTGATAGATTCTCTATGTACAGACAATTTAAGATGAATTATATAGCGGAACCATACATTGGAATAGATATGAACAGATTTATAAAGTGTGCTTTAACAAAGTTTAGACTAGGTGTCTCTGACATAACAGTGCATAGTCAGAGGTATAAAAAAGATAAAAGGTCTTTGTTGTGCCCTATGTGTGGATCCGGTGTAGAGGATGAAGTCCACTTTGCTTTGTGTTGCCCAGCACTAAATGATTTGAGAGCAAAATATATCCCTGCCAAGTATTATAGCAGACCATCATTATTTAGTTTAGTCTTACTTTTGTCGTCGAGAAATGAAAGTGTTATGAATCATTTTTCTATGTATCTGTATAAATCGTTCAAACGGCGGAGCACTGTAATATGTTGATACTGTAACTCATATAAGCAAGTCATATGATTATACTGATTTAGTACACTAAAGTGCGTGAAAAGTTGTCATTTAGCTTTGCATATATCCCCTTCAAATGGGGCTTTGGCCTTTTTTGAATAAAATATCGTTATAGTTATCTCTCTCGGCTGGGCTATAAGCAACATTATCTTATCTTATCTCTCTCTCTCTTTCTCTCTCTCTCTCTCTCTCTCCTGGTGAGTTGATTTTAACGTGGTGACAGCCCTGATGTGGCCCTTTGCGGGGTCGGCTGGGCTATAAGCAACATTATCTTATCTTATCTTATCTCTCTCTCTCTCCCTCCCTCCCTCTCTCATACCCCACCCCTCCCACCAACCCTTCCTCCTTTCCCGCTTCTCTCCCTCCCTCTCTCTCTCTCTCTCTCTCTCTCTGCCACCCTTTCTTCCCTCTCTGTCTCCCTCTCCCTCTCTCTATCTTCCCTCCATCCCGCTCTCTCTCTTTCAATTGGCAGTGTGTGTGCATGTGTGTGTGTGTGTGTGTCTGTCTGTCTGTCTGTATATGCAGAAATAGTGTGTGTGTGTGTGTGTGTGTAAAAGTTGGCAGAACGGTAGCATTGTGGACAAAGCGGTTGCGTATGAAACGAACAAATTCTAGATGGGTGTTGGAAGTTTCGGGAGGGGGCAGGGAGGAAGAAGGGATTGTCGTTCACTGCCCTCTTCACTTGATCTCAAGTGGTGGACTTGAGCGCTGCTGCAAGTCTTCCAAGTGAAATGAACCCAGGTTCAGTGTTTCCCATGAAAATGCTGTGTCAGTGTGCTCTCACGCTGTTTCGCAGCCTTCTGGGCATTCTGTGCAAGTTGTCATTTTCTCTTTCCTGTGACTCTCTTTGTCTGGATCTCATTGGTCTTTCTTCACTCTCTCTGACAGTTTTTCCGTCCCTGTGGCCCGTTCGATGAAGTCTGTTACATTGTGTTGCTGTAGTCTTGATATACGGTATGCCAGCTTTCTGTTGTTGTTGTCATATGGGGACCGAGCACTGAACACACTGCCCAGAGAAGACACAAGCTGTCCATTCTGTGGCGTCTGTCCTTTTCTTGTTTGTTTGTTTTCTTGTGTTCCTTTATTTGGTTTTGTATGTGTGTGTTTTTTTCCTGTTCAAGTCGGCTGGGCTATAAGCAACATTATCTTATCTTATCCTGTTCAAGTGCTTTTCAATAATTTCACCTTTTTGTTGTTGTTGTTGTTGAGTGCAGGCAGACACATAAATAAGTTCAACAGCTGGTGCCTTCACCACATCCAAGTCATAATTGTAGTAAAGAATTCAGCACTGTGACTACCATGCTATTGTATTTTCCTAAGTGGTTATAACTGGGGAAAATGTCCATGTTTGGCTGTCTGGGCTATAATAATGAAACTGAACTGAAGGTCGAGAGAGGAAAGAAGACGGCAGCGTTACTGATACAGGACAGAATGCTGATAAAGGCGCAGAACAGTGTGCCAAGTCATGCCTATTTGATACGCAGTACGAAATAGACAAGTTGATTTTTTGACATGCATGTCCTCAAATGTCACAAACAGCTGAAGAAAAACACACTTTAAACAATACTCCCCACACAGCAGTAGTATGAGTTCTTGTGAGCACGTTCACTGTGCATTGTCTTTGTTATGCCTGTTGTTTGCTGCATCTGAAGAAGAAAGTCACACTTCACTATTTGTTGAAAATTCACTTGTCTGTTTTGTATTGTGTTGTTAAGTAAGCATTACTTTGCGCTTTTTATATTTTTAGTGAGTTGATTTAAATTTTGGCTGAAATGCCCTGAGTGCAGCATTCATTTATTACATGTGGAACACATGGTAATGACCAAATGCAGTGGTTAGCATTGCAGCCTGGGAGTTGGTGGATTCAAATCCAGTCAGAGGCATGTATCTTGGGGGGGGGGGGGGGGGGGGGGGGGGGGGGGGTTCATCCATAGCTGGTTCTTACCTAGCGTTAAGTGTGCTGTGGGCTTGATTTGGAAGTCTTGAACACACTGTCGAGTCATCTGCATACTGAGATCAGTAAATGGATGCATCTTTGGGCTTGTTTGCTCAAATTATGCTGACCAGCACTGCAGGCACCTGTATCTGCAAGGCCTGCTTGACACCAGGATATGTTATGAAAGGAAACACAGAGTATGGTCTTGTCATGTACTCTCCAACAGATTGGAACTCTGTGGCATCTTGAGCCTTCCTATCTTTATTTATTTATTTATTTTCTTTTAGGGGGGGGGGGGGGGGGGGGGGCATCAAATTTTGTAGTTTTTAAGTCCTGCTCTGAGGATGATGTGAGTTTCAGGTTCTTAATAGTGTCAGCAAGTTTTGGGGCATTGTGGTTGGATAGGGCGAGGTGATGCCTTTGATGCTGACTGTGCAACTAACTAGTAATTGTCATCAGTGGGAGTGTTAGTGGGCGGTGACCTGTGGATGTTTGAATATGCAGACGCCACTGAACGCCATCACTGTGCAGTAGTACGGACTGTCTCCTCTTGTGTGAAAATCCATGATGACTTGACATTGACTGCTCTCTGTGGATGCAGTGCTGGAGTTGTGACAGGACAGACCTGGGTTTGGCTGCGTGTGGAGGAGCTGGAGTAAGAATGGCAGTAATTAACACCTGTTAAGGAGGTGAGGGGATGGGAAAAGTGGTGTGTTGTGTTGTGGTGATGAGTTCTGCCTATAGAAAACAGCCAGGATTTCACTCAGAGCATGGATGGTTATAAAAGGAGGTAGGAATAAAACGAGAAAAGAGCTCATGAGAGCAAGAGCATTATCCATGATTGAACTGTGTAGAAAATCCAATTTGATCAGGAAACACAAAAATTTGCAGAGGAAAAAAAAAAGAGAAAAAAAGTGGTGGTGCTGTGTTCTGGTGATGAGTTCTGCTGTAGAAAACAGCCAGGATTTCACTCAGAGAAACTGTTTTAAGGGTAAAATTATACTAGAACCAAGAAAGGAAGCCTGGATGAACAAAAAAAAAGGAAAGGAAAAATTCATTCAGTTACCCCTTTGTGCTACTCCTTCCATGCCTGCCCCCACTCTCACTAGGGTAGCCTTTCGTCTGCCCCACTGTCAGTGTCTTGTGTCTGTTTACTCAAATTACTTCATGGACTTCAACAAATCCAGAATAAGGCCACCAGGCTCTTTTGCAGAGCATCAAAATCTGACCACTTTTCTCTTTCACTCTCTCCACTGGCTGCTTGTTTCCAGTGGAATAGATTACAAGCTATTCAATGTAACTTTCTTGTTTTCAGTTAGCCTTGGACCAGGATATTTTTCAGAACTGCTCCAGATATTTGTCGGTCTTGCGAGGTTTGCTGTTCTTCTGACACTCGACTTCTCAAAATATCTCATAACTTGTACACCATCTCATTTAGACTAATGAGAGTGAGAGGAAGAATCGCTGTAGTTCAGTACTTAAAACACAGTAATCCCCTCCCCCTCCCCACTTCCCCCCATCTCCTGTACTCCTCCTGGAATCTGAACAATTTCTAGAGTCAGTACAGTTTCTAATTACCAGGCTCTCAATTCTCTGTTGCCTTCCCTAATCGGTAACCCTCTCCCCACTCTGTCCCCACCCCAACCCTTTGCCCTTCCACTGGCTACCTCCTCTCTGCACCTCTATACTGCCGCTTGGTTGGTAAGACACCCCAGCCTCTGACAATTGTTTGTCTTTCCCCTGAGCCAGTGCTTCTGGAGCTAAATTGATGGGTAAAGAGTGGAAGAAAGGGCCATGGCATCCCAGTGTTATTGATCTGTTGATTTGGGTGTACACACAAAGCCTTGGTGCTGGAAGCACACTGAGATGTGAAATGTCAGGCGGAAACAGCCTATCTTCATGGTTTCCAGTGTTCCCACATAAAAAAGTGGGGTTTTTTTTACACAGCATTATTAGGTTTGCCTTCCTGCTGCTGCACTATGAATTGGAACAGGCGCAGTTGCTGAGTGGATTAAGTAGCAGCTGATTTGACCCAGAAACTGGAGGTGTCACGGTTTTCAAGTATTATTTTTTGGAAAGCAGCATCCACACTGCACTGGGTAACGCTGGTGAAGTCTGTTGGTGTATGGGTGGGCTTGGATATTGGCAGTTATTTTAGTGCTGCTGTCAAGGTTGGCCATGAAGCATGGGTTTGATGAAGCTAAATTTTAAAGACACTCTGTGCCGGATTAATTGGAGTTTGGGAAGATGGATATTGTTGGCAGCATGAATGTAGTCTTCTACTTTTGACTGCAAGAAAAGAAAATATAGTAGTTCATGTTTCTGTTTCATCTTGCCAACTTATTGCCCTCCCACAATTTGCCATGTTTTGATTTTTATTGTTATTTTACATTTTTGTCAGAGAATAGGGTAATACAGTCTGCGAAAGTATTGAAAGTATTGAAATCAAAATGTTACCAGATCATTTTCACCGAGCGCACTCATGTGTTTCATCATGTGTGTGTGTGTGTGTGTGTGTGTGTGAGTGTGTGTGTGTGTGTGTGTGTGTGTGTGTGTGTGTGTGTGCGTGTGTGTGTGTGAGAAAGAGAGAGAAAGAGAGAGAGAATGAGTGAGAGAGAGAGGGAGAGCTGCCTTTCAGTGTCTGTGTGCATCTGTGTCGTGTTTTGTGTGTGTGTGTGTGCATCGCATCTCACTCTCTCTCTCTCTCTCTCTCTCTCTCTCTCTCTCTCTCTCTCTCTCTCTCTCTCTCTCTCTCTCTCTCTCTCATCTGTCTTTGTTTGTTAATGGCTGTGTTTCTTTGTCTCTCTCTGTCCATCTATATGTCTCTCTCTCTCTCTCTCTCTCTCTCTCTCTCTCTCTCTCTCTCTCTCTCTCTCTCTCTCTCTCTCTCTCTCTCTCCGCTGAGCATGAAAACTGGATAGATAACTTCTCACTCTTAATTAGTATTTCCTGTGGCAGGTTAGGTGAAAAGCCAGTTTGCGTTTAATGTTTTATCCTTCATTGCAAATAGGGCTTTCTTTGTGTGTGATTCTTTTTCAGCACCTACTCTCTCCTTTCTCCAGATCAGATCACTTCATTTTGTTTCTGGAATTCTTGTTTAGGGTGAGCGCTGTAAAAGTTTTTTTGTTTTTTTTTCCATATATAGAAAACTTGTCTCATCTTGCCTCTGTCTGTCTGATTTCAAATATGATGATTTTGTTTTCTTCTTTTTTTTTCATAAAAGTTCCATAATGCTGTGAATGTATGGTTTTTGTGCTCAAGGTTCCATTTACAAATTAATACAAATCTCATGTTTACTATTATACAGTGATCGGTGATAACAGTAACACTAATTTGTTACAACCTAAATAGGATGTCTGTTGAATGAGTCGGTCGGCGATTTATGCCTCTTCATGCTTCATTTGCATGGTCTTTGAGCCAAACCAAGGTTGTTTTTGACTTAGAGTAAACAAACATCACCTGACATTGATTTTTTTTTTTTTTTTAAAGGTTTGTGTCATTGAAACGTGGGTTATTCTCGGAAGGATTTATAAAATCTATTGATCCAGTTATACAGTGCGACTGCGAGTGTTGTGAATGAGTTCAGCAGTGCAGAGTATTACGCACGTCAAAAGGATATTTTTGAACAGAAGTTGTCATTTGGGGTATTTATTTATTTACAATCATCGCAGTGCGTATCGTCTGCTATTCCAGAATGACATTTCCACTGTGGTACTTGAGCTGTGTTCAGCATAGTGCAGTACACTCCTCAGCTCTTTTTGTTGCTGTTCTTGTTGTCTGTCTTTCTTTCTTTTCTTTTTTTGTTTTTCCTTTCTCCTTCTCTTTCCTTTCTTCTTTTTTCTTCTCTATCTTTCTTTTTCTCCTCCTCAGTTGTAGACATTTTATGTGAAATGAGAATTGATATGAATTCAGCTTGGAGTTGTTTTTATTTTCACAGCTGTTAGATCACTGATGTGTAACAGCTGTTAAATCATTAGTGTGTATGCGCACACTTACACTTTGAATTTTGAGATTATTTTAAAAACCAGTCTTCTCTCTTGTAGTACGGAGGATAATAGTAGCATGCTGCTTTTTCAGACATCATTCTACAAAGATTCCACAAACAGTGCCATATGCTTGCTGCTTTGTGCATCCAAAACTTTACATACATGAAGTACAGGTTCAGGCATATACTGATATAGATACCATTGACTTGCATAGGTTCCTTTCTCCCATTGTGTGTGTGTGTGCGTGTGTGTGTGTGTGTGTGTGTGTTATACACCAACACTTCTATCTCCCCTTTCACACCCCCACTCATCCCCACTTTCTCTCTCCACTGTACCTCTTCACTCTACCCTCACCCCAACCTCCACTACACACTCACGCATGCATGCATGCACACACAACACACACGCACACACGCACGCACGCACGCACGCACACACACACACACACACACACACATGTATTATATTGAATTGTCTGTCACCTGAAGCGGTTCTTTTCCACAAGCTAAAAATACATGCACAGGATTGTCTGCATAGGAAGTGGTGGGTATTGAGCAGTATCCGGAGAACATCCTGAAACTGAAACTGAAACTCCTGGTTTATTGAGCTTAATTGAATTACATGCTTAATCTCATAGGAAACCGAGGAAGATGTTTCCTGTTGATTGCCTCTCTCTTCACTTGGGCCAAAACAAAATTGAAATAATCAAAAGGAAAATAGTTTGGGAGATTGAATCACATGGGAATTGTGGTAAAAAGAAAGAGCGAAATGTGTGTTTGCTTGTTCATGTGTGTATTCAATGCTATAATTTAGGGTCATACATGCACGCTTGCATGTATGCACGCACATGCACTCACACACGCTCTCACTCATGTGCACAAACACACACACATAGACATGTACATACACACACACATACAGACACACCACACACACACACACACACACACACACACACACACACACACACACACACACATTTATTGCAAAGGGCTGTGAGTAGGTACTGCAAGGCAGCTGGTCGTGTCGGTCTTGCTGTGTGTGGGTGATGGCAGTCTAAAAAGAAAAAATGTCACCATTTTCCTTCTGAAAATGAATGGGTGTAGTCACATTTCATATTTAGTATTGGGTGTCAGCTAATAAATTTTTTTTTTTAGATAAGAGAGATCCTGGGTTATTTTTTAATTTCTGTGTTGGGCAGTCAGAATTTCCTTTTTCTTTTAAATTTCTTTCTTACAACAGTGTTTTTCATTTCCGCTGAAAGACGTTTCAAAGCAAACTGAGTGAAATGTTAATGTTTTACCATTTCTGTTGATGTAAAACAAGAGGCTTTTGCATAAAATTAAATTAAAAGATTGTCCTTCGCCATGGAAAATCGGTATGTCAAACACTTTCACTTTGGTGCTCCCCCCCCCCCCCCCCCCCCAGTCCTCGTCCTCATCCCCCTTCCACCATTAGCCTACCCTTCTGTCCTTTCCCCTGCCTATCTTCCGTGCCTTCACTCTCCCTGCCATTTTTCCATTTAGTTCAAATATTTATGAACTCATTTTCACTGCGGGAAGTCCTTGAAAGTCCAGACTGGCTCCTGTGATTTGCCCTGTAATCAACACCTGTGGTATTGAGTTTTATCCAATGTATTTAGAAGTTGTTTGCCTAAGTTTATGCTGGTTAGCTGCTGAGTGCAAAATGTCTGTTAAGAACAGAAAGAATCAGCTGCCCAAAAGGGTTTACTTGCATGACTTGTTTTGTTCTGTTTCTTCAGATCATTGCAAAAACACTACTACCTGAGTGGATGCCTCCAGGTTTTTCTTACCTGTTTTCTGATTGTCTATAGTTAGACCCAGTAGACATTGTTTTCAAACATTTCTGACGCTGAGACAAACTGCCTTTCTACACAAACAGCTGAGTGAATTCTGCTCATGGTTTGGTCTTCTTTCAGAGCCAGTCATGGACCTACGTTATACATGTGTGTTAGGAATATTCTCTTGCATCGAAAATCAGAAACAACTGTTTGTCCCATCCTCAACAGTTCATTTGTCAGAATTTACCTATTTTGACTGCCCAGAGTTAGAAAGATCAGCCATTGCTTTACATTTCAGTTTGGTTGACAGCATGACCAGTAGATCCAGTGTAGTATGTTTTTAAAATGTCTCATTTATAAATGTACTCGACTTGTTATACTAGGTAGATAGTCGATATACGTAAATGATTTATGCTGCACCACCTTTAAGTCTTGCATCAGGTAGTCATGCAGTTCTCAATACTTGGCTGCATTTTAGTTCACTTCAACCAAAAAAAGTTGAGAAATGTAGGAGATCATATACTTGTCTGTGTCTGTTGGCGCATCCATTGAGAAATAATGTTTCCATCTGTGTGCAGTTATTTGGCGGGTCGCTGCTGGCGATAGGTCTGTGGGCATGGGCAGAGAAGGACACCTTGGCCAACTTCAGCAAACTCACCAACATTGCTTTGGACCCTGCTCTCATCTTCATCGTCATTGGTCTCACCATGTTCATCATTGGCTTTGCTGGTTGCGTCGGCTCTCTCAGGGAAAGCACGTGTCTACTACTTTTTGTAAGTAGTCTGTGAGCATTTGTATATGTTTTTGTTTGGGTAATGGTGTAAAAGTAAGATTTGGGACTAGCTTAAAGTCCTTTTGTTTTGTTTTGTTGCTAAAATTTTGTGTATATTTACAAATACATGCTTGTTGATGGTGATTGATCTCTGCACACATAATGATAAACATATGCCACGGCCCTTACAGAATACTGACTACAACACACATGCTGACACAATTTTCCTAGTGTGTTCATTTACATGTCCATGTGTGTGTGTGCTTGTGTACATGCCTGTGTGTGTGTGTGTGTGTGTGTGTGTGTGTGTGTGTGTGTGTGTGTGTGTGTGTGTGAGCATGAGCATACATATGCTTGTGTTTAAAGTGAGAGCAAAAGCTGTTTCCCTTCCCCGAGCAGAAAATGTACCAGGGGAGCTGGTTTTAAAGAAGAGACATTGGCAAGATGTCAGAGTGTGAAGTCTCCAGCCGTCTAAACATGGACATCTCTTGACAGGATTGTGCTCTCCCTGCCAGCACCGGCCCTTGCCAAACCATTTGGCACAGCCCATTCCCCTACTTGGCTATTGATCTTGCCCTCAGATAGCATCACACTGTACTCTCCCTTTTTTTTGCCTTTTTATGTTCCATTTTAAAGGTAAGAGGACACTGGTTCAGATTGATACTCATTTTTCCTGGCTGGAGAGTGGTGAGACTCTATCCCCAAAGTGTTGTTATGGCTTGAATTTGATGGTTGGCCCAGGGTGCTAGCATGCGTTGGCCAGTGAGTGTGCACATGTACAGAAAATGTACAAATGAGTACATGCCCAAGGACACACACACATTTGCTGTACATACCTCGTTCGCGTGCGAAAGCTCACACACACATACACACACACACACACACACACACACACACACACACACACACACACACACACACACACACACGCACACACACACTCTCTCTCTCTCTCTCTCTCTCTCTCTTTTTTTTTTTCTCTCCCTTTTTCTCTCTCCCTCTCTTTTTCTCTCTCTCACACACACACAGCTTCTTTTATGTCAGATTAACCTCCATAACAAAAACATAAAAACAGAAACAACCAGACTGGCTTTCTATTAAGCTTTTTTTCCCCCCTTTTTTTTTAAACTGATTTTATGCATTGAGTGGTTGAGAAAAGGAGTAGAAGAGATTTAGAGAATGGCCCCTGCTCTTGTTTGTATGCGCTGTATTCTTTTATTTAGATGTTTTATAGAGGTATGAAAGCTTTCTTAATTTTCAGCTGAAGTGCTCTGTTTAACCCTGGAGCAAGTATTGACTTTAAGGGAGTTTTGATCAAGTTTCATGTTGCCAAACATCCAGCAGCTAAAAAAAAAAAAAAAAAAAAAAAAAAAAAAAAAAGACAAAAGATGTTGATTATAGCTTTCATACTTTCTTGAACTTTTCCTTGTAATTTTTGTATGATTGTGAAACGAGAGGAGATCACCTGAAAGTGTTAATTCATGAAGCAGAATAGGGTTTTTGTGGTCAGATCAACATACAACATAAACGTTTTGTGGCAGTTCTTGTTGTCATATTATGCTCCATGGCAAGGAAAGCTGTTACAGTCAGTATCATATTCAGAAAAGGAGGTTTCTCTTGCTTTTTTTCAGAGAAGAGGAAGTTATTGGCTTCGAACAGTCCAATTTGATTTTACATTGAAATTGGTGTCATAGGAAACTGTTGAATATGGATTATTTCAGTGTTACAGTTACAAAATATTTAACAGTTACAATTAACTGCAATTTACCTTTGGTTTGTTTTGGTTGATTTGATTCTCTTAAACCATTTTCAGGATCTTTATTAATGTTGCACAGTTACATTGTTTCTGAAATCTTTATTAGGAACAAAAATATGAATATATACCCTGTATTGTTCTTGGGGTAATAATGAAATATGATTACCTTGCTATATTTTATGTGTATGTCATGACAGAAGTTATTTCAACTAAAGTAATGGTGGAGAGAGATTCTGATTACAGTTCTAATTAGCATGTCACTTTTTAACACCCAAGGTGGTGGCTAATGTTTGTGATAGATTCTTTGTTGGGCATTTGTGGTTGTGTGTGTGGTTGTGTGTGTGTGTGTGTGTGCGTGTGCGTGTGAGTGTGTGTGTGTGTGTGTGTGTGTGTGTGTGTGTGTGTGTGTGTGTGTGTGCAGGCATGTGTATATGTGTGTGTGTGCACACATGTGCGTGTGTGCGTATTCTGTGCGCGCATGTTTTCCCTTTCTGTATCGGTTTTGTTTGGAAGTGTTTTCTCAGCCTCTAAGCTGTTACTGCGCAGTCTTTTATTATTGATGCCAGGGTTTTATGACTTCTTCTGTCGTATGTGTGTCGCCTACTAGTTATTCGTGACTTCTTGTCGTCTGTTGCAGTTTATGATCTCCTTGAGCATTATATTTGTGCTGGAGCTGTTGTTAGGGGTCCTGGGTTTTGTATATAAAGACTGGGTGAGTTCTTCTATACTGGATGTTGCCTTTTCTTCTGTACTGTGCATGCATGTTTGTGTGTGTGTGTGTGTGTGTGTGTGTGTGTGTGTGTGTGTGTGTGTGTGTGTGTGGTGTTTAATTGCATTTTGACACTTAGTTGTTCAGTTTTATGCTCTGAATGTGTGTGTGTGTGTAAGTGTGCACGCGCAGGTGTGTACTGCTGTGTCACCAAATTAGCCAAAAAATGGGCTCACTATCAATTAGTTCATTGAAAACGAATGTGGATATGTGTAAGGACACATGGGCACGAGATTTAACGAGAAAAAGTAATCTGTTGTGTGTTTTTTTCCTCTACTTCATTCTGCACTGTCCCTCAGTGGCATTGTTCCCACTCCACTGATTCCGGTCACCCCATACAAACCATATCCAGAGTCATCCTGTCACACTCCCAGCACTGGCAGTCCTCAGCGACCAGTCAGTATAAGGTCTTCATGAGGCAATACTTTGGAGGAGACACTTCACTGGCGTTGCACCATTTCAGTGTTCAGTGGTGCCAGTGTTTGCAGGGACACCTCCTACTAAGCCCCCTGCTGAGAAAAAGAATGCTCTAAGACATTGTTTGTTATTGGTGGTCTTTTTTTTTTTTGGGGGGGGGGGGGGGGGGTGTGAGGTTGAATAAACTAAATAGTAATTGGTATCAAATTTTGTACTAATGATTGCCACATTTATATGAACAGACATAAGTATCTACTTGTTGGTCTCATAGTTTGTGCTTTTAGTTCCCACTGATGATTTAAAGTTTTGATCAGAGCAGCCATTTCTGCTCTGAATGGTCTTACACTGTTTTAAGCTCAGATAACAAGGTAATGTTTGAGATGAATCCAACACTTTGGTTTATTTGCATTTTGTTGTTTTTGCTATCATTTTTAAATCCAACTGGATTTCACATGCATTTTGAGGCCGTTTGATTTAATTTTTTGTGTAAAGAGTACTTTCTGTGGAAATGAATGTTGTTTTATCTGAATGTCATTCATGTAAGCCATTAATGTTCATGTACGTAACTCATTACTAGTGACAAGTGGAAACGTTTCTCATTATTAGTGACAGGTGGATATGTTTCCCATTATTAGTGACCAGTGGAAATGTTTCCCATTACTATTGACCTCAGGAAATAATTCCCATTGTTAGTGACAAGCAGAAACTTTTCCCATTTCTGTTGACCAGTGGAAATGTTTCCCATTATTACTGACCTCTGGAAACAATTCCCACTGTTACTGACAAGGAGAAACATTTCCCATTATTAGTGACCAGTGGAAATGTTTCCCATTATTTGTGACCAGTGGAAACATTTCCCGTTACCAGTGACCAGTAGAAATGTTTCCCATTGTCAATGACCAGTGGAAATATTTCCCATTATTAGTGACCAGTGGAAATGTTTCCCATTATTAGTGACCAGTGGAAATGTTTCTCATTATTAGTGACCAGTGGAAATGTTTCTCATTATTAGTGACCAGTGGAAACATTTTCCATTACTCGTGACCAGTTAAAAATGTTTGCCATTCTTAGTGACCAGTAGAAACATTTCCCATTACTAGTGACCAGCGTAAAACATTTCCCATTATTAGTGACCAAAAGAAACATTTCCCATTGTTAGTATCCAAAGGAAACATTTCCCATTATCAGTGACCAAAGGAAACGTTACCATTGTTTGTTTAACAGTTTGATGGGGTTTTGTTGTGGTTGTTCTTATCAAATGAGATTACAGATTTTCCATCAGTCATCAGTTGCACATTTGTAAAATATGATTTGATGATTTTTCAGCTAAACGAAAATGATGCATAATAAACATCACACTACTTCCTTCACAGTTCTCATTGTAGGCGTAAATAATTGATTGAAAAACAAGTAAAATTTAATCAAAATCTGTGTGCTTTAATCACAGGTGAGAGACCAGATAGAGAGTCAGGTGAAGAATATGATTGTGAACTACAGAGATGATGCTGATCTCCAGAATCTGGTGGACTGGGTGCAGCAAGACTGGGTAGGTACTCTCCATTCAGCTCTAAAACTATTGAGTCTCAAAGCACTACCATATTCTGATGATCGTATATTGCATAGGAAAACCTGAACATTCATCGCTGCACATGTTTGAGCGATCCAGACATGTTGATTAGAAATTGATGGAAAGTGTGAAGTGCCATTTTTGAACACCATCATTTCATTGAATACAAGCGCTTACCTTGTGTGTCTGTGTTTTCACCTGTTTTGATGATATATGCAATGTTTGTGATGGTGCATGAGAAAACCAGGTATGATATATGCAAAGAGTCCCTGATAATGAATGATCGTTTTCATTATGGACTGTGCCATTTAAAGCTTGTACAAACTGGGACCAAAATGTTTACTCCATAGGCCTTTTGTTATTGTTTTTGTTGTTATTGTTGTTGCTAATACAGTACTGTAAATTTCTTAAGTCATCAGACAACCGCAGCCAGTTTACTGCTTTCAGTTCAGGAAGCAAACAGTCCTGCCCTGTCATTCTTATAACTGGTGCCTTTCTGCAACCAAACAGATCACTTTGATCTACTCTGCCTTGTCTTTCACTTTTTCCACCTATTGGCCTTAACCCTCACACTGGTTATTTAACAACGTACTGTATAGTATGTTGTCTGGTGAATTAACAGAAGGAAAGTTTGAAAAAATAGTTACGTTTGTATGATATGCATAACTTTTCAACGGTTAGTATTTGAACATGACATGCAGAATGAAAATTGTTGGTAATTGAATAAAGAATGATATAAAACAGAATTTGTGTGCATGTGAGTGTTTGATCAAGTACTTACCTGTCTAGAATATTAAAATAAGAGGTGAAAATAGGTGCACATCCTGTTTGTTATGCTCAAGAGCTTTTTCACAAATGATATAGTCAATGATGTTCTACAGTATCCAGAAATAAGTTACAGCCTTTTTCAAAGGAAAGTCAGTGTGGATTATACCCGTCTTCCATGCAGGTAATCCAGGAAAGAATGAATAAGGTGCAGTTCAGTTTTCCCATTGAAATCACGTGCTGATAACACACACACACACACACACACACACACACACCACACACACACACACACACACACACACACACACACACACACACACAAAATGGTCACTATCAACAAATGTGATACCCCACACTGTTGTTGTTTAGGTTTGAAAGTTAGGTTTGAAAGGTTTAGGATAATCTGGAAGCACTACACTGAGTTTTTCTTCCTTACTGAATGGCATCTTGAGATTCCCCTCACCCTTAGGCACTCATCTAGTCATTGTCCGTGTTGATCTCAAAATCACGATTTCGTGGTGCTTGATCTAAATCAAAACTATCACCCACCACATCTAGTTCACTCAAATGTCCATAACTACTTCTTCACCTGCATTTTCCACAAGAAATTCAGCAAAAACATCTAACAAGTTCCTAATTCTATCATGTTCTCCTTTGGGTACCACCATTTTTGTTTGCCAGACGAGTCGAGTCGCGCTATGCATTACAAGCTGCTACTAACCATAAACTTAGCTTAAACACTGAAAAGCCATGTTCCTGGGCTCTCTCAGTCATTCGCGCAAATTAGTTTCTCACTGAGCCATAGTTTCATATCTGTGTGTGTCAGTGAAACAAGGCTCGCAAGGCTCACTCTACTGTGCGACTTATGTCGCGACAACCAGTGACGGCTATGACGTAATGGCACAACTTGTGTCGCGACAACCAGCGTTAGGATTGAGATCAACAGACACAGCCCAGCTGATATGGAAGCCATTCACTCTGTGGGGTTTTCTCTGTTTCAGCTTGGCTGCTGTGGGGTCCATCGGTACAAAGACTGGGAGGCCAATGTATATTTCAACTGTACCTCACCGGGAGTGGAAGCCTGTGGAGTGCCATTCTCTTGTTGTAAACACACAGATGTTAGTAAACCACTGTGGCCTCTTATGTGTTTTTGTCATTTCTTTTCTTTTTTTAATATATCCTTGTAATGGGTACAGACAGAGCACAACAGAATACTGCAGTTCACCACAATACCAGACATACTCCTTAATCATCTTGCTCTTAGGCCAAAGCAGACCCCAAACATGTACAGTTCGATTTCCTTCTGTGACATCATTTAGCCTCCATTGAAATGAAATTTAAACGGCGATACACGTTGCTAAAGATTCAGTGAGCACTTGGATTTGTTTGTTTAGCATGATGGCACCCTTTAATTTGAAATTCTGACATACTATGTTGTATTATCTTTAGGTGGGGAATTGATGATGGTTTTGCATGCTCTTCTCCGTTTGTCTAGTTATTTTTTTAATGTTTGTGTTACACAGAGCCAGTACAAAGTAGTAAAGGTTTGAAGTGAAGCCATGGAATATCACTAGCTGCTGTATTCTATACTGCAAATCAAAGATTTGCTTGGTCTGGTTTCGTTTGATTTGGTTTTGCTGTCTCATCTTCTGTGGCGCTTAAGTGGCACTAAGCGTAGTCCGCTTATTCCAGTTTGCCATCTTCAGTCACACCCTGACTTGTCCTGTCAGGGCCCTGGCACCAGCAATCCACAGGAGTCATTGTCAGGTCATCATGAGGCAACCCACCAGAGAAAACCCTGCACTGCCGCAGAGTCATTTTGATAGTGTTCAATGGTGCCTGTTCTGATCCAACATACACAGGACTCGGCCGAGTAAGTCCCATGCTGACAAATATATTGCTGAGCTGTGGAGCCAGCATGAATGATTGTTCGCCTCCAGAGAACGCTACCATGTTCAACCAATGACAGGCCCTGTGAACTTGCTGATACCAGTGATTTCGACACGGCTCAGGAAGGGCATAGATGTGGAGAGGACATCAAAACTGAGATCACCATAAGAGAGTGACGTGAAGAGCCACAGAATTTGAGACTTTTTTATGCTGATCGATGAGGATAAGGATGACGTGGAGATTCTTTTGGAGTTCAATTCTGGTCTGAGGCTGCATGATTGAACTGCGCTCTACGCTTACTTTCATACTATATCTTGAGATTTGTCAGGCCCAGAGTTACAGACATCTCCAGTGTTAGTCCAGAAATTTGAGCAGCACTCTAAGAGGCGGCATTCATTAAGTGGATGAAACTTGACTGTGTAGTTCTAGTCTCCCTAGTTGAGCCCATTGTAGACTCGCCTCTGGTTGGGAGCCAGTCAGGGTTAAAAAAAAATGTCCACAAATATAAATGGGAATCAAATCCACAACTTCCCAGCTGGGAATCTGGCACTAACCACTGTGCCACAGCAGATGGTGTAGATCAAAGTTTTTTTTTTATTTTATTTTATTTAATACTATGTACCTATATTTTGTTTCAGGAGATTATGGTTAACAGGCATTGTGGGTACGATATGATGAAGTTGACACATGTGAGTATTTGCTCTCTCTCTCTCTCTCTCTCTCTCTCTCTCTCTTCTCTCTCTCTCTCTCTCTCTCTCTCTTCTCTCTCCTCTCTCTCTCTCTCTCTCTCTCCTCTCTCTCTCTCTCTCTCTCTCTCTCTCTCTCTCTCTCTCTCCTCTCTCTCTCTCTCTCTCTCTTCTCTCCCCCCCGTAGCATATTCACATGACTGAAAGTTATAACCTGTGTAGAATATTTAAGTGCTTGTTTGTTTTGTTTCTCTTTTTTTCAGTATTTCAGGATGTGTGTGGTACATTCGCTTTTGGGAGGGGTGCTTGTATATTTTCTGAAATATCTTCTGAAATCTTGCTTTGTTTCCTGCAATGAAAATAATGGTCATAAGCAGTTTAATGTCAGATAGAGGGCAGGGAATAAGACAATCAAAAAAAAAAAAAGAATGTGAAGGGAAAATATGCTTAAGTTCATTGGCTTAAGTTCATACAACCTGAAATGTTATTAAGTAATGTATCTTAATCCTCTCGACCAGCTCATAAATACTTTATTTCACTTAGTGTCTGCATGACGTGCTCTTGAGCAGCCAGGAGTCAATGAGCAGATGCCACACTACATTTTGATTGTATCTGTTGCTGATACCTTGGCTGAAAAACAAACGTGCTTTACCCTGTGCAGGACTATGACCGCAACATTCAGATATACACCACAGGCTGTGTGCCGCTGGAGAAAAGTGGTTGGAATCCAATCTTATACCTGTCGCCGGTGTGGCCGTTGGGATAGCTCTCTTACAGGTGAGTTTCAACTCTTATCTTCCCAGCAGCCTGGGTCCACTCTCTCTCTTCCACTCACGCTCTGTCCTCTCTGTTGCTCTTTCTGTCTCTTCTCTCTCTGTGTCCCTTCCTCACTTTCTACCTGCTCCCCTTTCCCCTCTCCCCCCTCCTTTCCTGCTTTGATCTTTCTCTCTCTCATATGAGTTAGCATTGATCAGTGTTCAAACATATCAGAATGTGTATTTTGGGTTGGGGGGGGGGGGGGGGGGGGGTTGCGCTGTTGATTTGTACTAAATAATCCTTGAGCAACCAACTTGACAAATTTATATCCTCAGCTATAACAAATGGGGGAAAAAAGTCATGCTGAAAGCTTCTAATTAGGAGAAATATTGTCATGTGGTGCCAGTGCACTTCCTACAAGCTGTTCTTCATTTGATGCAGTTTGGTCTTGAAAATAGTTTTTGAACTTTTGACACATCTTCATTTGGAAATGAAATTGGACAAAGTACAGTCTCATTACCCAGTTATCATACTGTGATGAACTGAACATTGCTTCTGTACCTAGCAATTTCTTTTAAACAACTTGAACTCTAAAAAAATGCTATCCATTTGATGCATGGCATTTGACGTACCTGTACATGCAGTATTCATAAATTCTTACCCGCAACCTGTGTAAACTGTTCTAGGGTGTTTGGATAATTAATGACACACCAACTATGCATCCATATTCTGTGGCACAGTAAAACTATATGTCCATATTCTGTGGCACAGTACCAACTGTATATCTATGTTCTGTCGCACAGTACCAAATATATGTCCATTTTCATTGGCACAGTGGGTGGGAAACCTGACAAAGGATGAGTTGAGTGACGTTGTTTCCTTGACAACTCCGACAGATTGACTGCCCTTGTTACTAACAGGAAGAGTATTTCCAAAGCTTGAAAATGTTCGAGATGTAGCGTGCAATTGTTTAAGCCTTCTATCAGTGGACCATATTCTTTTTCATTGTTCAGTATTAACTTCATTATATAAAGAATCGAACATGGATGTGACTGTACATGATTCTATCAAAACAATAACCCACAGACCAGAAATTGAGCAGATAGCAAAAAGTTAATTCCTGTTGGTCAGTAGGTGATTTACGTCCTGTTGGCTTGAGGCCCTAAAGGACAGGATGTACTGGCAGACTGAAGTCTGCATACCTTGTGGCAGTTGTCGTTGGCAATAGTGGGTCTGGTTCTGAATGGGGACCATCATCTGTCGCTCTCTTAGCTTGTGAACTTGGGCTCACATTCAGGTGTTGGTCGGCCGACGAGGGGTATCAGTATACTTCACCTCTTTCCCCCTCAAAAGGCCGGTCTTCAGGGCCACCTAGTGCCTTCTTCATGCTCAGGTGGTAGTGGTCCTGTGCCGCGTGAGGCCACCTCAGAGAGGGAGCAGGACAAAAGTCGATGGAGCACTGCACAAGTCCCTTCTGTTTTATGGTGCACGCAGACTACGGCTGAGAGGGCGATTTTTCAGCCCTGTGCTGTGAGGGGTGCCCCATGTCCAGCCCAAAAGCATCATATCCCAGGCCACGGTAATTCTGATCAGGCAGCACTCCATTGAGACATCGCCCAGCAATGCAGGGTAGACCCACTGTCACCCATATGGCTGGAAGATTCGATGGGCCACCTGACACTGACTTTTCACATAAGTGTCCCTCAAAGGAGAGCTGCCACCTCTCCCTTGATGTTTGCTGCTATGCCACCTCTCAGAGAATTGCGTTTATGTCTGAGTTCTGTGAGCTTTTAAAGAATACCAGAGGAATTCAAATAGAGAATGAAGACTTGCATTCCCACATGCATAACACAATTAGGTCAGTCACAAATTCTTTGCCACAGGAGAGCTCAGCATGTTTTCTCCCATTTACACAAACCTATATCTTGTTGGCATTAATATTATTTTCATCTTCCTAAAATCATTGAACTGAAATCAGGAGCTTAAAATTTTCATAGTTGTGAACGATTTTAGTATGCTGTAGTATGTCAGCTTATGTGTACCGCTGTACGTTGACCTAGTAAGACTCTGCAAACCTTATGACAAGTTCAAGTTCATTTCAGATCATTTTATCAGTTCTTGAATTCAGAATGCATAACATGCATTCTTCACAACTCTCCAGACTCAGCAGCTTCTATGTCCCCCATTTTCTCTTAGCTGGTTTGGCAGAAAACTTTCTCAGTTTTTTGTTCCAGCAGTAACATTAAAATTCCTTCCATGTCTTTGAAAATTTTGGTTTAGACAAAATGGTTTTGGTCAAGTAAATGCTATGTGTTCAGCAATGTAATGCTCAAGAAACAAGCCAACAGATGTTACAGCATATATGTTTTTTGGTAAAAATAAAGTGTTTTGAAAGGCTTGATGATATTATTGGTCATTTCCATTTATATAATGTTTTGTCTTTTTTCAGATTCTTGGGATTTGCTTTGCTCAAAACTTGCGAAGTGACATTAATGCACAGCGTGCCAAATGGTCTTACTAGTACTGATGACAGGAGGTGTACAGTACGTCTCCCTTCTCACAGCAAAAGTCAACAGGAAGGAGTGCATTTACTGTGGTGTTGGAGACATTTGCCTCTGAGTCTGTGGTGCGGCAATATGGACCTTTTGACATGAATTTTGTATCCAGAGCAGTGGTAAATCATCTTCAAATGTAAGGACTTGTCTGAAACTAATAAAACATTTGAAGCATCCTGACACCATTGCCCAGGTTGCTGACCTTTTCTTTCTGCTTTTGACTGATTCTCCATTTTTGAAAACCTGTGCGTTGTTAATGCATTTGGATGTATGTCTTTTATTTTTTGTTTGTAAAATACATGAATGTAATTTAAGTGGACAGGAAGAAAGGGATCAGACAGCAATTTCTGAATTTTTTTTTGTATGAGTTCCGTCACAGTGTTGAAGTTTTATTTATATGTTTTATTGTTGTCCTTGTTTTTAATGATTGTGCATACATGTGTCGGTATAAATGCATTTATGAGTATGTGTAATTTATATATGTGTAATGGTATAAGACTGATTTTGTTCTAAATGAAGATTTGGAGAGGTTTTTGAAAGTTTACACTCGCATAATCCACTCACCCAGACAATCAGTCCTGTGTGATCATCATCTCAAAACTTGATTATGAAAAGATCTCGAACATTTTTTTTTTTTTTTTTTTTTTTTTAGCTGCACACTAAGCAGACATCACAATAGACCATGTCCACATAGACTGTTCATTATTCTTGCAGAAACTCTTCTTCCTCACACTCACAGATACATTTTGAGTATTGATGCAGGAACTCTTCTTTGTACAATATGACAATTGTATCAAGAAGTCTTCTTCATCGTGCTAACTTGTACTTCTCAATTATTGTTGCAAGAGCTTGTCTTTATCATGCAAACCTATACATTTCAAACTGGTTATTTTTGTGTTTACTCATACATCTCAATTATTGCTGCAATAATTCTTCTCCAACATAACATTGTCATAATCATCCTTACAAGAACTATTCATCATGTGCAGTTATACATCATGAGTGTTTTTCTTTATGATGCATTTTTGTACATTACTGTTATTGCTAGAACTCTTCAGCATGTGACGCACACATACTTCACAGTTATTATTAAAGTCTTCTCCATCACACACATGAAGATGCCACAAGTATTTTTGCAGCAGAAGGAAACCAGAGAGTCAATTATCTAGGTACTAGTTCGCTCCCTGGGAGCATGATACTAGAACATAGCGCAGCTTACACTTAGGCAACTTAGCTGATTTGCAGCAGCTTCATCGACGTGGAATTGAACTTTCTGAGTTGCTTCATTGTGTTTGTATTCCACAAAATTAAGATTTACAACACGGTAGCTACCTTCCTGTATGATAATGTAATTGCAGACAGATAACCTGAAAGGAAGACAGCTTTGCTGCAGCAGTGTTAAGTGATGGCTGTGTTTCTGTTGACCTCAGACTTGTGTCAGTGCTGTGGCTTGTTCTTCTATGTGGATGCTTGAAATTCCCTTCGCTGTCTGATTTTTCTTTCAACTTTGGGCAGATGCTCTTGTGTCCATAGAATGTGTGTAGAGAAATGAGTGAGCTATTGGTAATACTCTTCTCCCCTTCTAGGGGAGATAATGTTTTCTTCGTTTTGAGTAGAAATGTTTCTGAATGAAATGGTCACATGCGTATTTGTAACAGTTCTTAATGTTATTTGTGAATGGTGTGATGTTACATTTATGTGGATCTCTTAAAAAGCAGCAACTTGGATAATTTCAGTTATTCATGAGCAGAATAGAACCTTTTATTTGATTTCTCTCTCTCTCTCTCTCTCTCTCTCTCTCTCTGTCACCCTCCCTCTCTCCCTCTAACCCCCCCCCCCCTCCCTCCCTCCCTGTCTCTCTGTTCAAACACTTGTGTGAAGAAAGTCTTGTGTGGTCTTTTATGGCTTTGTTACTGATAGTGATACACACACAAAAGTAACACTAGCACATGCCGATATTTGTTTTGATATCACAAGCATCACATCACCTTGCATCGTTTTGGCAGCAGAAGATAGAACCAATTCTTGTGTCGTGCAGATGAATGATTTTAAGAAGTGTTTTCTTTTTGTGTGTGTGTTTTTTTGTTGTTGGTTTTGTTTTTTACAGACCACTGAACTGTTTCTCAGTTGTCACCTGCGCTGGTAGGAATTAATTATATCCGTCTCGCAAGTGTTTGGATAGGTTTCTACAAAAAATGTGTAGAAACAATAAATTACGTCCTGTCATCCATACAGGTAGTTTTCTCGACTGATCTTGCATCTGCAGTTTCCAAAAGACACAAACTTTGTCATTCATTTAGTCTGTTGTTTTGGTCTTTGAAAGGAAAAGATGTCTTCTGTTTGAAAAAATGAATTTAAGGAATGATCTAAGGCAAAAAAAAAAAAAGAAGTATCAGA
>CM031595.1:101803133-101833133 GCA_018398815.1 Conus ventricosus | reverse complement strand
TGAGAGAGTTTTAATTGGGAGAGTAACGTAAAGCTCACAAGGAGAAAAATGTGTCAGAAAATTAGGACTTCAAACAGAGGGAGTCGTATTGGGGAAGGTCCTCACAGGAAGGTTTCATTGTATACTGTTGTTGCCGGCTGTTGTTCAGGTTTGCTGATGAAGACTTCATATTTGAATACTTTTGGATGTTGACTACACAAATGGCCCTGTAAGGGGATGATGATCTACCCAGTCATTTTCCGCTTATCTTGTCGACAGATATGAACTGAACCAAATCTCTGCTCCCACCATGCTACACTGAAACACCACTCAACACGATATTGATTTTGCCTATGTCAGTTGGTTTCGTTTTCAGCCATCTTGATTTTTTTGTATGTCAAGTCAAGCCCACATGATAGTTGGCAAGACTTGCGTCTTCTTAGTCCACCCATCATATTGTGCGGAAGCGAAGTGCAACTGAAATTGCTATTGAGTCTGACTTGTTGCATTGCATACAAGTGTTACGCACAAATTTTGAATGCTGCTCCTGAAAAAAATGCTACAGCTTGTGCTTTTGAGATCTAGACAGCTTTGGCCGTCACATCCTGATCTATTGAATATTTACACAGAAGAGGATAAAAGATAAGGTTGTTTTTTTTTACAGCTTTAATGAAATCTCATCAGTCATAGTAAAAAATGAAAACAGAACCTAGGAAAACCTCCATAGGATGAACAGGATCTTTCAGATCTGAAGTAGACCATTTTGGATGAGGACATGCAAGACTGAAAAAACAGTCACAGTGCGTTTGTGTACTTTCTCCTTGCACCTGTCATAAACATTTTGCATCCAGTAACTCAGAATAAGAACCAAGCTTTATGAAGTAATACTGATGGTGCTAAAGTGTGAATGTAAATTGACGGAAGCCGAGCAAAGGTGGATCTATGCTCATGGCAGTGTGAGTGTGTGCTGTACACGCCTAAATTCTTTACTGGATTTACCACATCCTTCAGCAGTGCTGGTTTACTGTTGAATGAAATCAACAGTGCGTTTCTTGTCCAGAATATATGATTATCAAAATACCCGAGGACAGGGCATCTGTTGCTTCTACTGCATCAGTCATCTGCTTTCTTTTTTCCTTTTCTTTTGTTCAGTCAGTTGTGGCTTCATACAGGATTTTATGAAGAACATTTTCATCATCGGGAAATAATGGTATAGTGACAGTGTATGTGTATCTTGCCAGAAATCTGCCTGGCGAATTTAAAGAGAAAAGTAAAGGAGTGGGTGCAGACTTTTGTTTTTGTGGTAGTTTGTTGTTGTTGACTTGTTTGTTGAATACAACACAAAATGTCTCATATCTTACAGAAGCATGGAAAGCAGATAATCCTGTGCTCAGACTGAATTCCTTTCCATAGTTCTGTTTCGAAAATGGCAAAATGAACTGTCGCTAGAAAAAAAATTCCTAGCTGTTAAATGCGGAAGTGTTTTGCATGATATAGGGATCATCTCTGAAATGTACTTCTAAGGGATCATCTCTGAAATATGCTTGCAGCATCGGGACTTCCATGATGTGAGACATAAACACTTTACAGCAGACTCCATGAAAACCTTGTTCAGAGATGTCCCACCTGATACGACCTTTGAATTTCTGAAAGAGATCAACATTTTTCATCTGGTCTAAGATTTTACGGAAGAACGATTTTTAATGGAATTTCTGGTGTGTTTTTAGAATATGTTTTTGATGGTGGTTGGTGGGGGGGGGGGGGGGGGGGGGGGGGGGTGTTTGTTTGTTAAGGACTTGTGAGTTGACTTCAGTGCAGTGACAGCCCTGATAAGGCCTTTTGCAGTCGGCTGGACTCTAAGCAACATTATCTCTCTCTGTCTCTCTTGCAAGCATCATCAGTTATATTAAGTCTCATTACCTGTGAAATCCATCTCATATTCATTACAAATTGTTTTAGTACCCACTGATTTAGTGGGCTTCTGTTACAACACACAAAGAAGTTATTAAGTCAGGTTGTTGTAGTTGTTATTGTTGTGTGTGGTCAGTTGGGCTGCTACTATAAAAAAAAAACAACAGTAAACCTCCAGATGGAATTCATAGCTGGTAAGACTGGGACTGCAGAATGTGAAGGAGACCACCATGGAAAGTCTCGGTGCAGACCTCCAAAAATCCTTACAATTTTGGTCCAAAATGGGAGGGAGTTCTCATCAGGTGAATAAATTCAATGTAGACACAGAGTTAAACATTCCAGAAGCAAGTCTTTTTTTTTTTTTTTTTTTTTTTAGAGAAGGAGATTTTTGTTTTTGCTGAGCAGCAGTCTTAAAAGAGAAGGTCTTAGGAGGGGAGGTTTCAGTGTGCATGTATTTTTCATTCCCATCCAGCGTGCAAGGTAGTCTGTCCTCATTTGTCCTAACTGCACAAATAGTGTGAAAATGAGACGATTTTGTTGACTTATTTTCAAGTTGTTGGGGGATGCAGGATTATGTGTGGAGAAGTGAAACGACTTATATCCAAGAGACAAATGATTTTGATTGTAAGTTATCCAGCATGAAAGTTTCTGTTGAATGAATTTTTTTTTTTTGCCACTGTGCCCTCCGCCATTGTTGCCTGAACAGGTTTGTGAGGCATCCAAAATTGACTGTGCTTTGATGGTAGGAGGCAGATTGTTTTTTAACAAGGTGTCTGAAATATACCATGCTTTGATAATATTAAGAGGTTCATTGTTAAATTCCCCCCCCCCCCCCCCCCCCCTCCCCCCAATCCATCTATACAACCTGTTTTGAAAGTGTAAAAATCTTGCATCTGCTGATATGTATTCTGACACCGTATGTAATAGACAAGGCTGTACAGAAATGCAGGACCCAAGTCTTGTTTACCTTCCAGCAGATTTGTATCTTCCGGTTGACTGGAGTCATTTTTGAGTCAGGTTATCACAGTGACAGAGGGCTGTGCTTAGAATAGTTAGAGAGAGTAATTTTGCAGGTATCTTTACAAAAAATGCGAGTTGTTCACACTAGTATGTTCACAGTCTTATACACACACATGTATAGATAGATAGATTTTTTGTTTTAAATTGAGTTAGTATCAGCATTTGATGCTTTCATGGTGACTATTTTTTTGTGAATATCGGCATTTGATGCTTTAATGATGACTATCAATAACATGCTTGAGATTTGGATCCTTGTTTTGATTTCCCCATTGCGCTAGGAAGACATGTCAGTTAGTTGGGGACATTATATGATTGGATGTGTGTGTGTGTGTGTGTGTTCCTGTCAACCACCTTGCTTCCTAACAATTCATGAAGAAAGTATCCAGTATCTACTGTACAGCCTTGAAATAAGGATGGAGAGAAAGTGCATTGACTGTTTCAGTATTCCTGCAGTCCTAGTCAAAGAGTGGACCCGAACACCTCAAAACATCAGTGGATATATACTCATGAACCAGATGATATTTGTATGTAGTTATGATGTGCAAATATCTGTAATGCTCGGCAAACTTCGTAATCCTCATTGATACCGGAATGATGTTTTGTGAATATAGTACGTAGTTGTGGGTATGGTATTTCCTTTTTTCAGTCGTAGTAGTGCATTGCCAACCCTTCAGTTTCATTGTTTTGTCCCAAATTCTCAGCAGTCAAAAAACATTGTTTCACAAAATGGCAAAGGTTATCTGCACAGACAGTGTAAGAATAGATAGTGAGCTCTGCTAATACTAATTTTTTTTTTTTTTTTGGGTGGGGGGGGGGGGGGGGGGGGGGGAGTGAAAGGAATGCCTTTGTGTAAGTGATGATCCACCATGTTGACTGTGTACGGTACTTGATTGACCAGTTTCTTTGAGCTTAGATCAGTGATAGAAAAGCGTTTGACAGATTTGGATGAATTTTATATGGATATGCTAGAAAGCAAGCTTTCAAAAATGTTACAGAAGGAAATAATGTCTGTGTTTGAGGAGGCACAGAACCTCCAAAATAGGACCTCCAAAAATTCCCAGTTTACAAAGGATCAACCATCTGTAGAGAAGGTTTTTGTTTTGATTGCTTGTTGAGTTATGACTTGTAGAGACGTGAACTGATCAATCAAAGCTTTGAAATCTGTTGAAGCTGACTAGTGAACAGCAGAATTTTAACATCTATTCTTTTTCATCTGTCTTTCTGGGTGGAATCTCTTGTGTTCGTCCATTCTTAACAAAGGAACTTTTAACGTTAAGACCCTTCTAGATCCACTGCTAGGCAGCTAGCTGCACCATACATTTTCAGGGCTGGCTGTATGCCAGTCAAATTCATTAATCCAAAGCCCACTAAATTCTGACAAGGGTTTTCACCTTCTTTTTTTTTTAACTTGCTTGTGTAAGAAAGCAAGTCTCTGTAATTGCCCACTTTCATTGCCCACTTTCAGTTGGATATATATATATATATATATATATATATATATATATATATATATATATATATATATATGTATGTGTGTGTGAGTCTGAGGTTGATTATAACTCTGGCTTTTTCTCAAACATTACTAAGGCTAGCCAAATCAGATATGATAATCAACCCTTGCATGAGCATGTTACTGACTGGCAAATATTAGTGGAAAACAACGAAACCATTGAAATTACTGCCGAAAACTTGAATTACTGATTAACCGCAATCAGTAATTCAAGTTTTCGGCAGTAATTTCAATGGTTTCGTTTGTTTTCCACTAATGTTTGTGATCAGTTACAGTGGGGGGTTTTAACACTAATAGAAGATATGATAAATGAGATTTTATGTGTATATTATGTTTAGTGTCTATTCACAGTAAATAACAAACAAGTAGGGTAACTCTTGCTCCATGATGATCTAAAACACGCCCATAACACCTAACGCATACTGCTTACGACACTAAATCACCTGACGAATATGACAGCATAGAGCACAAAGAACAAACAAGGAAACATGCCCAAAAAAGGATGTTCCAAGCTTGCTTATATACCCTGTACTGATAATCCACACAGCAACAACAACTACAGAAATGATAAAATACAAACTAGCATGTATTCAAGACTGGCACAACCTTTTCGGTCTTGAAAACAGTCAGTCAAGTACACGGATCAGCAGTAACAAACACATGTATCTTCATTTTGACTTAAAGGAAATCTTAAATGAGGCAGAGAACAGTGAACGATAGATAACAAACCAAGTAGGGTGACGCTTGCTCCCATGATGAAAGAAGTACCCCCACCCATCCCCTGTTTCCCTCTTCCCTTTCGTTGTGCCTGTGTTCATATCATTATTTTGCCCATTGCCTGGATAGAAGGAATGTGTTTGACTAGCACAGGGTGAGTTAAGTCTTGGAACCAAGGATGTCTTAGTGCTGGCTCACACTACTAGACAACCTCGCCCTTCTCAGAATTGGCTATCCTGATAGGAGCAAGGTGCATGCGGCACATGAAACAAAGAGATACATCACCTGTCTTGTTAAAAGTATATTTCATTATTTGCATACCTATGCATACATGATACAAAGGCAGAGGAATCACTGACAGGTCTGCACATAGGTTCGGTTAAGATTGGTAATCAGACAAATCTCCAGCCTCAAGCTGTACTCCACATTCAGACCACAGACTTTGTGGAGCCTGAGGTGGAAGTCTGATATCTGACCATTTGGCTGTCATACCCATCAGGATTGGCCAAACGTGCTGGTTGCATGTAATTTGGTCACTTCGCTTTATGTTGTCTATAGCCCAGCAGACTGTTTGGGGGATAGAGGTGTTTGCTTACTAACAGTTCTGCTGCAGAGCTGACGGTTGAGTTTGAACAACTTATGTGCTTTCTGGTCACACCTGTGAGTAAATGAGTACCTTATTTGATTAAGGAGGATGAAAGCAGCAGAAAGAGAGGTTATGCTTCACCATCCCTAATGCCATTCCCAACACAATGAACCAAGACTTCAAAGCCTCTACAGACTGTAGCTTATGGGACTTGAACATTTTTTACCTAAGACTGAGGTGTTTGAGCGTATTTTAAGTATCGCCTATTCATGGTAATGGTTGAAGGTTAAAGTTACAAGGAGAGAAAAATATAATAATGTAGATATGGTAGTTTGCCTTATATCATAAGGAAAATAAAGATAAATCAGACTCATCGTTTTTGTTTGGCTTTTGTCTCAGTAACATTGTTTTAAAAGCATGAACAGGAATTTTTTATTTCTCTGATTCACTTGGAATATCTCTGTGGTATAGTGTTTGGCAAAGATTATATGATTGTTTTTCTCTCTGATGGTAATTGTGAATGTATATGATAATGCTCAGAATGTCTTAAATTTTAGTTTCTGCAGTGAAGCTTTTTATGCATGTCACCTGACTTCTGAGAAAATGTGTGCATTTATCTTCAGCCGTGAATGACAGTATTTGTGACAGCATTGTTTGATGAAATCATGTGTCAATGAAGGGTACGTTATCTTCTGTGTATTTTACCAACATTCATGGCTTGTAACATTTTGGCTTACCCATACTTTTTTTTTTGTCCTTGTCATTGTTAGGGAGTTTTGGTATTTGTTTTGCTGCTGTGTAAAATATCGTTTCATGGGGAAACACTTCAAGCTCAACCTGTTTATCTCTCTCTCTCTCTCTCTCTCTCTCTCTCTCTCTCTCTCTCTCTCTCTCTCTCTCTCTCTCTCTCCAACATCTCTGTCTCTCTCTTCCTTCTGTGCACCATTCTTTGATTTTTTTTTTTTTTACTTTGTATATGTCTCTGCCATCCAATGCATATATTGTCCTGAATGACCTTTTTGTTTTAAACTGCATGGGCATATATTGTTCTAAATGACCTTTTAGTTTTTAACTGTGGGGAGGGGGGGCGCAGACATTGAATGAAATGCCATCAGCTGTTTCCTCTGTGACTGAGGTGGTCACCATTCTTTTCCGTGATCTCAATGTGGTGCTTGTAGGCCCACCCCCAGATAGCCACAAGTAGAAAACTGGTTTCTAGTCTTTCAGTTTCATGTTGTTTTTCTTATATAATTTCTTTTAAGACTGTAAAGGATTTGTTTGTTTTTTTTAAATAAGAAGATAAGGTTGTTATTTGTGTGTGTATTCTTTTTTTTTCCCCTTGGGGAGTGAGAGAGAAGATTTTTAAGGAGGATTGTGTTGTTTCTTACCTTCAGTGACTTAGTGTTAAGGACTACTGCAACAGATGCTGTTTCAGTTTTAATTGTATCCCTGTCTTTGAGAAATTATGTGCTAGTAATTACCCCTTTTCTGTCATGTTCTTTTACTCTGCCTTTTGCATTGATTTTGTTTTCTTTTTCCTTTTCATTTCTCTACTACTTCTGTTCCAGAAGCCTCATTTTTCATGTTACAAGTTGTAAAATGCCACCTTTTTTTTTTTTCATTTCTTTTTCTTCTTTTTTTTCCTGGCAACTAGGTTATGAGACCATATATTGTGTCCAGTGTGGACAAGAGCTTTCCTATTCACAGTATCTGTTTACCTATATGACTATTCTTTTTCTGTTTTTTTGTTTTGTTTTGTTTTTGTTTTTTTGTTTAATTGTTTATGACTATTCCTAAGCAAGAGGGGGAACGTTTGCCAGATAGGCTGGTGTCATCAGCATAGTTAAGTTTTAATCTGCCGCATGGATGTCAATACGTTAACATATTCAGTAAAGTATATGGTGATGTTGTTGTTGTTGTTTAAGTAATGGGTTTGTTTTTCAAGACAAAGCTTTGTTGTTGTTTAAGTAATAGGTTTGTTTTTTAAGACAAAGCTTTTTTACCATGTGGCGCCCTCATGTCTCTTTATCCGCCATAAATATGTCTATAGAGTAATTGTCATGTTATGAATTTAATACAGGTAATTTGTGAATGTGTTTGTTGTGTTTATGGAGTGTATCTTTGTATTTGTGTGTGTGTGTGTGACAGGACTTGTTTTGCCCAGTGTGGTGTGTGTGCGTGCACGTGTGACAGGGCTTGGTTTGTCCAGTCGGGTGACAGCCTTGAAAAGGCTTTGTGCGGTCTACTGGGCTACAGTAATTATACTAAACTATAGTAAGGCTTTTTTTCCCCAGTGTGGTGACCGCCCTGACAGGGCCCCACATATTCGTCTAGGTTATAACGAAGCTACAGATGAAATCAGTCAGACACAGGAGACTGTTGTTGTGAGCATTCTGCATGACAAAGGTCATTCAGTGGGCGGTGGGAATGGTTTGCAGGTGCTTGTTTCTTCCTCAAGAGTTCTGAGGCATGCTAGGTATCATTCTGTCTCTCAAAGCCACTATCACTGACATGGAGTTCATGGTTGTTTATATGTGCTGATTGGATCTTCTGCATGCCGTTAACAGATCTGCTAGATGTTGGACAGCTGAGGGGAGATAATGCACCACTTCCAGAGATTGAACCCGCAAATTCCAGGGAATCCATGTAATTTCTGACCCCATTTGATGATCACAGGGATTAAAAGAACGCTCATTTAAAATGTGCATACCTTGACACATTTCATCTGTCTGCTGCGCTTTTCTGTGTGTTATCCGGTTTCATGTATTGGAGGATGTGGTTTCTTACAGTGAGCGTTTTTTTTCTACTTCTTTTTTTTTTTCTCCTTTTTTTTTCTTTTTCTTTTTAAAGCATCACTTCTAACCTTTCTTTTGTTTCCAGGTTCTCCCGGTAATTAGTCCAAAACCTCTGTGTGAAGTGAAAAGTGAAAATCATGTGATTTCAATCGTATTGAAAATATCGTTTGGAGATAATGATCACTCATTTGATTTCTATTGTGAAGAACCTTATTATAAACATTTAGTTCTCTCTCTCTCTCTCTCTCTCTCTCTCTCTCTTTCTCTCTCTTTGTCTCTCTCCCCTCTCTCTTTACCCCCACCCCCCCCCCCCCCCTTGTCTAAATGGACATACTGGTATGTTTTGGGAAATAAGTCTGATTCTGTTTTTTGCCTCCATGTGGATTTCCAGTTCCATTTGTGTAGCATTTCTGATTTGAGAAACTTTTGTATGCCTTGCTTACTGTTCTATTTGTTTGCTATCCACTGTGCCATTCACCAAGAGTTGTGTTTTTAATGCTATGATCATGCTTTGGCAGACATTTGTCAGATTTCACCTTTTTGTAACTATGTTCTTACGATTTGCAATATCTTGTGCATTCATCACATTACTTTGGCCTTTAAATTCCTCATTGAGAGCATAGTAATATGTATGCTTATGAATGAAGTTGCATGTTGTATAAGTTCGGTGACAAGTGGGAGGGGGGGGGGGGGGGGGGGGCGGAAAGGATTGGTGAATCTTATTTTTCTTTTACTCTTTTGTTTTCCCAACTGTCTAAACGCAGACCTTTCAGGTAGTTCTTTTTCCATTCTTTGTATTCCATGTGTTCTCTGATGTTTGTGATTGTCAAACTTTTCTCTGTTGATTTTTTGACATCCTCGTTCAGGAAAGAGAGTTGAGCATCCATCATGAGAACACTCAGTCTGGTGCCCGATGGGGAGCAGATGGCAATGTCTGTTGCACAGGTGTCTCACAGCTCTCTCACTCGTGCTGTATCTCTCTCTCTCTCTCTCCTCTCTCTCTCTCTCTCTCTCTCTCTCTCTCTCTCTCTGCCTCCCCTCCCTACCTCCCTCCTCCCCTTTCTACCTCTTTTTTTTTTTTTCCATGCGCCATTCATTTTATTTCATATCTGTGGCTGCCACCCAACACATTTCAATTGTTCAAGATGGTCTTTTTATGTGTGCTTCATGTCTGTGTGAACCTTTGTCATGGTTGAAAACCTTTTGTTTGATTTGTTTGAGGTCTTTTTTTTTTTCTTTTTTTTTTTTTCTTTTTTTTTGGGGGGGGGGGTGGGACTCTATCATCTCATGGTTCCATTTTTGCCCAAAACATTACATAACCAGATTTAGATGCCTCTCAACATGGATCACAATTTGCTTAGTAATCAGAGCTCTAATACGTAAAGTGTGTGCTGCATGTTGGACACCAAGGGGGAGAACTTGCAACCTCTTGTACACCATCTTAATCTTGTCGATCTTCAGACAGTATTTACATTGATTTTTTTTTTTTTCCGAACTGTTTTTTGCTTCCCAGTGAATGAATGCGTCAAAAGAAGATCAGCACAAGTGGGTTTCCTCCAAAACAGAATTATAAAACTTGAATATTGACAGCATTATTTGCAATGTGTACACATCTGTGTTTACTAAGTGAGAATATGAAAACCAAACTTATAACGCAAACATTCGTTGTGTTGAAGTTTTCATTGTTCTGTTTACAGCACATCACAATGTGCAATACCAGTTTTGGTGTCCATCTCTTTGAGTCAGTATTATCATATGTAAATTAATTTCATTGAAATTATCAGAGCTTATAGAAATGATTGTCCGATTTGGTGACTCAGGATGCCTAAGTCGGCGAGTTGAACCACCGTGGGTAGTTCTGTTTCTCATTCACTATATTTATCCTCCAGATGAGCAGCCCCATGTTTTTTTTAATTGCATGTGATAATTTTTCTTTTTTCTGTTTTTCTTTTTTCTGTTATTCTCTTGGTTTCTGCTCTTTTTGTTGTTGCTTTTTTTTTAATCCTTTTTTGCCCTGTATGAGTTTGAACCCGCCCCCCCCCCTGCCCCCTCTGTGGTTGGCTTGGCTGTAACAATAAGTTTTTGTTTTTTTTTTCATTCTGTCATACCTTCCATCCTTTGCCTTACCAGTTCATTAACCTTTATGTTTTCCAGCGACTTGTACATTCTTTTTGGTCTCTCTCTGGGACTGAATTCTGAGCACTTTGATTGGCTTCTGTATTTCAGTGCCCACGAAAAGGAGTGGCATGACAGCAAATTATTGGATGCGTACGCCGGTTGCAGTGTTTTTTTAATTGCTGTATGTAATTTAGAAATTGTGTGTTTATTGTTTTCTGTACAGTAGGTGAAATGGTCAAAAGCAAGGGCATGAATGCATAGTGGATTCAGTGCCTGATTTTGTTTTCTTTTTTTTTTTTTGGGGGGGGGGGGGGTGCGGAGGAGGATGGGAGTGGAGGGGGATTGTTTATTTGTGTTTGCTCTTCATACCCAGTGGAATGATTTGTGACAGTACGCATTGGTGTTATTGTGAGGCTGTTTCGTATGGCCTTATGTGGATGGATGGGCAGTAAATCATGAAGGTGTTAAAGGATTTTAATTTGTGGAGAAGACAATCACTACAATTAACAAGCCAACAGGGCATTGAGTAAGCACATGTGCGCACGTACTTAAACCTTTGTCAGCTGTATTCGGGTTTTATGCCAGCCTAGTTTGTTTTGGCCTAGAGAACGTTCAATGTTATAGTAGAAAAGGAGCTGGTTATCACTAAAACCACACTTCATGCGAATGACCAGATAGCTTGTAACCATTGTCAAAGACCTTGTGGGGATGCCCGAGGCTCTTTCGTTGTTTGTTTTATCTGGATATACAGTGCTAGAAACTTCCTCTCTTCAATCACTCTCTTTGCCTCTGCTGTTAGATATTCCTTTTCTGTTGTCTGAGTTTTTCTGCCTTTTTGCCGTATTCACTAGGACCATCTTTATCCTTTTATTTTTCTCTTGTGAAGATTGATAACATTCAACAACCTGTATCATTGTAATCTGGCAACTATGAAGTGGCATCTTAAGCACTGGTGTTGGCACTTGAAGTCCACTCTGCAGTATTATTAGCCAGTTGAGCTTTGTATGGTTTCTTGTGTGGTGGCACTAACATAGGTTTGAATGATTTTAAGTCTCTTTTCATGTTTTCTTTTTCTTGTTCTTCATTGCTTCCTTTTCTCCTTCTGTCTTTTCTTCTCTCTCTCTCTTTCTCTCTCTCTCTATTTTTTTCCGTTTTTTCAATAAATGTGATAAGTTAGGCAGAACTGCTTGCTGATTCAATGTGACTGAGTCCTAACTGTTGTCTAAAGACATGTCACTGGTTGAGCGCCAAAGACATGTCACTGGTTGAGCGGCCCGTTATGAATTGCTTTACGATGTATAAATAGGTACATTTGAGTTGAATGCTTTGTGTGGATTTTATTCAAGACAGGACTCCTTCTCTTTCAGTTTATTTATTTATTTAACATTTAGGGTCTAAACATGGTCCTGTTTGATCCGTAGGGTTCTATGCAATGAAAAGAGGACAATTACTAGCTTGTGGGTGGTAAGACTTAGTTTAAGACAGCATGTCTGGGATTAATAGTAACAAACATTCAGCATGCAAATCAGATGCCAGAGTACAACTCTTTGTCATTTGGACTAAAATCTTCATTTTAGAAACAGCGTTTATTCTTTTCAGTCACCCAATAGAATGGGTAATGTGCGATCATCAGGGTGTCCACGGATTGGTACATCTGGTCATCCTAACTAATGCCCTCTCATCTCTCCGGGAAATGTGCACCAGTTGTGCGGCTCACTATGATTTGAGCCGCAAAGAGTCTCTTAACTTCTCATACTAGGTGTTTGTTTGTCCAAGTTTTGTTTCTGACTGCGCAGCTCACTATGATTTCAACTGTGTTGAACCTTAACCTGGTTCTCCTCACTGTAGGTTTGTCTGACATTTTTGTTTATATGACGGTTTTCTGCCAACCATAATCTAAGTGTGAAAAAGGTCCAGCAGAATGACTGTCATCCTCAGCATGGCCTGGGATGTCAACGAGCAGCCATTTAGGTATGAATGGTTGTGGATTATTATGTATGTATAATGTCATGGGTTTATGTGGGCTTTTCAGGCAGGACGAAGGGCCCAGTGTGATCAGCTGGGCTATAATTAAGGTGAAAGTGAAGCTGAATTTCTGTTCCATAACCAGTGAAGTCTTGAGGAGTGCCTGTGGTAGAAAGGGCTGAACTACAGTGGAAACTATCAGCTGTCGCAATGAGGAATACGTTTAAACTGTTGGTCTTTGATGAGGTAGTATGATGTGTGTCTCTGTGTGTGATTACTTAAACACAGCCGGTTTTCTCTTTCTTTGAGTCTGTGTCAGCAAGCAGTATACTTTTTTTTTTAAATGTTCACAGTATATTATCTCTTCTTTTTTTTTTAGTAAATGGCAAGAGGTGAGAGGAGGAAGTAGGGCTTGGTATTACAGAATGAGAAAAAATTATGCAGCATATTTTACATGTGGTTAAAATCCTGAACAGAATCATGAATGTGGTCGGCTTGGCTGTAAACTACAATAGCAATACAAGAATGCGTGCCACTAAAGAAAAAGTTACTAAGACAGTGTTGCATGATGTCACTGGATTTTGGACATTTTCATTCTTAGATTCTTCTGAATGGAAGTCAGTCAGTAGTCTCCACTAAATTATTCTGAATGGTCGTAGATCTCCCCTCTCTCTTCTCTCTCTCTCTCTCTCTCTCTCTCTCTCTCTCTCTCTCTCATACACAATCAATCATTTATTCAATTAACCATCGCTGTGTGAAGAGCAATCGTGATATAACTGCATCAGATGGTTTCTGATGTAGCATGTAATTTCTCGTGCAATGTGAAGGAATTTGAAGTACAAATACTCACCTCCCCATGTCAGCCATGGATTGCTGCTTGAGTTTACATGGCCTGTACAAATCAAACTGGTATCTTGATTTTATCGTTCAGTGCTTGTGGGTCCGTGTAATGATGTAATGCACAATTTGTCCCTTCCTATATGATGCTGTTTGAATACATTCATGTGATGTGAATACAGGCTCATGACTGGGAGATTATTTCTGCTCCTGGACAATGTGCTTTTGTGTACGCGTGTGTACTTTTGGAATGCAAGGCATGGAGTTGTATGTTGATTGTCTTGCTGTCAAGCGCCTGTACATGAAATCCAAGCAGTCTGTGCCGGCTGCATCAGAACCGTTTTGTCATGACCTGATAGAAATATACTGTAATATTTATTGTTATTGTATGTTCCCTGTATATAAATAAATTGGTGTCACATGTGCAGACTGTCTACAATCATTTTCACAACTTGTGTGTGTGCGTGCGTGTGCATGTGTATGATAATTTATTTGACAATTGTGTGTTTTAAGACTTTCATATGAATGTTATCAAGTATAAAGAAAAACGTTCGCTTTACTGAAGTGCAAGCTGTTCAAGTCAGTCCACCTGTTAGCTTACATGATCAGGATATTCTCCAATATGTTCATCCGTTCCCGAATCCAAAAAGAAACGACAACAAAATAAAGCCCTGAATGGCAGTGACCAGACAATAAAGTCTCAGTTGCCCAGAGAGATAAAGAAAAAGTTTGTGGAAATGATTGTGTTTATTTCTGTGTCAATGTTATAGAATGTGGTCATACAGGCTCCCCTGCCACCCCTCCCCAAAGCCCCCAAACAAAAAAATGATTCATCGTCTTGAGCAAATATTGCCACAAGACAATTAAGTCAGGAATGAACTTGATGATCAGTAACTCGACACGTGAATTCAAATTCTTTCCTCACGTATGCTTCTTGTTCTACAACAGGTCCTTAATTGATGGTTTTCTTATCTCCCACAAGAATGCTTGTCTATGGGGTGTTCTAGCAAGAACATCAAGTTGACGACAATCGATCATGGTGTGTTTTCTTCACACGCATCCCTTTTTTTTTCCAGTGTGTTATTACATGTCGTGAATTCAGTCACCTGTTAACCCAACAGATTAATGAAACAGGAAGAATGAGATCCAATATCACCCAAACAAATTCCCGAGCCAAGGTGTAAAATGATTCCTGATCATTCAATAAAACTGTTAATGACTGCATAACACGCATGACTTCCTCATTGCTAGTTACTTGTCCAGATAGACCGGTGTGTGTGCGTGTGGAGTTTCCTCCTCGGATCGTTCTAAATGCTGCTTCACCTGATCAGCACCGACAATGAGGAAGTTGATCTTTTTCTCCTTCGTTGTCGTCTTTTGTTTTTTTGTTGTTGTTTTTTTTTCACTTTCAGGTTTAGAGTCGTCAAAGAGAGAGAGAGAGAGATGCAGGTGACCTGGCTGACAAGGACCTGCTCATCAGGCTCCAGATGCTGCTGATTGTGCCGGAAAACTTGAACCTAAGTGTTTATTTTTCTAAAAAGAAACGCCATTTCTGGAGAATCAGTTCCTCACTCTTGACTTGTAGGCATCAGGAGTGTTGGCGATGGCAGTCTCCGCAGACACCTCATTCCAGTCCTTGGTGGTCCTGGGAAAGAATGAGTTTTTGCCAGTATCATTGTGGTACTACAGACAGCAGTACTGATAATCATGAGCTCTTCTTTAGAAGAAGTTATCTGTATAGTGTTTTAGAGAGTTGAAATGTTTTGTAAGTCGTTGGATTTGCCTGAATATAATCATGTTTAACTGGTTCTTTTATGATATAGGAAGTGCTTTTGGACTGCTCAAGTTGGGGCTGAAAAAATCTTTAAATTATCATCTGGTTATGAAGAGACTAATCATGCATATGTTTTGCCATGACATTCTGAACTACGGCAACTGAGCATGGATCAGTACAGACTTCTTTCAAATTGCGACCACAGTCAGTCATGATCTTCGTGTTGCAATGGGGACGAAGAGGTCAAATGGAAGGAAATGAGATACAGAGACAAATAGAGCAAAAGTAAAATAAAATTAAAAAATAAATTTTAAAAAAAAGGGGGGGGGGAGGGGTTAGTTATGGTCTACAGCTCCTGTCATAGCCCTACCAGGGCAAGATGTTTGAAAAAGGACGGGTTTTACCGGTCCATGACCTCGCGTCATTTAGGTTCAAGAAGTTTAAGGTGTTTGCATTTGACGTGCAGCTGCTTATTGTGAATTTATAAGAAGGTCGTGATGCTGGTAGCAGTCGTTCTCTTTTCAATATGTCACTTCAGCTTCTTAATCATAGCACATATACTTGATGTTAGAATGATAGTTACTGATGACAAATGTCCCGCCCTGCACTGTGCAGCTTCGATACCTGGCTGTTCTGGCGGCTTCCTGGGTTCCATGCACAGGAGGGTACTGGAGTTGGGGGCGAACCAACCCTTTGTAGGCCCATTCTGTAGGCCTAAGGTTTTGGTGTTTTGTTTTCCGGGGCCTTCTGACGAAGCTCACCGAGTTAGTTGCTTTGGCCATGATGTTGCTGATGTGGGCATCCTTTGTGCTGTTTTCTTTCAGGATGACTCAGAAGTACTTTGTTCAACTTTGGATATCTTTTTTATGAAATTTGTACTTGGGGAGACGGTGGATTTCCTCTTTGTGACATTCATGATGCTACAGGATGGAACTGCATGAACCATTCATCTTCCGGTGTGTTTCCCTCCCCCCCCCCCTCCCCCGAGTCTGCAGGTCATCTTGAGGTGCTGCTCACCCTCTGCTTGAGCTACCAAGCGGTAAAGAAGATTTATGTTTTTAGCAAACAACTTAAGTAAGAGAAGCCACCCTGTCTGGAAGGTCGGTGATGTACAACAATAAGAAAAAGATAGTGACCGAGGATGCTGCACTGTGGAACTCCTGATTTCATGCTGACGGAGTCGGAACTGCTTCCCTTTCCGACAATAGTCCTGGTTCTTTCACTCAAGAAGTTGGAGGAGATCGAGTATAACGTCCTCACAGTAAAAGCTTTTATGGACGAGTCAGTAATTGCGGCACATAGAGTCATTTGGTCTGGTAGACTTTGTATGCTGGCAGGCTTGGTTGGAAGTCAGCGTCTGTGGACTGGAGGAGGTACCCAGTTTAGTCGGCTTCCACGGACAGAAGTCAGGTTGAAGTTGTTCGTTTGAAGATAATCAGTGTTTTTCCTCTCATGATACATCATGATGATGGGGTCTTCAGGGCCGCCAGGCGGCCGTCTTCGTGCCAAGTGGCGACGGTTCCGTGCCTCATGAGGCCGACTAGGGAAACGTGTAGAGGCCGACCAGAGAAACGTCTAGGACAGAAGTCGCCAAGCTGCTGCACGTAGATAGGTGTCCACTCTGCGCCCATGGTGGACGTTCCCACCCTCTCACCCCTCCCCCACCCCCCAACCCCCACCCCCACCCCAGCCAAAAGGAGGACCCTGCTGGTCGTGCAGGCCACTGGTGAAGTCGCAGAATAACAGCGCCTTGTCGCCAAATTGCTCCACAGTCTCGAGAGTGGTCCTACGACGACAACGGCTAGTCCCGTTGGCTGTGTTACAAGTTGCTCGTAGATATCTCTGCTGTTCTCCTTGTGGCCCTCCTTCCAAGGCCGTCGTCAGGGCTACCGAGTGGCCGTCTTCGTGCTGAGTGGCGACGGCCCTGTGCCGCGTGAGGCCGACCCGGGAGACATGGAGGACAGAAGTCGCCAAGCCGCTGCACGTAGATCGGTGTCCACTCTGCGCGCATGGGGGACGTCCCCACCCTCAAAGGGAGGGCCCTGCTGATCGTGCAGGCCACTGGTGAAGTCGCAGAATGGCAACACCTCGTTGTCAAACTGCCCCACAGTCTCCTTTCGTTCAGAGTGGTTTATGATCCTCAGACCAGGATATCCTTAAAGAGCTTGCACGGTAAACTCGTCTTTGAAATGGTCTGGTAAGCTGCTTCAAGGTTTTTGCCCTGAAGAGGACCGCCATGTATTCATGCTTGTCCTGAAAATGACAACCATACAGCCAGGTTTATCCTGAATATGACAATCAAAATTATTCGTTTCAGAGTTCTAGAGATCATTATATCATCATTCAAGGAAAATGTATCCTCAGTGCACTCTCTCTCTCTCTCTCTCTCTCTCCCCCCCCCCCCCCCCCCCCCCCCCCCCCCCCCCCCCCCCCCCCCCCCCCCCCCCCCCCCCCCCCCCCCCCCCCCCCCCCCAGAAATACAAAAACACACGCACGTCATGTCCAGGAGGGGGCTGCCGGTTTTTGGAGCCCCCTTTTTTTTAATTAATTTTACATCTTTTACTCTTTAATTTTTACATTTTTTAAACCATACGAGTAATTGAATTTTAATGACAGCACTATTGGTAGTTTAAGCTAATTTTTTTATTTAACTTAACAAAATTTGGGTTTTAAAAACCCCCTTAAAGGTGAGTTTTTCTTTTTGGGGCTTTTCAAGAGGGCTACCGGGCGTGTTTTTCCCTCGGTTTCTTTTAAAAGTTTTCTATTTTTTTTTGTTTTTTCCACTGTGACAGGAACAAACAATTTTCCCAGCACTCAGTTTAATTTGAAATTTTAGATGTTGATGAAAGGTTTTATTTCCATTTTTGCGTTTTAAAACTTTGTGCAACCCTAACCCATTTAGCCCCTGGTGCCCGGGCCCGGGTACTGTTCTTACGTCTATTACGGGGCCCAGTTTTGCCCCCCTGATTTTCATTAACTCAGAAATAGACATGATAAGGAATTTTTTGATTAAAAGAGTTGACACAGGGGAGTTAAATTATGGTTTTTAACCCTTACCTATCGGGAGACTTAAACCCAAAATTTGGGTCCTCCCCCAAAGAAAAAATACCCAAAGCGGAGTTTGCAATTTGGGGTCACGGGAAACAAAAGCAGTTGCCTGTGACTCTGAAATTCATGGAACACACAAATGTATGTTAATAAAATTCAGCAGTTTATGAAGCTTTAATGCAAAGTGTATATCATGGATTTTTCCCTGGGGGTTTCCCAAACTTTTAGTTAAAACTTTTTAAAGATTCTATTAAAAACTGCACTAAAAAAGCAACCGTTTTGACCCTACTCCCAGACCGACCCAAAAAAAACTTGAAATTTTGTCCAAAAGTTTGCATCCACCCCGTTCAAAAAAACTGAAAAAATCCCCAATCATAAAGTGCAACAAACCCCCAAAATCATTAAGAAAAAAGATAAACTTAAATGCATAGCAAATTTTCAATTTTTAAATTACGAAAAAGGAAAAACCCCGTTTTGTCACTGAAAAAACTTTGAGTTGTAATTGGAACAGAAATTTGGCTAAAAACTGGAACATCCACAGTAAAAATTCTAATGGGGATTTTAAATTTTTTGAAAGGACAGTTTTTGAAAAAGAGGTGGGGATCTTTTCCCTTTAGGAAAAAACAAGCCATGAGTTTTTATATCCAAGGAAAAAATAGTGAAAGTTTATTTTGTAGGATTAAATTTCAAGAAAAGAGACCTGCTTTTGGATCGTTTAAGACCCCGCTCAGATAAAAAAGTATGTTTTCTATTTGCAGAGACATTTCTAAATTTTTTTTTGGCCATAGGAAGGCAATTTTATGGTTTGTGGAATTTAATTTACCAGTTTTTGATTGGGGTGAAGATCCATACTTGGTAATCAATACAGTAAAAATATTAATACTCATTTTTTTGATGCCACCAAAACTTGGATTAGTACAGCTTGAATCACCAACCGGGTAAGGCATCCGGATTTATTTTTCCAATTGCCAGGCCTTTAGGCAATCAAAAATTAAATTTGCGGGCCCTGGGGATCAAAAAAATTTCTCTTGAGAGAAACTTTAACCCTTTCGAAGAAAACTCCTAAACGTACCATCAATCGGGAACCAAGCAGTTTTTCCCCAAAATTGGCAGGGATATCATAATTTTTCGCCCTCTTTTTTTGGGGCCCCAAAGTTTTTAAAGATAATTCAGTGATTTTTGGAAGGTAAAAAAACAAAATTGGGGAATTTATTAGGATGAAAACAACCACAAAAATAATTAAAGCAAAAACCCCACCAGCCAGGGGATTATACAAAAAAAAACCCTAAATTTTTGTTAGAAGGAAACATTTTTCTTTAAGAAATTGAAATACATCCAAAATCAAAAGATTCTGGTTAGGTATAAAATATTAAAGAGAAGGGTCGGAGAAAAAATGAGACTTGCTCACTCCAATTAGTTAATTCGATGATTTCGGAAGGGATCTCAAACAAGAAATTATGGCTTACATAGGAGTAAGAGACAGGACAAAAAGGGGTTCCAGACCGGGAAAAAACAACCAGAAAACCCTAAACAGGACCCTGAAGGGAAAAAAAAAACTTACTAAACAAGATTTTTTTCATTTTTCTCAAATCCCAAAACCTTTAAATTTAAAGTTAGAAATAAAAAATGGAAAACTCCCCCAAATGCAAAACATCAAGTAAAAAAGCAGGAGTTTTAATTTCTGACCAAATTAATGAAAACAAAGCTATGGGCCCCAAGGCGTTCCCGGCAAGCTCTTAAAATTATTCCAATGAAGAGTGAGGGGAAAACCCAAATTACTTTTCCAAACTTACTGGACCAGGGGGTAATACCCGAGGTGGGTATCGAGCTTTTGGGGCCCTTTTTTAAAAAAAGGGGGAAAAACAAAAAAAGAGAACTAAGACTGAAACTCTTACACCATTCAGTAAAATACTTAACAATAAAATAATAAATAATGGGACCCTTTGACAAATAGTTTTTTAAATAACGCCCAGCATGGTTTTTAGCAGCGAAGGAGTTTTGGGGAATCAACTTATAACAAACCCCAAAAGATTTTAGAAACGTCTTAAAAACAACAGCAAATAGAGCTTTTTATTTTAATTTTTTTTAAAACCTTGATAAGGTTGACCATGAGGGCCCCTGCAAATTTGAACACATTGGCATTGGCGGTTCTTTGCTAAAAGGTAGACATTCCCCGTTGGGGAACGCAGAAAGTTTTGTGGAAAGGGGCTCAAACCCCCTTGTAAACCATCTTGTCGGTGTACCACAGGGAACTGCTGGGGCCCTTTTTTTCTTAAATTTTTTAAAGAATAATGAAATCTTTCCTGGAACTACTAAAGGCTTTTTTTTGGGCGTTTGTATATAGAACAATCGGGGAACAAAAATAACACGCACTACAAGAAGATCTAAACGTTTTTAAAAAGAGTGGGGGAAAAAACGGAAAAAGGGAATTTCCCCTCAAAAGTGCCAAGTGTTGGTATATTTAAAAAACGCTCACTAATTTGAACAGATTATTCTATCCATAAAAAACTATTTTTAAAGAAACAATGCGCAAAATATTTAGGCGGATTATAGATAGTGTCTCAAATGGAAAGAAAACATTACAATTTAGTTGTAAGAAAACAAAAAAACATCTTAGTTTCTTCAAGGATATCAATGACTGCCCCCAAAAAGGTTTAAAGGGGAACGCTCAAAAAATGGTTTGACCAGTACGGAATATGGTCTCATTTGGTCCTTACCATCTAAAGGACATTGTAACCCTTTAAAGTTCAGAAAAGAGCCACGGTTTTTAACAGGGAACACATCAGAGAAAAGGGGAATAAAAAACTGAGAAATTAGAAGGAAACCCCTTTGAAGAAGAAGACTTTTAAAAAAACTTAAAACCCCCCTTTTCAAAGGCGGTTAAAGTAATTGATATTCCCCTGAACAACTATATTTAAAAAAATACAAGGGGTGGCGGGCAAAGTATCCATACCCGAAAACAAATATTGGGCGCCACATACCATTTTTTTTTTATCCCAGTTCTGTACGGCTGGAATCACTGCCCGGGGCCACAAATTGCCACAAATCAATCTCATTCAAAAAACAAAAAGATTCGACATTTTTTTAGACTGATATTGACGATTTCATTTTTACTTCCCCGATATTTTATATTACCCGGGCCGAAATTTTGGGATTGCTTTTTTCTTGAATATCAGGGGCACCCCCTTGTTGGTAAAATTTGCTCCGGGGCCAAAAGTCGAGTCACCTGTTTTATGGATTTTTTTTACTTTTTTAAAATGCGCGCGGTGACCTACTCTTTTTGAGTGAACCGGTTTTTTAGGAAAAGGAAGAAAAGCTCCCCACACGCGCGCGCGCGCGCCCACACACACACACACACACACACACACACACACAACGCACTGATACATATGACACACAAACACACCACACACACACAATTAATACGTTGCGGGTGTGGTTCGGGAATTCCTTTTGTCGTTCCTCAACCGATTAGGGGGGGGGGGGGGGAACAGAAGAAGGAAAAAAAAAAAAAACACGCACCCCTCTCACGAGCCCAACAAAACAAACCCAAATCTTTAACAGCCTACAGTTGGTCCGCTACCCGCACACCGCCATGGCTTCAGCCCCAGAATCCTCCTCAAGACTGCAAGCTCAACTGAAAGATCGAATGAAAGAAGAGGCGACCATCGCAGCAGTTTCTGGTGGAGGTGCTGGACCTCCTATATCGTTTCGATCAAGCTAAGCGGTTCCGAGGACAAGGACATGTCAGTGAGTGACTTGGTCCAGCAGCTTCAGAGGGGCGACGAGATGATGCACGTGTTGCTTCTTCGATACCAAAGCATGTGCTTGGAAGAGTGCGCCAGTCGAAATGAGAAGTGTAAGTATTAAAAAAAAAATATTTAAAAAAAAAAAGGAAGAAAAAAGATTGAAAGAACGTTGTAGCTGGGGGGAATTCAGCTTGACGAGGAGCGAGATGGTTCGAGGAAAATAGCAACGGGACTAACTGACGCGAGACACGATACTGTGATCAGGAGAGTCTCTTGATTGTGCTGAACCTCTGTTGTGTGCAGTCGTGTTTCCTTTCTTAGCTGGCTGTCTGGCTTAATATCCTGTTTGAAAGAGAACAGAAATCGGGGGGAAAAAAAGTGAAGGGGGGCGGGGGAGGAGGGGTTATTACATGTAGACTCTGATGACACAGAAAGAGATCATATCGTCTCTCGGAGAGTGAATGGTGTAACCAAGAGAGAACAAGTGAAAAAGTGAATTTTGGGCACTTGAGAAAAAAAAAAACCACTGTATGTGTGTGTTTGTTAATTCTTGTTTGTGTATGTGTGTGCGCGTGTGTGTGTGTGTGTGTGTGATAATGTTTGTTGTGTGAGGGTGTGTGAGAGAGACAGAGAGGGATAATGTCGTTTGATGTGTGTATAAAAATATACTCCTCAGCGTGTGTGTGTGTGTGTGTGTGTGTGCAGCCTGTCCAGAAGAGTCTCAAAGGGACAGTGGTGTCACGCTTTCCTCTGACATGGGCGCCGTGAAGAGGCGGGGTATGTTTTTGCCCACCACAGGTGAGCAAGACCAGATACACACGTAATACTGTTCTGTAAGTACATCTGATAGTATTCATACTCACAGGCAAGTGATGGGTTACCAGAAATACGCATACACTCTGACACATGCGTATACATTGATCTGTATGCATATATTATGATGATAGTAGGTCGCACTCAAAGGTAAGTTTTTAAACTACCAGAAACGCGCATATGCTCGGATAAACATGTGTATGTTGCTTTCTCTCTCTCTCTCTCTCTCTCTCTCTCTTCTCTCTCTCTCTCTCTCTCTCTCTCTCTCTCTCTCTCTCCCATATAACACCACACACACACACACACACACACACACACACACACACACACACACACATATATATAATTGTTCAGCATTTATATATATATATATATATATTATATATATATATATATATATATATATATATATATATATATATATATATATATATTAGTGTGTGTGTGTGTGTGTGTGTGTGTGTGTGTGTGTGTGTGTGTGTGTGTTGAAGTAAGACCATAAACACGTGTACATACTATTCTAAGTGGGTATATACTATTCTAAGTGGGTATCTGGTAGTATAATATTGAGGTCAATATTCTTAAGTGAGTTACACAACACACACACACACACACACACACACACACACACACACACACACACACACACAGTATGTGCTAGTATTTCTGGTAGCATGAGACTGAAATTTTTTTTTTTTAAAGACAGGCAACTGATACCAGGAACAATCACACGTATATAATGCTCTGTGTGCATCTGGTGGCATGAGACTCAGTTCAACAATTATAGGTAATGCCAGAAACACTCGTATATAATAATGCTCTGTATGCATCTGGTGGCATGAGACTCAGTTCAACAATTATAGGTAATACCAGAAACACTCGTATATAATGCTCTGTATGCATTTGGTGGCATGAGACTCAGTTCAACAATTATAGGTAATATCAGAAACACTCGTATATAATGCTCTGTATGCATTTGGTGGCATGAGACTCAGTTCAACAATTTTTGGTGATATCAGAAAACACACGTATATAATGCTCTGTATGCATTTGGTGGCATGAGACTCAGTTCAACAATTATAAGTAATACCAGAAACACTCGTTTATACTGTTCTGTATGAATCTGGTACTATCAGATTCAGGTCAGTGATTGCAGGGGCGAATTATACGAGAAACGCTTTACTGTTTTGCAAGAGCACACACACACACACACACACACACACACACACACACACCACACACACACACACACACCTCTCTCTCTCTCTCTCTCTCTCTCTCTCTCTCTCTCTCTCTCTCTTATATATGATGTGCTATGTAATATTCATGACAATAATTATTTAAATTTTGTACATTCGCTTTGATAGAATTATGATCCTTTGAATGTGTTAGTTACTTCAATTTTGTTGTGCATTTTCTTCATAATACGTTGATTGATGATTTTGTGTGTTTTTGATGATTATGATTACTTTTGTGAGGGCACGATGAAAAAGATCTGTAAAGTTTATTCTTTAACCCTCAATAAAGATAATTTTGACTTGACTTGACTTGACCTGACTTCACACACACACACACACACACACACACACACACACACACGCGTGCGGCGCGCCATAATGATTATTATCCTTACTGTAACTATTATACTTATCATCATCAGATTGATCACATTCATCAGCATTATTATTGTTGTTACTTTTATTGATATTATTATAGACATGTTTATATATGGTGCATGCTGTCTGATGCAGTGCCCACACTGCGGTGATACTGGTGATATTGATCGGTGTTTTTATTTAGACGTTTTGATACTGGTGATATTGATCGGTGTTTTTATTTAGACGTTTTTACGCTGAGAATTGTTGTAGTGGTTGCCATTATTCTCATTGTCTTTTTTTCTTTTTTTTTTTTTTTCCCTGCGTCAGTTTCACACACCACTCATTTCGGATCCCCCGTCCACAGCCCATAGCCCGGCATCAGCAATCCATAGGGAGAAGTCGATGTGAAGCCGTCAGGAGGTAACCCACCAGAGGACACACTGCGCTGCCGCCAGTTTATCACTTCAGAGGTGTTCAGTGGTATCTGTGTTCTGATCCAACAAGCGCAGATTACCCCATACTAAGACCCTTACTGACAACAATAATCGCTTATTCGCGGAGTCGGCGTGAGCGAGCTCTCCCTCTGGAGGGCGCCACACATCCGTCCAACGGTAGTCGACAGAACCGAACCAAGGCCACAGATGTGGAGAGGTAACTGAAACTGAGGTCGCCATGAGAGCAGGACATAAAGGGCCACAGAATTTGAGACTTTCTTGTATTATTATCAATGCTGATGGATGAGGATGAAGATGAATTTGATGCTGCGGCATTCCACGCCAGTCTGAGATTGAACGAGTGCTGTATACCTCACTAATTTCTACAGTGTATCCTGGCCCAAACTATGCAATGTTGATCAGAAAATTTGTGGAACATTCTCAGGGAAGCATCCATTACGTGGATGGAACTCGACTGTGTGGTCTCAGTTTTCCCAGTTGACTTCGTAGCAAACTCAACTCTAGGCAGGAGCAGGCCGGGCAGAAAAAACCTCATAAATGAATAACTCTGATGGGAAACGAACACACGACCTCCCAGCCGGGAGTTCGCGACACTAACCACCTCGCCACGGCGGCTAGTATCATCATTATCATTGTTGTTGCTATTGTTTTAGTTGTTGTTCTTGTTGTCATTATCATCATTATGACTACTTGTGTTACTGATACGCTAAAAATTGTTGCAGAGGTTGACGTTTCTCTCATTGTTGACGCTTCCTTATTGTTTTCATTATCGTTTGTCACCATTATTGATGCTGAAAAGAAGCAACCATTGTCTGACAGAAGCGAGCGGAGACGGTTCCAGCCTTTGTCTGGAGCCCCAGCAACAGCCTCCGGCAGATCCTGTCGATGAAACCCTCAAAACGCAGCCACCAATGGTACCAACTCAGCACACCGACGAATCCTCAGACGCAGAAAGCGGATCTTCTTAAAAGAGACGAAAGAACGCATCCACATACCAAGAAAGATCGTTGTGATCACGGCATAGAGCGTTTTAGGTAACGGCATAAAGTGACTGGATTGAACATAACAGCTGCATTATGTAGACCTTCGCAAGAACAGTAACGTTTGCCAACCGTGTAAAAGCAGGAAGACGGAAAGAGGCAGCTGCGTTACTTAAAACAAGCTAAAATATTAAAACACACAAAACAGAGTGTCAAGTAATATTTACCTAACGAAGAGTGCAAAAGAGACTTCTGGATTTTTAATAAATATACGTTTTCTTCACAGGTCACAAACAACAGACGTAAAAGTGGCACAAAACGGTACACCTCGGCTAGCTGCTAACACTTGTGTCTTATGTATTGTTTTTCACATGAATAACAGTTTACAACGAACAAGTAGGATAACTCTTGCTCCCCCATAATGATGTAGGACTCCCTTTCATACGAATGATAGTTTGGTCTGTTTTGACAGCTTATTTGTATTTTCGCATGTTAAATCAAAACATTATCGCAAGATTTGATAAAATTACATGATCTTTACAGTGCATTGTATTCAGAAAACAAGTCATAGAATGACAAGACACTTCTTCAATATGGATATTGATGAAAGTGCTTTTTTTTTTTCAATGACGGAACATTTCGGACACTGCACAACAACATGAAGCATTCTTTTCGAAACTTGAATGATGATATCACGTTTTCGGTAAGTAGTTCACACCCATACACACACACGCGCGCGCGCGCGCGCGCGTGCGCGCGGCAGAACATGTCATGTTTAATGTCAGGAAAATCGCAGGGCCGGATCAGTAGTAAAAGAAGAGGTGCCTGGAGTTCTTCCTTCGTGATGGAAAGGGTGGGCAACATGTCAAAACTACAGTTTTTGTCAGCGTTGAGGGGGTTCTAGAATCTCGTGATTCCCCCGACCCATTCCCACGTCCGGTCCTGGCTGGCGAATTCGCATATTGTCTTAATCAGGCCTTCCGACTTTCAGTTTAAGGTGATATTGGTTACCACCACTACCCGGCATCTTTCGTGTGTGTGTGTGTGTTGCATGCGCGCGCGCATGTGTGTGCGCGCGTACGTGCATGTGTGTGTGTTTGCGCACGCGCATGTGTATGTACATGTATGTGCGTTTGCACGCGCACGTGTGTGTGTGTGTGTGTGTGTGTGTGTGTGTGTGTGTGTGTGTGTGTGTGTGTTGTTGGCGCATGCGTGTGTGTGTTTGCTCGTGCACGCAAGTGTACATGTGTGTGTGTGTGTGTGTTTTCGGGTATGTGTGTGTGCCTGTGTGTGTGTGCTCTCGCTCGCACACGCGTGCATGTGTGTGTGCGCGCGCGCGTGCACGCGCACGTGTGTATGTGTGTGTGTGCTGAGAATGAGATGCTTCAAGCAATACGTAGATAAGCCAGGGCTGGTTCTGAGATGTAGAATGGAACATGTAAAAAACATGTGGAGCTCATCTGGATTGCAAGTTGTAACTGTATACCTCATTGTATTGGGTGTCGCGTTTCATAATGACTGATGGGTTTGAGCGTCGGTTAATGTTGCTTATAGCCCAGCCGACCACAAAGGGCCATATCAGGGCTGTCACCGCCGTGAAGTCAGCTCACCAGCCATTCCTTCACACAACTCTTTTGAAAATATATCGTCTAAAACACACCCGAATTTTGTTTTTTAAAAAAAATCTTTCCACTATAAAATCTCAGATCCCATGAAAAATGTTGATCTCTTTCAACAGGGGTGTCAATTTTTCGACAAAACACAAATTCAAATCATCTTGATTGGGGACAAAGTTAGATGTACGTAGAAATCACTCTGCCCGCCGTGTTTTGCATTGTCAGTAAATTTGAATCAATTCCCACGAATCTTTTTTTTATGTTTGTAGATTCTCGTTTAGATATGATGAGTTCACACACACGCACGCACGCACGCACGCACGCACGCACGCACGCACGCACGCACGCACGCACGCACACACACACACACACACACACACACACACACACACACACACACACACAGTTTTGGTCGTCTGTGTTTGTGTGTGTGTGTGTGTGTGCGCGCACGCGCGCGCGCTCGCGAAACTTTAACGTCACCATTTTCTCATTAAGTATATGCTCTAATATAATCACACTTGGATGAAAATACTAGTACAGAAAAGAAAACAAGCCTTTCCGCTCATTCTCCACATGAAGGTCCCCTTAAACACTGTCGGTAGCACATCTGCAATGAACGTTTATGGCAGACTTTTCACTATCATCACAGTGATAATTTCTCATTACGAATTATTACTTTGTTTACTAATAAAAGATATTTTAAATGAAATTACCATTCATAAGTTGTTATAAATACTACAAGACATTCCATCAAGACCACTGTTACCATGAAATGTGTCATCTTCGCTACATCTTGTTTGTTGATTTTCGTTTAGGCCTAATTATTAGGAGTTCACAAGTCTAAACAAAGTCGGTCTGTGCAACCATCCTGTTTCGGTCGTCTGGGTGCCCGTGTATACGTGCGCGCGCGCTTACGTGCGTGCGTGTGTGCGTGCATGCGTGCGTGAATTATGTTTGTGTGTGTGTGTGTGTGTGTGCGCGCGCGCGCGCGCGCGTGTGCGGGCGTGTGTGAGTCTGTCTGTCTGTGTGTCAGAGAGAAAGACAGAGAGAGAGAGAGAGAGAGAGGAGCATACGAACGCACAAGTGTGTGTGTGTGTTTATGTGTGTGTGTGTGTGTGTGTGTGTGTGTGTGTGTGTGTGTGTGGTGTGTGTGTGTGTGTGTGTGAGAGAGAAAGAGAGAGAGAGCGTGTGTGTGCGCCCGCGCTAAACATTAACGTTTTCTTAGCAATCATAAGCGCCATCATTATCATAGTTGGCTAAAAACATTGAAACAAAACAAGACATCCCACTCACTCTCTGCATGAAGATGTTTCTAATATCGACTACAAATTTGCGACACCGTTTACGGCTATATTTTCACCATTATGAAAGGGAATTTTCCCTTAAACTGTGATTAGTTACAAGTATTACTTTGTACATTTGTTAAAAACATTTTTTTCTTTAATGTAAAAAGTATTTCAAATGATTTTCACTATCATGAAAGCGATTTCTCCCTTATCTAAACTGTGATTAGCTACAATCATTACTTTGTACATAGGTTGGATTTTTAAAGATATTTCAAATGATATTACTGTGCAAAAAAAAATTGTAACAAATACCGCATGACAATTTCATCAAGATCACTTAGACCATTAAACATGGTTTTAAACAAGTCTGTGTTGCCTCGTGTTTACTGATGTGAGCGTGCGTTTGTTTGCAACAGTGATTAAAAAAAAAAAAATTAAAAACAAACATTGACTTGCGCCAATGAATGGACTAGATATGAATGAAACTATGGACTGAATGAAAGAGTAGTATATCATTAAAATGACCCTCTACGCAGACATAAATAATGAATAATGAACGAACAATGCAGTTACCTTTTGATCATATAGTTAAAGATATGGCAGACACGTTCAAATGCATGCTGCTTACAGTTCCTATTCATCTAGCGAGCTCGCAGATACACAAGACAACGCCCCTGAAAAGAAGGGCACTTCAAAGTTGGACCACACTCTCCCAGCTGACAAAATTTAATGCGCACGACAACAATAACAGCGGAAGTGATGCGTACAAATACAAATCAACATTTATTCAGCTGTAGCAGGGCCTTTATATATTGAAGATTTCATTAGAAAGAGAATACAGAAGGGAACAGAAACATATACCGGTAAAAACGGTATGGTAGGTATTCAAGGTAATCGGTACAGGGGGAGGGGGGGGGGGGGGGGGATGTAAATAAGCAGAAATTACCTTCGTCATTCATAAGTCAAATAAAACGTTAAAATGACAAATCTCGAATCCATTAGCTATTAAATTACCTATGGGATCGGGTGTGCCAGTCAAAACTGCTCCCCCCCCCCCCCCCCCCCAAGCTGTCCCCCTGGGCAGTCTGGACTAGTCCATACAGACAGGGGAAACTGCACAGTAAAGATCTTGACGTGACTGCCCCACCCCCGACCCCACTCAAACCTCCTCCACATGACAGTCTGGGCTGACAGCAGCCCATAGTGTCCCCCTCCTTGATCCTCTCCTTGTCCCCCCTTCTCT
>CM031595.1:101708133-101798133 GCA_018398815.1 Conus ventricosus | reverse complement strand
GGGGAAAAGAATAACAGTTAATATATCCCCAGGAAAATAAGGAAAACAATTGTGATCCTCAAGGCCAAGCAGAGATTTTTTTTTTCAGGAAGGCAGGGAAAATTGGTGTGATCCCTAAGAAAAGAGTTGTGATCACGAGGATGATATCTGTTACCTGTTATCTTTCGATATTTTCCTCGAAGGTCTGGAAAACACCTATCATTGCTTCTAGACACTCGTACGACACCATATTTTACACTCGATGGGTGGGAGTGGTCGACTCTTGATGCATCCAGCCGGTAGGTTTAAAGAAAATTAACATGCCATGAAAAACATGTCAGAACTGGAAGTCGTATTAAAAGGATACATGCGGTTGGATGCATGTTCTAAATCGAATCCATTTTTTCTTCGAAATTGTAAATGAAATGAGGGTAGGGAACAGTAAACAGTAAACAAGTGGGGTAACTTTTGCTCCCATAAGAAAACCTAACACAGAGTAACTTTTATTCAAGACTGGCACAGCTTTAAAACTTGAATAAAGCCAGACAAATACATAGATAGACGAACAATTTATAGTGGGGGAAAAACAAGCGCAGGCAACAACTCAACTGTCTTCATAGTAATGACTTGGCAAGATTTGGACTTGGGGTGGGGGGGGGGGGGGGGGGGGGGGGGGGGGGGGGGGGGGGAGGAGTTTGAAGATGGAGAAACTGGGAACATGAAATTAAGAAAATATATTACAGATATGAAAACTCTTCACTAGCTGCATAAGGGAACCATCGCAATCCCTTTTGAAGGCAGATATATTTGTATTTTCTTCTTTGCTCGGTTATTTACTAGGCCCTAGCGTAGCTTTTGAAACTGTGGACTTCAACAGATCATTTGCTTCCGGTTCCATGTTTTCTTGTAGAAAGAGAAACAGTAACAGAACGCGCGGAAAAAAATCGAAAGGAAGAAGTAATCTTTTGACAGATAAACAACATCATGAGCATTGCCATGGCTGGTGATCCTGGCTTAGTTAATTCACTTTTCATTACGAGAAGGTGAGTGGATGACTTTAAATAGTATGACTGATCAAAACATAGACTCTATCCGGAATCAACTTGTCGACGGATTCTGTGAAGGAAACTACGAATACTACTAAACAGATGAAAGAATTTTTGACTGTTTGTATAAGTGTTTCATAGCTGTAAATGCAGTCTTGGGCCAAGTTGCCGCAGTACAAAAAACTCATAGTTACCCATCTGACATTGTAACTTTGCACAGGATATTTGATCGTTTCTTCTTCTTCCTAAAACACTGGTTCACTCAAAAAACGAGTAGGTCACCAGCGCGCATGTTAAAAAGTAAAATAAAAAACATAAAACAGTGCGACTCAGATGTTGGCCCCTGGAGCAAATTTGGCAACAAGGGGTCGCACTCGATATTCAAGAAGTTAAAAGCAATGGCCAAACTCAGGCCCAGGCAATAGTAAAACATCTGGGGAAGTAAAAATAGAAACTTATCAATATGCAGATCTCAAGACTGTCGAATCAATTTGTTTTTTTTAAAAGAGATTGCATTTGTGGCAATCTTGATGGCACCCGGCAGTGAGTTCCACAGCCGTACAGAACTGGGATAAAAAGAATGTAAGTGGCTGTCAATATTTGATGCAGGTATGGTATAACAGTAAAAATACAATACAGTAAAAATATTAATACTCAGTTTTTTGATGCCACCAAAGACCTTGGATTAGTACAGTCAGTTGAATCACCAACTCGTGGTAAGGCATTCCTGGATTTATTTTTTACCAATTGTCCAGGCGCTTTAGGCAATCAGGAATTAATTGCAGGCTGGGTGATCATGACATAGTTCTTTTAGAGAGTAATTTTCAACCCTTTCGAAGAAAACCCCTAAACGTACCATCAGACTCTGGAACCAAGCAGATTTACCAAAATTGCGCAGGGATACTCATAATTTCAGTCGTCTTTTTTTGAGGTCCCATAGTGTTAAAGATAATGTCAGTGATCTTTGGAAGTGTATAAAAACTAATTTGGCATTTATTATGGATGACAACATACCTACTAAAATAACTTCAAGCAAGAACCACCAGCCATGGATTACTACTAAAACTAAACGTTTGTTGAGAAGGAAACATCGTTTCTTTAAGAAATTGAAACTACATCCTAATTCAGAAAGATTACTGGTTAGGTATAAACATATTAAGAGAAGGTGTCAGAGAGAATGTAGGCTTGCTCACTCCAATTATGTTAATTCGATGATTTCATCAGGTGATCATCAAAACAAGAAATTATGGTCTTACATAAGGAGTAAGAGACAGGACAACATTGGGATTCCAGACCTGAGAAATAACCAGAATAACCTAATACAGGACCCTGAAGGGAAAGCAAACTTACTAAACAAGCAGTTTTGTTCAGTTTTCTCAAATCCCAAACCTTTAATTAACGATAGACTAAAGGATGATGATAAACTCCCTGAAATGCAAAACATCAAAGTAAACAAAGCAGGAGTATTTAAGTTATGACCAATATCAATGAAAACAAAGCTACTGGTCCCGATGGCGTTCCTGGCAAGCTCTTAAAATTATGTGCCAATGAATTGAGTGAGGTATACCAATTACTTTACCAAGCTTCACTGGACCAGGGAGTAATACCTGATGAGTGGCGAGATGCGAGCATTGTTCCCTTATTTAAAAAGGGTGACAAAACAAAAGCAGAGAATTATAGACCTGTATCTCTTACATCCATATCAGCTAAATTACTTGAACACATAATATATAGTAGCATAATGGACCATTTTGACAAATATGATTTCTTAAATAACGCCCAGCATGGTTTTAGACAGCGAAGGAGTTGTGAGACTCAACTTATAACAACTCTCAATGATTTTAGTAACTGTCTTAACAACAGACAGCAAATAGATGCAATTTTATTAGATTTTTCTAAAGCCTTTGATAAGGTTGACCATGAGGGCCTGCTGCTTAAATTAGAACACATTGGCATTGGCGGTTCTTTGCTAAAATGGGCTAGATCATTCCTCGTTGGGAGAACGCAGAAAGTTGTTGTGGAAGGGTCGTCATCCCATTGTAAACCAGTCTTGTCAGGTGTACCACAGGGAACTGTTCTGGGGCCCTTGTTTTTCTTAATTTATATAAATGACATAAGTAGAAATCTCTCTCCTGGAACTACTATAAGGCTTTTTGCAGATGACAGTTTAGTATATAGAACATCAGAAGCAAGAATGATACACGCATTCTACAAGAAGATCTAAACGCTTTACAAGAGTGGGAAAGAACTTGGAAAATGGAATTTCATCCTCAAAAGTGCCAAGTGTTGCGTATATGTAACAAACGCTCACTAATTAGATCAGATTATTCTATCCATAATACTATTCTTAAAGAAACTAATGCTGCAAAATATTTAGGCGTGATTATAGATAGTCGTCTCAAATGGAAAGAACATTACAATTTAGTATGTAAGAAAGCAAATAACATCTTAGCTTTCTTATACAGGAATATCAATGACTGCCCCAAAAGGTTAAAGACGACTGCTACAAAACACTGGTTAGACCAGTACTGGAATATGGTTGCTCAGTTTGGGATCCTTACCATCTAAAGGACATTGATAACCTTGAAAAGATTCAGAAGAGAGCAGCACGGTTCGTAACAGGGAACCACATCAGAGAAAAGGGGAATACTAGGAAGAACATGAGGAAATTAGAATGGAAACCCTTAGAAGAGAGAAGAGCTTTTATTAAACTTAACACCTTTTTCAAAGGCAGAGCTAAAGTAATTGATATTCCAATGGAACAACTAGTATTGAATAAAAGTAGCACCAGGAGTGGCGGTCAGTGTTATACCATACCTGCATCAAATATTGACAGCCACTTACATTCTTTTTTACCCCAGTTCTGTACGGCTGTGGAACTCACTGCCGGGTGCCATCAAGATTGCCACAAATGCAATCTCTTTTAAAAAACAAATTGATACAACAGTTTTGAGATCTGCATATTGATGTTTTTCTATTTTTTACTTCCCCAGATATTTTACTGTTAACTGGGCCTGAATTTGGCCATTGCTTTTAACTTCTTGAATATCGAGTGCGACCCCTTGTTGCCAAATTTGCTCCAGGGGCCAACAGTCTGAGTCGCACTATTTTATGTTATTTTATTTTACTTTTTAACATGCGCGCTGGTGACCTACTCGTTTTTGAGTGAACCAGTATTTTAGGAAGAAGAAGAAGAACATTGACCGCCACTCTGGTGCTACTTTTATTCAATACTAGTTGTTCCATTGGAATATCAATTACTTTAGCTCTGCCTTTGAAGAGATGTTAAGTTTGATAAAAGCTCTTCTCTCTTCTAAGGGTTTCCATTCTAATTTCCTCATGTTCTTCCTAGTATTCCCCATTTCTCTGATGTGGTTCCCTGTTACGAACCGTGCTGCTCTCTTCTGAATCTTTTCGAGGTTATCAATATCCTTTAGATGGTAAGGATCCCAAACTGAGCAACCATATTCCAGTACTGGTCTAACCAGTGTTTTGTAGCAGTCGTCTTTTAACCTTTTGGGGGCAGTCATTGATATTCCTGTATAAGAAAGCTAAGATGTTATTTGCTTTCTTACATACTAAATTGTAATGTTCTTTCCATTTGAGACGATTATCTATAATCACGCCTAAATATTTTGCAGCATTAGTTTCTTTAAGAATAGTATTATGGATGGAATAATCTGATCTAATTGGTGAGCGTTTGTTACATATAATACGCAACACTTGGCACTTTTGGGATGAAATTCCATTTTCCAAGTTCTTTCCCACTCTTGTAAAACGTTTAGATCTTCTTGTAGAATGCGTGTATCATTCTTGCTTCTAATTGTTCTATATACTAAACTGTCATCTGCAAAAAGCCTTATAGTAGTTCCAGGAGAGAGATTTCTACTTATATCATTTATATAAATTAAGAAAAGCAAGGGCCCCAGAACAGTTCCCTGTGGTACACCTGACAAGACTGGTTTACAATGGGATGACGACCCTTCCACAACAACTTTCTGCGTTCTCCCAACGAGGAATGATCTAGCCCATTTTAGCAAAGAACCGCCAATGCCAATGTGTTCTAATTTAAGCAGCAGGCCCTCATGGTCAACCTTATCAAAGGCTTTAGAAAAGTCTAATAAAATTGCATCTATTTGCTGTCTGTTGTTAAGACAGTTATTAAAATCATTGAGAGTTGTTATAAGTTGAGTCTCACAACTCCTTCGCTGTGTAAAACCATGCTGGGCGTTATTTAGAAGTCATATTTGTCAAGATGGTCCATTATGCTACTATATTTTTTATGTGTTCAAGTAGTTTAGCTGATATGGATGTAAGAGATACAGGTCTATAGTTCTCTGCTTTTGTTTTGTCACCCTTTTTGAATAAGGGAACAATGCTCGCATCTCGCCACTCATCAGGTATTACTCCTTGGTCAGTGAAGCTTGGTAAAGTAGTTGGTTATACCTCACTCAATTCATTGGCACATAATTTTAAGAGCTTGCCAGGAACGCCATCGGGGCCAGTAGCTTTGTTTTCATTGATGTTGGTCAGTAACTTAAATACTCCTGCTTTGTTTACTTTGATGTTATGCATTTCAGGGAGTTTATATCATCTTTAGTCTAACGTTAATTAAAGGTTTGGTATTTGAGAAAACTGAACAAAACTGCTTGTTTAATAAGTTTGCTTTCCCTTCAGGGTCCTGTATTAGGTTATTCTGGTTGTTTCTCAGGTCTGGAATCCCAATGTTGTCCTGTCTCTTACTCCTTATGTAAGACCATAATTTCTTGTTTTGATGATCACCTGATGAAATCATCGAATTAACATAATTGGAGTGAGCAAGCCTACATTCTCTCTGACACCTTCTCTTAATATGTTTATACCTAACCAGTAATCTTTCTGAATTAGGATGTAGTTTCAATTTCTTAAAGAAACGATGTTTCCTTCTCAACAAACGTTTAGTTTTTGTAGTAATCCGTGGCTGGTGGTTCTTGCTTGAAGTTATTTTAGTAGGTATGTTGTCATCCATAATAAATTCCAAGTTAGTTTTTATACACTTCCAAAGGTCACTGACATTATCTTTAACACTATGGCCCATGGGACCTCAAAAAAAGACGACTGAAATCATGAGTATCCCTGCGCAATTTTGGTAAATCTGCTTGGTTCCAGAGTCTGATGGTACGTTTAGGGGGTTTTCTTCGAAAGGGTTGAAAGTTGCTCGCTAAGAGAATTATGTCATGATCACCCAGGCCTGCAATTAATTCCTGATTGCCTAAAGCACCTGGACAATTGGTAAAAAATAAATCCAGGAATGCCTTACCACGAGTTGGTGCTTCAACTGACTGCACCAATCCAAGGTCTTTGGTGCATCAAAAAACTGAGTATTAATATTTTTACTGTATTGATTACCAAGTATGGCATCTTCACCCCAATCAGTATCTGGTAAATTAAAGTCTCCACAATCCATAATATTGCCTTCCTATTGGCCAAAACAATGTTAGAAATGTCTCTGCAGATAGACGAACATACATTTTCATCTGAATCTGGAGGTCTGTAAACTGATCCAACAATGACAGGTCTCTTATTCTTAAAATTAAATTTTATTAATCCAACAAAATAAATAAACTTTCACTGTTTTTGCCTTGATATAAAAACTCACTGGCTAATTCTTCCTAATGGCAATCAAGACTCCCCCACCTTTTTTTTCCAAATCTGTCCTTTCTATAAATATCAAAATCCTCCATTAGAAGTTCACTGCTGGATGTTCCAGTTTCTAGCCAAGTTTCTGTTCCAATTACAACATCAATGTTTTTTTCGGTAACTAAATTACTGAATTCTTCCTTTTTCTTAATAAGAGATTGAAAATTTACAACTATGCATTTAAATTTATCTTTTTCTCTTAATGATTTGGGGTTCAGTTGCACTTTATGATTTGGGGTTTTATCAGTTTTACAATCAGGGTGGATGCAAACTTAGGACAAAATTTCAAGTTTTCTTTTGGGGATCGGTCTGGTGAGATAGGGTCAAAACGGTTGCTTTCTGAGCTGCAGTCTTCAATAGAATCTTCAAAAAGTCTCGAACTAAAGTTTGGAAGCCGCAGGTAAAACAAGTCCAAGATATATCACTATTGCATAATGCTTCATAAACTGCTGAATTCATTAATTCTTTCCAGCCGTGCGCAGCGCACAGCGCTCATTCCCTGGCGCGCGTGCCGTGCACCGCACTCATTCCCTGCTGACGCACAGATTTGGCCACTTTTTAATTTATTTTTACGGTAGCTCTACAACAACTGACAGTCTTGTGTTAGGTGTCACAGGAAAGAACAAACACTCAACTCCCCTCATCACCAGATCCACTTTGTAATACGATTTCAAGCGCTTCATTGAACGAGAAATCGCTACCACTCCTTTGCCTGACCGACATGTTTCTGACACAGGAAATAGTGCCACGCGCCACGTGGCGCTACCGTCATTGTCTTTGTTTCAATGCTCCCGGGGTCAGCCAAGTTCACAATAGGCCACTGAAAGAATGGTCGACAACTCGTTCCAACATCCCCAAGACTAGTTACAGCGCTTATTTCCCTTGGACCACTTCATGGAAAGTGTAGGAATTTTTTATGTTCCCGTCGTGTGATGGTGGGTAACACGGCAGGTGTACTGCTGTCTGTCCGTTACCCGGACTTGGGCGACTCGCCTCAAGGGAGAGAAATCCTGTTACCCACATTTGTACGACTCGGCTGGTAAAGGTTAACATACATTTAGTGTGATACCATGTATTGCAGACGTCACAGGCAACTGCTTTATGTTTCCATGTGACTCTCAAATTGCAAACTCCGCATGGATATTTTACTTTGGTGGACGGACCAGGATTAAGTTCAATGTCTCCTGATAGGATAAGGCTTAAAAGCCATGATTTAACTCCTCTATGTCTAACTCTTTTAATCAAACAATTCCTTATCACTGTACTATTTCTGATGTTAATTGAAATCAGGGGTTCAAATCTGGGCCTAGTGATAGACGTGAGAACAGTACTCGGCACAGGTGCACACAGGAGACTAACATGGTTCAGGTTGCACAAAGTTTTAAAACCTGCAAAAATGGAACTAAAGGCGTCTACGTCTACATCTAAAATTTCAAAATTAAACTGAGTGCTAGGAATATTGTTGTTCCTGTCACATGTGAAAACAACAAGGAAAAATAGAAAACTTTTAACGAAGCCGAGGAACAACACGCCGGTAGCCATCTTGAAAAGCCAAATAAAAAAGACTCACCTTACCTGAAAGGGTTTAAAACACAATTTCGTTAAAATAAAATAAAATTTAGCATTAAACTATCAACAGTCAACAGTGCTGATATTTAAAATTCACAGTTACTCGTATGAATAAAAGATGTAAAGGCGTAAAAGATGTAAAAATGAATTTAAAACGGGAGCTCCAAAAGCCAGGCAGCCTCCTCGCTGGACATGCGCCTTTTGGGTGAGGCTTTGGACTTTATCAAGCCCTGTTTAGTGTTCACCACTCTTGCTAAGTTATCCCAACAACAGACGTCTGCATGCATTGCATGGCAAAGCAGTCAAGTGATTGTATACAGGGACATATCGAAATGGCAGACTTTCCCAGTGGATATCCACTGTCTAGAGTTATAGGCTCTAAGTTCTGATACTCTGGCATCACCACAAAGTCTTCTTTCTTAAGCGTCCGCCTTCAACCAGCTGAAGATTCTGACACTTCAAAAGGGGTTTCTGGATTTAACAGTAAGGTTGAAATGCAGCCAGGATCATCAGCTTATAGTGGGTTGGGCTAGGAAAAAGGGGGTCTGGGGCTACCCACTGTTTTTCAGGCCTTGGGAGGAGGGGAGAGGAGGGGGCGTAGGTAGACCTTACTCTGTAGTGGGTGGGAAGGACTAAGGTGAGGAAGAGGGATAGGTGGGGGGGGGGGGGGGGGGGGTGAGGGGAGCAGGAGAGGGGAGGGGGAGGAGGTTATATCCAGGATTTGAAGCCCTCCACCGAGGCTGATGATACTGACTCAGCTGGAAGGTCGTTCCATTCTCTCCCAGAGCTCGGATAGAAACTGTGCTTTCCTTAGTTCCTGTAGTAGGATTCTATTTGGTACTGCAGATCATGGGAGTTTCTGGTGTTGTCCTGGTGGGTGTAACACAGAGGGATGTGCGCAGAGTCGATCTTGATGTCGCTGTGGTGGAACTTGTAGAAGATGGCTAACCTGATTTGCTGATGTTGCTGTTCTAAAGGAGCCCAGTGCAGCTGATTGTGCATGGCACTTACGCTGGACATCTGGCAGTAGTGAGTGACAACCCAGCACGCTGCCCTTCATTGGACCTCTTCAAGTGCAGTCTTGTCTCCTTCTTGATGGGGATCCCATACTTGGCAGGCATACTCCAGGGTGGGATGCACAAAGGCTTTGTAGGCTTTCTCTTTGGTTTTAATTGAGCCTATCTTCAGGTTTCTCTACACAAAGCTGAGGGTCTTAGCAGCTTTGTTGACAGTGTTGTTGATGTGGGGTTCCCATTTCAGGTCTGTGAACAGGGTGACCCCAAGGTACTTTTCCTTCTTGGTGGGCTGTAGGTTTCGGCCATACAGATGGTATACTAGGCCACATGTGGCCTTGTGCAGAAGTGGAGAGTGTGACACTTATCCGGATGGAAGGACATGAGCCAAGTTTGTTCCCAGTCAGCAAGTTTGTCAAGGTCTCTCTGTAGTGTGGCATGGTCGCGAGCCTTCCTGATGGTCTTGTGGCAAGCAGTGTCATCTGCAAAGAGATGTACAGTTGAGGAAAGGCCCATTGGGATGTCGTTGATGCAGAATAAGGAGAGGTAGGGTCCCAAGACAGAGCCTTGGGGGGACTTCAGACTCAACCCTTACAAATGCCGATATAGCTCCATCCACCACCACTGTTCGCTGTGTGTTGGTCAGGAAGTTCCTTATCCAGCTGTTCAGATGACCTCGGATTCCATAGTGATGGAGTTTGTGGAATGATGGAATTTGTGCGAGTGACACACTTTGTCAAAGGCCTTGGAGAAGTCCATGACCAAGACATCATGCTGTCTTCCCTTCTCCCTATCTAGTGTGATTTCGTCCACAAGTCCTTGCAATTGACTCAGAAGAATGCTGTCGATGGAATCCATGTTGTTGTTAGTAGATAATGTTGTTTTTCTCAGCAAAACCCATCACAGTGTGGACCAGGATATGTTCAAAGACCTTTGACTGGAACACTCGTCGGTGAGATTGGACGATAATTTTTGGGCCTGTAGCACTCTCCCTTCTCAAAGATTGGCATGACATGCACTGTCCTCCAATTTTTCGGTACAACGCCCATGTCGATAGACGACTGGTAGAGCAGGGTAAGAGCTGGGGTGAGTTCTTCTGCCAGTTCCTTCAGGATACGAGGGCTAAATTTTGTCTGGTCCTGGCACTTTTCGGGGATCCAGGTTCTTCAGAAGCTTACGCACACCATTATCTGTAAAAGTGACAGTGCTGCAGGTTGGCCCAGGTGCGTCTGTGCTGAGTCCTGTTCTTGTTGTGAAGTCATCGGAGGAGCATGGGAAGCTCTTGCTAAAAGCAGACTGGAACTGCAGATTCTTTTGCTTAAAAAATAAGCTTGCCATTGATTTTGAGGGGAGAAACATTTGCTGGTTCCTGTCGCTTGTCCAGATATGTTTTGCTGTTTTCATGTCCCATAGCCTTTGTCCTCTATCAGTTCAGCTGTGTGGGCCCAAGTAGTTTCTTCTGAGCTGGCGCTGATCTTGATGCTTTCAAGAGCATTAAGTCTGGGAGAGTCTTAAGGAAAGATGGCCTTTGCCGAAATTAGTTAGAAGGGTGTTGTGCCTTCAGTTTCTTTTCTCCAGTTTGAGAGTGCACTCTGCTGTAGTGGCCTGAGCCCAGAAGAGCCTGTGATCAGTTAGCATAATGAATTATGCTATGTACATGTATACTTAAAATATCGGACCTCTGTTTTAATGATGGTGTTCTAGACTAGGCAGTTTAAGTGCTGGTTGATCACTACATATGTTTTCTCTTTCACATTTTTTCAGGGGGCCAATCACTTTGTTGCCTCACAAGAGATTTGAAGAGTTGGACAAAGCTTTTTGGCAGAAAGTGATTGAAGGACCTCTAATGACCCCAAGGAACCTGTTTGCTTTTGATGTTGCATATATGCCACTGTGGTTATGTAACAATATCAAATTAGCATGGAAGGAATTTAGCAAAACTGAACTCTGCAAATACTGATCATGAGCTGTGAAACTTCACTGCGTTGTAACCGTGGGTTATTCACTTAATGATTGTAAAATCAGAAAGATCTTATTCTCAGAAGCGTAGCCTGGCAGTCTCCTTCTCTCTTCCTGTTGTTGACTGGTGCTTTCATGGCTTTATTTGGTTTTATTTACTATGTGACAATGCATCTTTCCTGAAAACGTAATAGTTATTAAGAACACTTCTTGTATGAGATATCTTTAAGTCAACATTCAAACAGAAGAAAGTATCTGTGTTCACTTAACACTGAAAGGAAAGATAATATCTGGTAAGACTTGTCTAACTTTTAATGAAAAAAATATCCTGATAACTTCATTTTGTATTTTCTGTGTAAATGTATGTGTTCTTCCTATGCGTCTTTACAGACCTGAATTTTGTTAGTTTGAGATCTGAATTTTCAATAATCAAAAGATTCACTACATTTTGCTTGCAGTTGATTTGAATAATTTAGCAATTCTGTGCACAATGTTGTTGTTGTTGTATGTATGTGTGTGTGTTTGTGTGTAATGTAATGTAATGTAAAAGGATATTTATAGAGCGCTTTACCTCGCAAGAGCCCAAAGCGCATATTACAGAAAAACATGATAAAATCTTAATTCTAATTCAAAGCACACACATATACACATGCGTGCGCATGCGCTCGCACACACACCACACACACACACACACACACACACACACACACACACACACACACACACACACACACCCCACCGAAAAACTCACACACGCAGACACATGAGCACGTTCAACACCAGCAAACAGGTTCAAACATGAAATGATGTATGAACAACAAACAGCTTGACACAAGTTAAGTGCAATTTCACTCACACACAAAAATTGCGTACAAGATACCAGTTATTTCCAACTTCAACTGAATAAGCCTGTGGTAGCTTGGGCTAGCCTGTTTCCACTTTCGCTCAAAAGAGAGGGAGGGACTGTTCTGTTCTTCTGAGTAAGAGTCGAGTGGGTACACAAGGGCTTAAATTGGATAAAGGTGGAGAGGTGTGCAGATCTCTCACCATCTTTTTTAGATGTTAACACTACCTGTAGGCCTGCTGGTTAGTCGGTTGCCCACATGGCCACATTGTAATATGACTTCTTGTTCCTGTGCTGGGCCAGGTTTTGTAGACATAAACCTAAAGTGCCCCAGGGTCTGTGGAGATTATAGAGCCTGGTTTGCAGATGAGTTGTGATGATTCCAGCTTGACGAGTCATCTGACTTTCAGGAACAGTGTAAAGTCAGAGCCAGCAAAAGTAGGACCAATCATCAATGTAAATTTCAGTCTCCACTTTAGTTCTTGGCTTTTCTCAGGTTTTGAGTGGATTTTGAGTAGTGGTGTGATTAAGAAACTGCTAAGCAAGTGAAGGAAAAAACTCTTCAAAGTGGTCGAATACTCAGATGGTATAATTAGGTACTGGAATACACTTAGTCCATGCACACATGTTCAGTAGAATCACCTACTTCTGAGCGTTTAGACTATCAACAGTATTTATAGTTCATGTTTACAGGTTTTATCAAGTGTTGGCTTAAAGTTATCCTGTTGAAATATTAGGCATAATACAAACAATGCATAGTCCCAAGACTTAGAAATTAAATTCCGCTTACATTTCTTCTGGAACAATCAGTGAAACTGGAACAATCAGTGAAACTTGACACAGGATCTTAAGAAGGAGAGATGTACTAGTGTTGAGTTCTACGTACTGAAATTGACTGTGTCCAGACTTAAAGCCTAAGGTGGGTCAGTGAAATTGTGGGACTTGATGTCTGTTTTTAGGGAGTTAAACTACCTGTCATGTTTCTGATGTGTTTTGTCTGATTGACAGCTTGTCATCCAATGAAAATTATTATGGGAGGGGGGGGAGGGGGGCAAGGAGTGTGCATCTGAAAGAAGACGGACACCGCTCAGCATGTGCAGTGTGGCATAACACAGTTTGGATCAAAGATAACAGTAATGATGGAAGAATTGTTAACCTGCACTTGTTTTCCCCCACTACTTAATTGTTCAGCAAAGATAACAATCTCTCGGCTCTTGGATGTTTTCATATATATGCTGATGACAAAAGTTACGGAGTCCATACTGTACATGACACACGTGGATTTATGAAATGGGTGAGGGAGAGTCTTAACTGCCAGTGTCCTTTGTAGTGGCTTGCATGGCAAAAGAAATACTCGTTCCCATCCATGAGTGTCATGGCATGATCTGATTAGAAGGGGAAGAAGAGGAGGGGTGGCAATAACCCACGTCACCATTTCATAAAAATTCTCTGCGATGTTGTCATCAGAGCTGTGTCCTATCGTCATATTGGCAGACAGACAGAAAAAGAGACAAACAGAGAGAGAGAGAGAGAGAAACTAAGAGATAGAGAATGAGGAAGTAGGGAGGGATAGGGAAGGCAGGGGGAAGCCAGACAGACAGAAAAAGAGACAAACAGAGAGAGAGAGAGAGAGAGAGAGAGAAACTAAGAGATAGAGAATGAGGAAGTAGGGAGGGATGGGGAAGGCAGGGGGAAGCCAAAATAGATGGAGAGAAGCAGACAGAGAGAAAGAGAGAGACATAGAGAAAGTGAGTTTGAGGAGAGACAAACAGAAAAAAGGAGAAAGAGACAGACAGTCATAGGTGGTAAAAGAGAAAGGGAAATACAATAATGAGATACAGATGGACTGAAAAACAGATGGACAGAGAGAGAGAAAGACTCAAAGAAAGAGAGGGGGAAAGACTGAGATGGATTGAAGTTGTCAGGGAGATAGAGAGAGAGAGGCCGACAGAGGCATGTAGGCAAACAGCTGATAAAGACAGATAAGATAAGATAATGTTGCTTATAGCCCAGCCGACCGCAAAGGGCCATATCAGGGCTGTCACCACTTTAAAATCAACTCACCAGTCATGATAAAGACAGAGAGAGACAGAGAGGTGTACAAATCAGATAGGGACAGGCAGAAAGAGGTGTGTGTGTATGTGTGTGTGTGTGTGTGTGTGTGTGGGTGTGTGTGTGTGTGATCAGTTTACCTTAACAACATGGAAGTCGAAGAAAAATTAAAAGCACATTGAAGATATTACAGACTAAAAGATAAGAGCACTCAGTAGTATCATTTACAATGACCAAGTCAATATTTTGAGCATGCAGTCGGGTACAGCAACACCAAACCAACATTGCAGCACTTTGACTTCGTTTTGCACCTGTGCTCACTCTGTGCCGCCAGGCATCTACTTTAAGATGTGTCTGGTCTTCACTCTTCACCCCATCCCCTTGACCCTTAACTGAGTTATTGGAAGGTCTCGCCCTGTTGCCATGTCAGTGGGACTATCATTGCATCTGTGTACTTTTGTTTCCAGGTAGCACTATACCAACAGCTGCTGCGTATCATGCGTGGCTGTCTCTGTATAGTGTTCTGTTCATTAAGTTAGCACTGTACACACAGCATCTGCATATGCTTGCTGTTACAGGCAGATTGGTTTGAACGAGATCAGCCTGACTGAAGAGGAGAAGCAGACGGCACTCTCACTGCATTCCCTGTTCCCCCAGCATTCAAGAAGGAGCCTGATGGCTGTAGTGTGTCTGCACTCAAAGGACTTTGGCTCATCCCCGGGGTTTCTGATGGAAACGTGCACAGAATTTCTTCTGGGAGAGGATGGGGATGTCCTGGCAGAGTTCCTGCATCCCTCAACCTGGGGTGAGCTCCCAGAAGTTGAGATGGGTATGTTGCATCACTTTTATGACAAGTTTCAAAATGAATTATAAAATTAAACTAGCCTTACGGCAGGAAGGGGACTTTTAATTTGAATTATTATGAGACTGTTGCTAGGGAGGGGAAGGGACGTGATGTGATGTGCGTATTGGCACGCAGTGCTAAGCCAGGTCAGCATTCAGAGGGAGTGCCCACTAGATATCCATAATAAAAAGGGAGGGTTGTTTATTTCAGTATTACCATGAGACCATCACTAGGGTGAGTACGTCCCTTCACCTCCCAGCAACAGTCTTATAATAATTCAAATTAAACGTCCCCTTCTTGCTGTAAGGCTAGTGTAATTTCATAGTTATTATTCACCTGTTGCTTTAGTCAGGCGAAGTCATGTGATGTGGCGTCAGAATTTAGAGCATCTAGTGGGCACTCCTTATCCAAACTCGTACAGAGTAGAGTCTTCAACACATAAAGAATGTGATTCATGTATAATTCAGTTTTTCAAATGCATCAAGTAATAGTTACAGAATCAAAACACATTTCTAATGCATGCAGTTTTGATCTAGCACAGTTAGGCCGCAAGACAAATCACTTGTCATGGAGGTAGTTGTCAAGTACAGTCTGACCAAAATTCTTTGTAATCTGTGTCTTATAAAACTTTGTGAAGGTGTGGTCACTGGACCAGCCTGCCCCTTTCATCACTGTAGTGAGGCTTGCGCCCGTGTAGCTCGCTGCAGAGCAGCTGGCCGTTCACGTGCTGTGACTGGTTTACTTGCCAGTGTCTATTCAGGCCTTGACCCAGCGAGTTAGGGTTTGTCTTGACACAGGCACATGAGGTTTTACATAACTTGCATCAGCTGATTTGTGTGTGTCAGTTCATCCGTTCTCTTCACATATTCTTGCAAATGCCTAACTAGTCATAGTTTTGAGTTCTTTTCAAACATCAAAATGTCTGCAGGTTCAGTATGAAACCCTGGCCTAGACTGCCTATGTTTCTCTGAACAAACAGACACTTCGACTCCTTAAATCTTAAATCTTGTACTTTGATCAAATGTAACGCCTAACCTCTCTGACATAATCACAAAGCCAGTAACATGCACGTTCTAAGAAAGAGATCTTTCAGTGACATATCAAATATTTCAGGAAACAGTGGTCACACTCCGTGTGTCTGAGTATTCAGGAGTGCAGGCCTTTCTTCACAAGCCAGGTTGTTTCAAAATTTATCATCGTTGTTTGTTGCTGTGCCATGTTAGGTTGAAGTGTCAGCATGCAGAGCTGCCAAGTGCTACCCTTTTGGAGTAGCATGCTAGGATTTTGTCGACAATACATGTGAATAGAATTCTGTTTCATTTCATGACGAAGTGCTACATCAAAAAAACAAAAATTTAGGAAGTAAAAAAAAGAAAAGAAAAATAATCAAACCATGCTTAATGAACTTTGCTGCAGCTTAAACAGAACTGAGACAATGTAGAGCTTTAGACTGTGACTTATTTAATCCAGAAATGGCCAGGTTCGGTAAAGAGAGGATCAAAAACCTGAAGAAATACCACTGAAGACAATCATGATTTTGCTGCCAAATTCATTTGTTTCATTGCTATTTTGATTTTTTTTTTGTTTGCAGGTCAAGGCAAAACCATGCGTTCGGTAGTGAGATTTCCGTCTTCTTGGTCCACCATTATTCCGTGTGAAGCAAAGTGTGACCTGAAAGTGCTGTTGAGTCTGACTTGTGGCATTGCATACAAATGCTGTGCTTGAAGTTGGAATGTTATAGTTTAAATGTCAAAATGTTACGCTTTGTGCATTTGACGCTTTGGCAGCTCAAAGCATCTTTATGACATAGCACCAGGGCATCATTTTTAATTTTTAGTGATCCTCGATGGCAATGGCATCTCTGTCTTACAGTCTACTAAAAAAAGAAAAGAATGTATTTAACACTGAAAACGCATTTGAAAGTTTTGACGCGAATGGAAAGGGGGAAGCAGCGGTTGCAATTGTGATTGGTTTAGACTGGGAGGAAACATAGATAGCCTCTTTCTCTCTTTATATCCCTGTAAACATGTGTGCATGTGTGTCAATTTATTGAAATGCATATGTTTATGGTTAGTCAACCTCTCCACGTTATGTGTAACAGTCTAGTTGCAAATGTAGTGTGGTGTATACATGTGCCTATTTCTGTGTCGTACTGATGCTCAAGACTGACCATAGCGGTCGCTCTTGCACTGTGAAGGTGCAGATGACAGATATATAAGCTGTTGCTAATCTGTTGGCCTCAACTATCGAACAAAACTCTTCCTCCACCAGTAAATGTGCTGCCTTTTTTTTTTTAAAACAAACAGCTGAAAGAAGAATCCTTCTGTAACTTTTCTTCTGACAATGCTGAAGACTGTTATCTGCCCTTTTCTCTTTATGAACTGAAATCAGCTGTGCAGACCTGTAGTGATTTAGCTCATGGGTTTGGTGACATGTATCACCAGCTTCTGGAACATATCCCGAAAAACTATCTCCAAACATTCCTGAAAGTATACAATCATATCTGGATCACAGGTACCAGGTGCTTTCCACCCTTCTGGCGGGAATTTCTCATAATTCCTGTTCCCAAACCTGGAAAAGACTTGAGCAACCCTTTTAGTTATCGCCTAATAGCTCTGATCAGCAGCCTTTGCAAATTAATGGAAAAGATAGTCAGTTATCATCGATGTGGAAGCTGGAAACCAGTTGCCTTATAGCCAAAGAACAGTGCGGTTATCGAAGTACTGTACCACCATTGACTGTTTAGTCCACCTTGAAACCACAATCCACAATGCCTTCATCAACAAACAACATGTAGTTGCCATCTTTTTTTGACCTGGAGAACATCTGGAAATGTGGGAGTCACCTATACTGGCGTACAACATTGACTGCATTTTTGCATGAATAAGGTACGACAGTGGGCTGAAGAAAATGAGGTTGTTGTTTTTTTTCAGATAGCAAAACTCAGCATGTATCCTTTTTCACAACTTTTGACAGTATTTTACTGACCCTGAAATTCACCAGAAAAATCCACCATTCCAGCTGTGAAGGAAGCCCTTCAGTCAAAAACTGAACTGTGAAAGTTACTACAGACTGGTGTGCTGATATACAGATAAGAAAACTCTTCTACATCTTTACAAGGCTCTGATCTACTCAAAACTGGACTGTGGCTGTGTTGTCTATGGTTCTGCCAGACCATCCAGCCTCAAGACTCAGGACCCCATCCACAAGCCAGGGCTTTGACTCTGGCACATTCTGCACCACTCCAACCGTCAGTTGAGATTTTTTAAAATTTTTTTTAAAAATATTGTATGAACCTCTTCTGAACCTTCAAATTCTGCTTTGACTGTGATTTTGACCCTAGATTCCTCAAGAAATTTTAAGACCACCCAAATTCCATTCAGACCTAGGGAATTTGTATTCTTTGCCATTTGAACAGTGGACCTTGAAGTTGTGTGAGATTCATCCAGATTTCCTGACAGTTCGCCCTGGACTTTCTGCACCCTGGAGATTCGCTTTGATGTGGCCTCACATCGCAAAAACTCCACCAGCTGTTTGGCACACAAAACATTTTTGTTGTTGTTGAATTCTGTTCTAAAATTCCATTATTTCAAATAATATTAACAAACGGCTTGAAATCTGAATAGGGTATTGCCTCTGCTGCGTTTTTCTTAACAGCTCCTTGTGAGAGATGTTCTAAACACATGTCCACAGACAGTTTCATCTACATTGCTGAGCTGACAGTGTTGGTCGTGGCACTTCAAGTGGTCTCTAAACTCAAACAGAAAGACATCTCATTGTCTCAGACTCCATTTCTGCTTTGGAGGCCTTTACTGACCAATGACCTCTTGGACCATCACCTGCTGAAATTGTTTAAACTGTGTGCCTGTCTGAAATCTGAAGGATACAACATGCTTTTTGCTTGAGTTCACAGTCATACCACCGTTCAAGGCAATGAAGTTGTTGACTAACTTGCCAAGAATTCCACAAATACATAGTTGAGCAGATTCTCTGTCCCTTAAACCAATCTGAAACCTTAAGCTCAGGCTTTTGACACGATCGTCTGGCAAGAGGCATGGAACTTGTAGACAGATAAACTCTTCCAAGTCCATCCAAACCTTGAGAGTTTTGACCATGTGCCACTGGCGGCTGTAAAGAAGAAATATTTTTGTGCTATTTGCGTGCAGGCCGCTCCTTTTTCGTCCGCTCGTATCTTTTAAAAGGTGTAGCAGCTCCACTGTGCATTCCATGTGATGTATCACTCACTGTAAATCATGTCCTAGTTCTAGAGTGTTGAGACTTACATGATGTCAGACATAAACACTCTTAAGGCAAACTCCATGAAACTCTGCTTCAGAGATGTCCCACCAGATGTGATTTTTTAAAGATTCTGAAAGAGAAATATTTTTCATCTGATCTCAAATTTTACGGAAGAAAGATTTTCATGGAATTCTTGTGTGTTTAAAAAAAAAAGAAAATATATCTTAATGAGTTGTGTGTATGTTTTACTTTCTTTTGTTGTTGTAAAAATCTATTTTGAGAGTTGATCTTATCAAGGTGACAGCTGTGATATCACCAGACGTGGCTGACCGGGCTATAGCAACATGAATTCAATCGAAATGGTTTGTTGACTGAATGAAATATATATATCTGTGTCTTTTTGCATCGGTTTTTGATAGAACCTATACTGAACAATTGAATCGTGTATTAGAACAGAATTTTCCCTAAGCTTGTATTCTTTGTAATCTTTTTATTATGATTATTCTGTTCAAAGTTTTACTTGTGTAGATTTTAGCTATACAAATACAAAAACCTTGTTTCAGATCATAATTCATCCAGCATGATGTCCTCAGACGTAAGACCAGACAAAGAAGAGACAAGTTCCAGTGCAGAAGCAGAGACATCACATCATGCTTCTCTTGAATCTGGCATGGTGGCTGAGGATGTGATACGTCAGACAATCTCAACTGATGTGTCAACAGCCACAAACAGTTTATGCTGTACTTCATCCCCTGATCTTTCATCTGGTGAACTAAGCCCTATGAACGAAGCTCCATTTTCTCCCTCTGCTGTTGTGAGTGGTACCTCTGCTACGGATGATATCTTGGCAGGGTCTTCCGGCGCTCCTGAAGAAATCAGTATGAGGCAAGGTGAGCATATTGCATTGTGGATATATCTAAGAAGCAGGTGCTTATATGGAGGAAGTGGCTTTGCATTTATCTTCTCTGTACAAGTGTGCCATTCTGATCTTGGGATTAGGGGAGCATAAGCCGATTTGTTTCAACATTCATTGTTGTTTGGGTGCTGTACAGGATTAAGGTTTGGGTTTTTTTGGGTTTTTTTTTATACTACAGAGACTTTGGGGATTGAATGATTTGTTCCTGTTGTATCTTCTGTACCATCTCATAGTTTCTGTGGACTTGGTGCCATGCAACTTATCCTACTTTCCCAGACTCACAACCATGCCCACAGGCATTCTGTTACAGTGTACTTATTCCACCTTCTTCCATACACAACCATGCACACAGACACACTGTTACTGTGTACTTACCCACCTTCTTCCATACACAGCCATGCACACAGACATACTGTTACTGTGTACTTATTCCACCGTCTTCCATACACAACCATGCACGCAGACACACTGTTACTGTGTACTTATTCCACCGTCTTCCATACACAACCATGCACGCAGACACACTGTTACTGTGTACTTATTCCACCGTCTTCCATACACAACCATGCACGCAGACACACTGTTACTGTGTACTTATTCCACCGTCTTCCATACACAACCATGCACACAGACACACTGTTACTGTGTACTTATTCACCTTCTTCCATACACAACCATGCACACAGACACACCGTTACAATGTACATATCCACCTTCTTCCATACACAACCATGCATGCAGACACACTGTTACTGTGTACTTATTCCACCGTCTTCCATACACAACCATGCACACAGACACACTGTTACTGTGTACTTATTCCACCGTCTTCCATACACAACCATGCACGCAGACACACTGTTACTGTGTACTTATTCCACCGTCTTCCATACACAGCCATGCACACAGACACACTGTTACTGTGTACTTATTCCACCCTCTTCCATACACAACCATGCGTCACCTGTGTTTGAATCGATTGGAGTCGTGTTCACTTGGTCTACACCAATGACTAATGTCTGAATTGATTTAACTTAAATAAATTTTGTAAGTTTACAAGGGGGAGCATCTAAAAAAAATCAGTAAGCCATCTACTGGCAACACAATGTCCCATTTAAAAGATCAGTTCATTAGTCTATGACTGTCTTTGAATTTAAACTCTTGTTGCCAGATGTACAAGCTGTACTAAAGAGACATAGTGATACGCTCTATAAGTCAGAATACATGCGCAAAGTATTCCAAAGACTACCAATGCCTGCATACAGACGGGATAAAAATTTATGTGATACGTTGGTTCACCAGAAAACTGAAAGAGCAGTGAAGGGAAAAGCAGAAATTTGTGATTGTGACACCTGTTCTTCACTAGTAACTTCAACAGTGTTGGACACAAAGCAGAAATCTTCGCACAATGTTATGAGTAACGTGACATGTGCGGATAGAAATTTGATATATGCTCTGTTGTGTAAACGGTGTAATAAGACAGTTTAGGTTGGTGAAACCGGACGTTCATTGAAAGAAAGAATAGCGGAACACAGACGTGACATCAAGTTCCAAAGAGAAAAGCCAATAATGCGACATTTCCTTCAGCATTCAGTGGGAGACCTTGCTGTTGCAGTGTTGGCAAAAGCTTACAGTGAAAGCAAAAGCTTCAGACTTATTGCTGAAGAAAAATGGATAAGGACATTGGATACAAGGGTGCCAAATGGATGTAATGTTAAGACAAATTTGTAACAACCCTATCCAGATTTACCTGTAAACAACATTGATGAATTGCAGGAAATTTATATATATTTTTCAGGTGACAGTTCTTGTATGCCATGCACAGTCACAGACAGGACTATGGTCGCAGTTTCATTGTGATTTATGAAGCGTGTTGTTATGTTTTTGGAGTACATTGGTTACTGTATAACTACACACAGACACACACACAACTTGCACCCCTTCCTCCCCCCACCTCCCCCCCCTTTTTTTTTTTTTTTTTTTGTTCCCTTGTTGATGACATCACACATTATGATGTCAGAAATTGCGTAAGATATTTATGACGTCAATTCTTTGCCCTGACTAGCCACCGAAGATGGACATTACATAGTTGCATTGTTTTTGTTTTTTTCTCTTGAAAAAGGCCACGTGGCCGAAAATTAGATGAGTGGTATTGTGATTTTTCTAATTATATTTAGCCCACTAATAATGAGAAATTCTTTTCTCTACTTATATTTAGCCCACTAATAATCAGAAATTCTTTTCTCTACACTCTTGCTGGTTACAGCTTCATTCAATACTACATTAGGGTTGATTGGCTCAATGCCCATAGCTGATTTGGTTTTTGTTTGTGCTCTCACTTATTTCATGTTTGCGGCCTCCAATCAAAAATGGGCCATCATGACAGTGGTTCAGTGATAGGATTTTGTTGAAATCAGCTTGCGCACTGATGGTGCACCACAATGAGAAAGTGGGCATCATTTTGGAAAAAAAAAAGTGCCAGTGTCAAAGGGGCACCAACAGTTTTATACTGTGTTTGTAATTTTTTTATGTAAAAGTCAGGAATCACCCTTTGATAATCATGTCGTCTTGTGTCGCCCATTGTAATATCGTTTCACGTCATCCATCAAGTATGATGTTGTAAAGTGTCAGCCTGTAGTCTTGCACAGATGCAGCTAATCAGAAACATTTGGTCAAAAGCACTGACTTTTATTATTGTGTGAGAAAATATGATGAACACTGAAAGTGGCATAAGGTGGATGCAATTTCGCCATGTGGTGTCCGTTGATGTTGGGTCTATAGTGCGCTAAACTCTGGTACCATAGCTTTCGCAGGACTGGAAAAACTACATATTGATGTTTCTGTGGCCTTTGATGATAACCACACAAGTGCAACAGGTGTTACATCTAAACACAGTGGTTTGATTTACTGTGATCATCACATTTCCTATTTAGTGGCTTATATTACAAAAAGAACACGGCGATAGTCGTATGTTTCAGGGGAGTATCTTGGAGTGTGAGTTCAGCCAACTGCAATTACATCATCTGGAATGACTCGTCTGTTTCAGTGACCGTTAAGGAAAAGGAGCCTGAACAACCCCGCGAAACCGAAATTATTGCATCATTGGATGGTGGTTATAAAGAGTTGCACAACACAGCTGAAACAGAATTGTCCCTCTGTGGACAGGTAGGAGTTAAAAAAAACAGAGACTTCGACATGGAGATCTAATGAATTGCAAAAATCTCCTGAGAATAAAACCTTAATGGAATATGATGACTCGAGTTGTGATTCTCTGCCAGATGTCAGTTTTCTCAGTAAACCCCCAAAGCAGGAACCAAACAAAACCTCAGAGAAGGCGCAGTCTGGAAATTTGCCCAGGAATCTGGAAAGCTTTGTGTCAGAAACAGAAAAGCTGAAAAGAAATGTGACACCAGATTCAAGCAATCCTCTTACTCTGGACACAGCTCAGCCATTATGCTTGAACAGCATGTTGTCTTGGCGAGATGGTATGCCTAAAAAGCCAGTTATGAAGCCAGAGAAGCCTGAATCAGGCAGACCACTGTCAGTAACTGGTGTACACTCTGAGAAATGTGAGCGAAATGCACAGAATAGGTTGATGGGTTCTTCAGATTTGCATTCATGTGGTTTGAGGGGTACTTCGGTACCTGCCATCTTGGACACTTCCAACAGATTTCTAAACGAAGACTCACACAAGAAAAAACACCGCCTTAAAAATGCTGAACTCTCTGGAGAATGTGTCGGCCAAATAAATGACAGTTCTGTGCTCAGTTGTGAAGACCTGCCGACTCTTAGCCCTCCCAAGCGGAAACGGCAAAACATTGTTCAAAACGATGGGGTGAGCCTTTTATCCAAAAGCCCACTTGCCAGCAGTAATAGTGTGAAGTATTTGGGTAAAACATCTACCAACAACACTGTGTCAGAATCTGTTTGCAGTGATGTGCCATCTGCTGGCAGTACTAATATGAAGCCTTTGGGCAAAAAGTCACCAGCTTGCTGTTCAACAGATTCAGTTTCCTGTGAATTTCAGTCTGCTGGAAGTGACAGTGTGGTGTATTTGGACAAAAAGTCACCAACCAGCTTTTCAGTGAAGCCACATGAAGTTTCCTCTAAAAGGTTAAGTGTGAACTGTTCTAACAAAACTTCACCCAGTAAAAGCTTAACACAGCTCAGTTCTTATAACACTAATGGCAATGGTGGGATTTGGGGTGACAGAAAGTTTCCTGATGACTACTCAGGAAGAACTTTGTCTCATGACACTGCATCTACAAGCTATAGTGATTTGACAGATGTGAAGAAAATATCTCCCATCAGAACTAAAGCATATTCTTGTCCTCAGAGTGATGGATTTTTCAGTGCTTGTGGTATGACAAATTCAAACCAAAAACCTGCTGAGAAGAGATCAACAGAGCCCCATTCCTACAAACTTTCTTCTGATTTGGAAGCATGTATTGACAGTTTGCATGCTTTAAGAGAATCAGCAATTCATAATCAATCTTTGAAAAAGAGTAAGACATGTACAGGACTTGAAAAACAACAAAGTGTCAACAAGCCCTCAGCTTCTGCAACAAGTGGTCCGCCTATCCCAGACACAAGATCTTTCTTACAAAAAAGAGTGGATGATCTGAATGCTCGTCTTCTGGGCTTAATTGGCAGTGCTGATAGTCTATGTGCAGACGTGCATGCTGTGAAACCTCAAGCAGCATTGTCATCTGGTACCAGTCATGGAAGTGCCCAGCAGATGGTGATGGAACATCAGTATGCGCCTTTCCCAAACCATTCTGAGCTGACGCTATCATCTGCCAACAAGCCTTCTGCTGTTTCTTGCTCTCAGAATGGTCAGAGTAGTCTCAGTGTGTATGGATCTTCAGGTGGAGGAATACAAGACTTGCCTCAGACTGCTGTTGCTGTGATGTCTGCTGCTGCCAACAGAAACAGTCCTAATAAGGAAACAAAGTCACGTGAGGTAAAAGACATAGATCACGTCCGTGAATGTGATAAAGCTGACAATGTTTCTGACAGTGACAGTTTTACTGCTTACAGAGACCAAAGGAAAGTTGTGGCATCAGTGCCAGGGGCAGTGTCAGAACTCTTAGATATGGAAATGTTATTGGACCAACCGGCAAAGCAGTTGCTGTCGGCGCAGTCTGTGCCACCATTGGTTACCTCCACATCAAACCTGCAGCAATCCAAGCCAGGTCTGCAAAAGCCAGAGTTGTTGATGCAGCAGCCAAAATCTGCTCTGAAGCAAGAAAAACCAGTTCTTCAACCTGCTAAACTGGGTGTGCAGCAGCATAAGCCAGTTTTGCAACCACCAAAGCTGGTTGTTGACCCGCCTGCTTCATATGCACAGCAACCGCCGGCAGACACCACCCTGGGGCTCATTCAAGAACAACCACAACCAGACTTGTATCAGCTCAGGCAGCAGCCACGTCCAGAAATGGTTCAGTATGATCCAATGGCAGCCATCGTCCTTGACGACAGGTATTGTATGTCGTGTGTGTGTATGCTAGATGTTTCCTTTTGCCCTCCCATTTCTTTCTTTCTTTCCTTTTTTTTCAAAAATTATTGTTTGTTTTTACTCAAGATGTGTGCAGTAAAGCATACATGACTATTTTTCACACACAGAGAATTAGTACATTTGTAAAGAAGTTGTTTACCTTAAATGTAGAAAAGGGGGAATATAATTTTCCAGCTTCAGAGTTTGCTACCAGAAGAGAGGGGAAAATGTGGGAATCTTGCTCTTGGAGTGTAGGAAATAAGATCTGTTGAATTAAGAGCATGTTTAAAATTAGGAATGAACGGCTGAATTACCAGATCAATTTTGAGGATATGACAAGATGCATGTTGTACTGGTTTCTCTCAACAGCAGAAATTCTGATTACAAATTTTGTTTCTTCCTTCTCATCCCACTCCCTCAACCCCAGTCCCCCCTCATCACCCTCCCTTCCTCCACTCCTATTTCCCGTTTTTCTTTTGGCTAAGTAAGGGAACAGGGAAGGGAAGGTAAAAATGAAGAATAGATCCCCTCTCTGTTTTCACTGTGCACCCATCTTTATGGGTTCAGTGTCCCCCCAGGAAATCTGTCTTTTAGCTGGGGCATGGCTGGAAAAGTTTGAAAACTGCTTGCTACTAGTATTAGCCAGTTGTGATGTATAGGAAAAGACATAGGAAGACATTCTTTTGTGAATGAAAGAGGGAAGTTTGTAACAGTGCAGAAATGTAAAGATTTGAAGAAAAATAAAAACATTGCTTGATCTTTCTACTGTTTTTGATACCATTGACTATGTCTTCCTCCCAAAGAGACTTAACTGCACTTTAGTTGGCATCCATGGTTCTGCTCTGTCATAGTTTGAATCTTCTTTTAGAGACAGGTGGTGGTGGGCACCAATCCTGCTCATCAACAATCATGTACAGAGTTTTCAAGGGATCTGTGTTGGCACCAGGTAGTTTCATTCTGTGCACTCAACTACTTTTTGATGTCAAAAAAACATTCTAAACTTCGTCATGTCTCTGTTGATGTTTTGGTAATCAGCTGTACAAAGAAACAACCTTTTGCGATCTTGATTCTTCTGTTCTTCTTTCCCTTGACTACCGCCTTCATCATTTTGAAGATTCTGTAGACTGTAGGGGGTTTGCACGAAGTTGAAGTTGCTTGAGATAGTGTTTGCTGGGCTGGGGGGGGGGGGGGGGGGGGGGGGGGGGGGTGGGGGGGGGGGGGGGGGGGGGGGGGGGGGGGGGGGGACAGGGGGATCAGATTAGGGATTTGAAGCCCTCCAGGGTGGGGCTGAGGGCACCCTCAGCAGGAAGGCTGTTCCAGTCGGGTATGGTCCTGGGGAAGAAGGATTTCTGTCTATACAGAGTCCTGCAGCTGGAAAGGTGGTATGTTGCTGGATGGGACCGTCGGGTTCCTTTGAGTGCAGAAGGATTCTGAGAGGGTTTGTGGCATGTGTTGATAATGAGGCTTCCGTTATGAAATTTGTAAAAGTTCACTAGTCGCACCTTTCTCCTTCGTTCTGTAAGGGGGGACCACTGAAGGGTTTTTAGCATGTCATGTACACAGGAGGTTTTCCGGTGTCGATGGGTGACCCAGCGAGCAGCTTGGCGTTGGATCGCTTCCAGCTTCTTAATGTCATCTATGTAGGGGTCCCACACAGAGCTGGCGTATTCAAGGGTTGGGTGGACTTGTGATAGGTAGGCTTGTTGCTTAATGCGCTGGGATCCTGCCTTCAGGTTCTGTCTCAGTAGGCCAAGAGTCTTGTTGGCACGGTTGGAGACATTGGAGATGTGGGGGCTCCAACTGAGATCAGAAGTGATGGTGACGCCGAGGTATTTGGACTTACTGACTATGTCAAGGGTGTGGCCATGAAGAGTGTTGTTTGAAGGTAGGGGGTTTCTCTTCTGGCTCACTGGCAGTGTCTGGCAATTGTCTGGATGGAAACTCATGAGCCATCTCTGCTCCCACTCTGCGAGTCGATCGAGATCCTTCTGGAGGGCTTGCTGGTCGCTGGTGGAGGAGATAGTTTTGTGGCACAGAATGTCATCAGCAAAGAGACGAGCAGTGGAGGACAGTCCAGTCGGCATGTCATCGATGTAGAGCAGGAATAGGCTAGGCCCAAGAACAGAACCTTGGGGAACTCCAGACTCCACAGGGACAGGACTGGAAGTAGCTCCATCCACCACTACAGACTGCTGTCTACCTGAGAGGAAATTCTTAATCCAAGTCTGTATTTTCCCTGTGATACCAAGGCAATGGATTGTGGAGCATGAGGGAGTGACAGACTGTTTGGACAGTTAATCAAAATTGCATTGCTGATATCAAAATGTAGATGAATAAAAACATGCTACTGTTAAATGATAGCAAGGATGAATTAAAACAGGCTGTTTGTTAAGAATTCTTTACCTTTTTCCATTAAAATTGGAGATTGAAATATAAAGTTTTTTGTTCTGTGAAAAATCTTGGTGTGACAGTTGATTCAGACTTCTTGATGGAGAAATATGTAAACAATCTCTGCAAAGCTGTATACTTGTAGATTTAAAATATCATTCTATCCAATATTTTCTTACAACTCAAGCAACACAAAACGTGTTCTCATATCTTACCCAGACTGGACAATTGTTACTCACTGCTTAGTGGTTGTCCTCAATACTCACAATATTAACAAAACCGCCAGAAAGCTCAAAATGCTGCAGCAAGGTCAGTCTTCAGAACCAAAAAGACTGACCGTATCAGTCCACTTCATTGCTCCCACCATTGGTTACCAATGGGGTGTCTTGCTATGTCAACAGCAAATCTCCATAGATTCTGGCACAGAGTTCATGTAGCTGTGTATTACAATGAATCTTGATTTTTACGTCACTGTAAAATATTTGATAGAACATATCAGTCAAAAAAGGGAGAAAATGTTCCAGATGTGCATGAAATTACTATTCAGGTAAACTAGGTAGGAACATGAGGTAGGGAAGTAGTGTAAAATAAATATATTCAAGCTGCAACAAGTACAAGAACCTGAAATTAGTGCAGGGCAAAAAAAAAAGTGAGGACAAAGGTTCTTTTGTGTGTGTTTCATTTTTCGCTTTGGTCATTGTTTTATATGTGATGTATTTTAAACTTTTTTTTTTCCCCCAAGAGAATAAGTGAGTTTGTTTTCTGTCAGAGCATGGTAAGTAACTGAAGTGAAATTTCAACACTCCTTTCTTTGTTTTCTTTTGTTGTTGTTGTTTTTGTTGTTGTTAGAAATCTGATTACTGGGATATAACTTGTCATTGATTATGTGCATCATCCATTGCTAACATTTTCCTATTCTTTGTTTTGGAACTGCTTTAACTGTGTTTACTTTTGGAGGGGAAAAGGCAGTTAGAAGAAGAAAAAGGAATGAGTCGGGTTGAAAAGTTCATGTTATAAGCATAATCGAAACTGCATTGCATTTGTCTTTTATCTATAGTATGTTCCTGCAGTGCTTCAGTTTTTTTTCCTGCCCACGTTTATTATGGTTTTCTTGTCTTAAAAATGCAATCCTGAAATCCTGACTTTGCCTGAGGAAAAAACAGAACTTGAAAATGTTTAAAAAGATGGATGGGGATTGTAGTTTTTGAAAGGGATAATGAAATGTTGCATAGTACCTTGTTGATCTGTGAGTGTCAGCAACTACAATGAAAACTGCATTTTCTCTTTTAATACAACATTCCAAAAAGTTGGCAGTTAAGAAAATTCATCAAAACCCCAAACTTGCTTTTACATAGACTGGGCTATAAGCAACATTATCTTATCTTATCTTATCTTTTACACAGACTTCAGAAGACTGGTACTGTAGTGGTAGTTATGCATTTTAAAAATATGTTGGAGAGAAACATTATAGAAGAGCTTATCATTCTTATATCATTTGGATGTGGAATTCATTACCTTTGTCCATTTTTATTATTTCAAAACGAAAACATGATGCACTTCTGTCTACACTTTAGTCTTTTTGTTTTTAAAATTGAAGCTAATCTTGTCTTTACAAGGGTGTGACTGTGAGTGCATCTGTGTGTTCACGTGAACATGCATGTGCATGTGTATGGCGAAGAGAGTAGGGGTTACATGGTAAAGCGAATGTGTTAGTGTGAGGGAAAGGTTGTAGGAGAAGGGGGTGTAGGGGAGGTTGGGGCAAGGGAACCAGCGAGGGAAGGAGAATGTTGGGATAGCGGAAGCATGCAAGCCAGTTTGAGTGCAGATTGATGTGTGTGTATTCACGTGATGTTGTAAAACGCTCTGAGATTTCTGAAAGCACTGCAGAAATGTCTCATTACTACATAAGATACAGATTTACGGCCATTCACTTGCAGTCAAGATGAGCCAATGATAGTAGAGGATTTGACATATCAGCAACCAGCCGATGTACTTTCGGCCCAGCCTGAAGCATCCCAGCCTGAAGCATCAGTCCCTCATCCTGGGCTTGCCTTTGGATTGAACAGTGTGGTAAGTTGGATTTTCTGCAGCTGTCTGCGTGAAATAGCTCTGTTGAAGACAAAGAAGAAAAGTAGATGACTGAATGTTCTTTAGGCTTGTAGTACCATGACTGTAAAAGAAAAGAAAATGTAACACAGTGCATGCGTGCTCACACACACACACACACACACACACACACACACACACACACACACACACACACACACACACACACCACATACACACACACACACACACACACACACACACACACACACACACACACACATGCACACATGATGAAATGAGATGTTATGGTGAGTATCGGATCACATTTCAAGCAAACTGCACAGATACAAAATGCAATTGAAAATAGAACACAAAATTGAAGGTGAATGGTACTTTGGGGGGCCATTCAGACCTTTATACAAACTGAAATTTTGGCACATCCATTTTCAGGTAACATGAATTTTTTTCTGGTCAGCTAAGGGGTGAAAAGATCCTTGATGCATAAATGTTCGCTTATAGGTTTTTCTTGCGCCTGAACCTTTCTAACTACAGTTTCATTTGTCTAGGTGCCAGTGAAAAATAGTAAGTTTTTAGACAGGGTGTAGTTTCAGAACTTGTCTTTCATCATTTCCTTTTGTGACTGCATTTGTGGTCTGCAGATCCCATATATGCACATTTCTGCAAGTGGTGCTTTAAGTGTAAGGAAAACGTCTGGGCCCTTAAAGTGTCAGGTACTGCTGGAAAGTAAGCAGTATTATTGTTGAGATGAAAGTCCAAACCGTTAATACTTTCTCATGATGTTTTGTCAATATTTCATGCCCTTGGTCTCACCTTAGATCTGCAGTTTCAAGTATTACTTATCAAATTTACTATACAGAAAGTTTGAAGTCCCTTACTGTCAAAAAAAAGAAAATTATTGTTTTTGTGCAGAAAGTATTTCTAAGTTTAGTTCTGTGTGACTCATTTGGGGAAGTTGAAAATTTTTTTCAAATGTGATGTTTTGTGTGTGTGTGTGTGTGTGTGTGTGTGTTCTTTTTTAAGCTGGAAGTCTTTCCTGGAGCAGACCAAGGGTATGTCAGCCGGCTGCTAGAGGGTTTCCTTGCCCAGGGCTCTTTGGATCATGCTCTGAACTTGACTATGGACAAACTCCTGCAGGACCCCCCGCCCATGGTGACAGACGACCGAGAGGTTACTGTAAGTCCCACTTCTTCAAGCACAGAAATCAAAGCTGAAAGTTTCCAGTGGGGATTTTTTTTTTCTTTCGTATTATTGCGTTATGTTAATTCAATGATTTCAGAAGGCGATCATCAAAACAAGAAATTACGGACTTGCATAAGGAGTAAGAGACAGGACAATACTGGGATTCCAGACCTGAGAAATAATCAGAACAACCTAATACAGGACCCTGAAGGAAAAGCAAATTACTAAACAATCAGTTTTGTTCGGTTTTCTCAAATCCCAAGCCTCTAATTAATGTTAGACTAAAAGATGATGATAAGCTCCCCGAAATGCAAAATATCAAAGTAAGCAAAGCAGGAGTATTTAAGTTACTGACCAACATCAATGAAAACAAAGCTACTGGTCCTGATGGCATTCCTGGCAAGCTCTTAAAATCATGTGCCAGTGAATTGACTGAGGTATACCGACTACTTTTCCAAGCTTCACTGGACCAGGGAGTAATATGTGATGAGTGGCGAGATGCTAGCATTGTCCCTTTATTCAGAAAGGGTGACAAAACAAAAGCAGAGAACTATAGACCTGTATCTCTTACATCCATATCAGCAAAATTACTTGAACGTATAATATATAGTAGCATAATGGACCATCTTGACAAATATGACTTCTTAAATAACGCCCAGCATGGTTTTAGACAGCGAAGGAGTTGTGAGACTCAACTTATAACAACTCTCAATGATTTTAATAACTGTCTTAACAACAGACAGCAAATAGATGCAATTTTGTTAGACTTTTGTAAAGCCTTTGATAAGGTTGACCATGAGGGCCTGCTACATAAATTCGCTACTTCAGAGGCACACCGGTTCATCTCCAAAATGGCAGATTTGAGAAATGCCCACTTGAAGTTTTTAAACAATGGCAGAAGTCACACGAGTACTTCTATAGTCACATAACTCACAATGGTTCAAGTTCAAGTTGTAATGTATAAGTGCTGTTAGCAGCATCAAATAGTATTCAACAGAAAACATAAAAACACACATTTACAAAAAATAGTCATTCCTTGCTTGAAAACTGCATCGCAGGGCTCTTCATAATTTGGAGCACACCAGACTTCCAGTGGTAAGCCTGGTGTAGCGCTCCTTATCTGACCGTCCTAGCCTCTCCCCTCCCACATGGCAGAGCAGGCCATAAATCAGTGTAATGAGGAAGGCAGACGTTTTTCCTCTACTGCTGCCCTTATCTTTCACAGCAGGGAAGAGTATCAGCCAAGTGTACGGAGGTAGCCTACCCTCCCTTCCTTTCCTTAACATATCCTCTTTCTCAGCACAGTTGGTTAAAGCCGGGTGTTCCGCTGTTGCTCCAAACACATAGGTAATCTTGCTCTGTGCCACAAGTGTTTTTTCGCTTTATCTCTGCTATTATGCAACATCACATCACCAGGTTTGGAGCTCTTGATAAGACCATGAAAAGACACACAATGCACCAAAAAACCCAAAACCCAAAATTTGGAGGTAATCTGGTGTGGCTCTAATGTAGCGAATTAGAACACATTGGCATTGGTGGTTCTTTGCTAAATGGTCTAGATCATTCCTCGTTGGGAGAACGCAGAAAGTTATTGTGGAAGGGTCGTCATTACATTGTAAACCAGTCTTGTCAGGTGTACAACATTTTAATATATATAAATGACATAATTAGAAATCTCTCTCCTGGAACTTATAAGGCTTTTTGGAGATGACAGCTTAGTATATAGAACAATCAGAAGCAAGAATGATACACGCATTCTACAAGAATATCTAAATGCTTTACAAGAGTGGGAAAGAACTTGGAAAATGGAATTTCATCCCCAAAAGTGCCAAGTGTTGCATATATGTAATAAACGCTCGCCAACTAGATCAGAATACTCTATTCACAATACTATTCTTAAAGAAACCAATGCTGCAAAATATTTAGGCGTGATTATAGATAGTCGTCTCAAATGGAAAGAACATTACAATATAATATGTAAGAAAGCAAACAACATCTTTGCTTTCTTATAACATTACAATTTAGTATGTAAGAAAGCAAACAACATCTTAGCTTTCTTATACAGGAACATCAACGACTGCCCCCAAAAGGTTAAGGACGACTGCTATAAAACACTGGTTAGACCAGTACTGGAATATGGTTGCTTAGTCTGGGATCCTTACAATCTAAAGGACATTGATAACCTCAAAAAGATTCAGAAGAGAGCAGCACGGTTCGTAACAGGGAACCATATCAGAGAGAAAGGGAATACTAGGAAGAACATGAGGAAATCCTTAGAAGAGAGAAGAGCCTTTATTAAACTTAATACCTTCTTCAAAGGCAGAGCTAAACTAATTGATATCCCAATGGAACAACTAGTATTTAATAAAAGTAGCACCAGGAGTGGCGGTCAATCTTATACCATACCTGCATCAAATATTGATAGCCATTTACATTCATTTTATCCCAGTTCTGTAAGGCTGTGGAACTCACTGCCGGGTGCCATCAAGATTGCCACAAATGCAGTCTCTTTTAAAAATCAAATTGATAAGACAATCCTGAGATCTGCATATTGATTGACTTTTCTATTTTAAATTCCCCACATATTTTATGGTTACCTGGGCCTTCTTAACCTGGCCATTGCTTTTAACCTTTTAAATATCATGCGCAACCCCTTGTTGCCAAATTTTGCTCCAGGGGCAACAGGCTGAGTCGCATTTTCTTTTTTTTAATATGCACGCTGGTGATCTACTCATTTTTGAGTGAACCAGTATTTTAGGAAGAAGTATTGTTCCATAATAGAGCAGTTTCAATGTTGAAAATGTTTGATTGTGAAAACATTTCAGTCAGTTCTTATACTCAACAGTTAACGTTAATTTTGTTTGTTGGGGGGGGGGGGGGGGGGGTGGGGGTTACAATGTATAGTTCCCCTAGTTCCCCACCTGCTCCTTCCCCCCTTTTCAGTATTTTTACGAGTTGCTGTTGTGTGTTTTGTTGTTGTGGGGGGGGGGTGGGGGGGGGGGGGGGGGGGGGGGGGGATGGGGATGGGGTCAGGACAGAAGTGGACGGGGAGAGTGTGTGTTTGAACAGAAAGATTGCGTGAATGCATTACTGTTAATAAATGTATCTTTATCTTAGCTCTTCATATATTGGTCTGTCTACAGAGGTATCTTTATCTTAGCTCTTCATATATTGGTCTGTCTACAGAGGTATCTTTATCTTAGCTCTTCATATATTGGTCTGTCTGCAGAGGTGGTAGTTTGTCTGAACAAGTAAGAGTTACTTGTACCTGCACTCAACATGATAGATTTGAATGTATGATCTCAGGATTTAAAAGAAAAGATAAAGTTACAAGAAATATTTTAACCATTTTTTTCATTGGTCCAGTGAAGTGAAGGGGACTGGCTGGCTGAAGTCTGTTGTCAGTTGAGGTGAGTATCACTCAAAATGATACTCAGAGTGATACTAACCTCAGCTGTGATACTCGCTCACCTGAACTGCTAACAGGTAAAGCCAGCCAGCCAGCCTGCTTTTCACAACATTGTTGGAGGCCATGAGAAATGGCAGAAATAATTTTTGTAAGTAACTAACTTAAAAAAAAATTTTTTGACTCCGTACAGCTGAATCTATCACATTATTTTGTTAGAATATGCCGTATTTGCTACACTGGTATTACTGCAGTCTGTAGGCTTGCCTTCAAGTAGAAGTTCTATGGTTAAAGTACTTCAGAACCTTACAGATGTTGAGAGGCTTTTGATGTTCTGCACTTGCAGTTTTGCATTTTGTGTAGGCAACCATCAATTGTTGCCCCAGAGGAATGCAACGAATCCACATATATGATGAGATATTTCAGGGGCTTTTTTATGTGTGTTTTTTAAACCTCTCTGCACATGACTAATTTTGTCCCTACAGTAAAGTGATATAATCATCAAATGAGTATGAACTGTTCGTAAGACACTTTGGAAGAAAAGTTGTCATAGATAACACGTCATCAGCAAATGGAAGTCTGTATTTGCTGAGTAGGAACAAAATCCAGAGTCTGCTGCCCCTCTCATTTCTGAGAAAGAAAACAGTATGAGAGTAGCTTAAACACACATACACACACACACACATACGCCCTCCCTCCCTCCCTCCCTCCCTCCAACTACGCAGCCCAAACACGCATGTGGGTATACACATAAATGCACATGCATGTCAGCATACAAACACAAGTGCATGCATACACACACACACTTCTACAGAGATATATCATCAGCAAATAGCACTTACCCATATAAGAACTTTTTGCCAAAATATACTTCATCAGATGAGTGAAAAAATGCTTTGTCGCTTCTGCACCCCCATCCCCACCCCTTTTTTTGTCAAAGAAATATAGAGATTGCCCCCTTCCCTTTCCTGTCCCTGCTGTCATGTCCCCCTCCCTTCCCCTTCCTTGACTAAATGATCTGCCACAGTTGCTAGTTGTTCTTCACACTGATTGTTCCTTCTGCCCATCACAAGGTTGCTAGTTGTTCTTCACACTGATTGCTCCTTCTGTCCATCATCAGGTTGCTAGTTGTTCTTCACACTGATTGTTCCTTCTGTCCATCAGGTTGCTAGTTGTTCTTCACACTGATTGCTCCTTCTGTCCATCATCAGGTTGCTAGTTGTTCTTCACACTGACTGCATCTTCTGTCCATTATCAGGTTGCTAGTTCTTCACACTGACTGCATCTTCTGTCCATCATCAGGTTGCTAGTTGTTCTTCACAGTGATTGCTCCTTCTGTCCATCATCAGGTTGCTAGTTGTTCTTCACACTGACTGCATCTTCTGTCCATCATCAGGTTGCTAGTTGTTCTTCACACTGACTGCATCTTCTGTCCATCATCAGGTTGCTAGTTCTTCACAGTGATTGCTCCTTCTGTCCATCATCAGGTTGCTAGTTGTTCTTCACACTGACTGCATCTTCTGTCCATCAGGTTGCTAGTTGTTCTTCACACTGATTTCTCCTTCTGTGCATCATCAGGTTGGTAGTTGTTCTTCACACTGACTGCATCTTCTGTCCATCATCAGGTTGCTAGTTGTTCTTCACACTGATTTCTCCTTCTGTGCATCATCAGGTTGCTAGTTGTTCTTCACACTGACTGCATCTTCTGTCCATCATCAGGTTGCTAGTTGTTCTTCACACTGATTTCTCCTTCTGTGCATCATCAGGTTGCTAGTTGTTCTTCACACTGATTGTTCCTTCTGTCCATCATCAGGTGGTCCATGTGGAGGAAGCCAGACCAGCAAAAGACAAAGACTACTACAAGGATTACAGTGACAAGTGTTCTTACTCTCAGTCTGTCGCTGCTGACCGGCTCAGTATGGAATTTCGGAATGTATGTTCAATAGTTTTTTGCTTTTATAATGATTTTGTGCTATTATGATTCAGAAATTTTTGTGTTTGTGTGTAATGCTTGATTCTCGGATGTAAGTGTGTAATTTTAGGTCAATTTCTGTTTGTTGGAATGCATTTGTCTAAAAAGTAGTGAACTAAATGCTCTCAAAGACAGTATGGACTTGGTTAAATGGTCTGCAAAGGTGATCTAGATAATCTGTCAATATTTTTACAAATGATACATTTTTTTCCAGTTTTATACAATATTCATAGCTCAATTTATTTCAGCTTCTCTTTTCAAGATAAATTTCATTGGATATTTCCCGGGAAAATGCCATAAAACTTAACTTACAAAGACACTGTGAGTAAGGGCTCTTTTTTTAAGTGATTCCCCCCCCCCCCCCCCCCTTTTTTTTTGAGAACATGTCTTTATTTATGCTAAACTTTTTTGTTTTGTATCTTTCTTTTTTTTGTTAAGATTTTCAGAGATTAAAATTAAGTGGCTCTTCAGGACATCTGATTTGTCTCATTGTCCTTAATTTATTTTGTGTTTTTTTTAAACAAGCGATTGTTATATCATCAATGCATTGCTTGCAGACTACACATGAATCCAGGATTTCGGTATGGAAAGTTGCTCATAATTCTAGATTCTTTTTTTTTATTTTTTATTTTCATTTGTACTGTTTGTGCATTGGATTGTTTTAGGTTGATTATTATGTTCATTGCCTTTGGATTTTCTTTTCCACAGAATACTTATATTCCAGAAAATGCTGATAGAGATTGGCTCAAAATGGAAAACATCAGTCATAGTCATAACACAAGTTTACTCTCAAAAGATTTGAAATGAAAAAGAGAGAATATGAGGCAAGCCGAACGTTTTGATCTTGATAGAGGATAATTTGCAATATATCTTAAATTGATGATCAGGCATGAAATTCGTCCGCCTAAGGCGGATTTTCCGCCCATTTTTTTCATCCTGAAATAAACTTTCGTTCGATGCTATTCCCATTTGGACAATTTGTTATTCTCAAAAGAGTCAACCGGTCACTTCCGCCGTCAATCAACATCCGGTCTTTTCGCGCCTGTCGAACGTCAGACATCGTTAAATTGCCGAAGTTTGTCAAGCGCGTCGCGATTTCACGCCAAAAAAAGGATGAGAAACGATTGGAGGTGGGACTGGCTAGACCAGGAAGTGGACGATGTTCGAGTTGGCGATGTGTTAAGCAAATTAGACGAAAAAGGCGCTGCATTTTGTGTTCCATGTGGAAAGATTGACCGACTGAATCAATGTTGTGATGAAGGCTGCCTCATTGTTTTCTTCTTCTTCTTCCTAAAATACTGGTTCACTCAAAAACGAGTAGGTCACCAGCGCGCATGTTAAAAAGTAAAAATAAAATAACACAAAATAATACGAGTGAATGAGTCGGTATGGACATATAAAAGTATATTATTATATGATCTTTTGAAGTATTATTTTCATTACTGAAAACATGAAAATGTGGCTTATTTGCCCTTCTTAACAGCGCTGAAATAGGGGTTTATTTGCAGTTTTAGGCCTTTTATTTCATAAAAAAGCTTCAGCTTCAGGGGCTCTGCCCCTGACCCCCGCCGGGATGTTGCCCCTGGACCCACTGGGGGCCTACAGTGGCCCCCAGACCCCCGCCGATTTTTCAGCCTTTTTTACTGCTGGTCACTTTCATGCCTGATGATGTTCCATACAATTTATATTGGGCCTGTATAGAGATGTGCAATGTAAGTGTCCCAGGTGTATCTTATCATAATGATAACAATGTAATGTACAAATCGACATGCATTCATGTGTGCAAATGATGTTTTGTAAAGCAACTATTTGGAGGTGAAATCATTTGCTAAATTTTTGCTGCAATGAACTCTTCAGTTTTATATTTATGTAGCAGCATAATAATAAGGGAACTCTAAAAATAGGACCATTTTGTTCCCTTACATACTCTAGTATAAATAGAGTTCGAGAAATGAAGATGATGAAATAACTTAGTGATTCAGTTATCTGTAAATTACTTGCATTCTGACATTTTTTCTTCATCAAATTTATCCAGATTTGCCATAATTGCTGGATGACTCTTTAGTGCCTAAACAGCTTTGATTTGGTTTTTGTTGTTGTTTTTGTTACATTAAAAGTTTGACACATCTGATTATGAAAAAAAAAGCAATTTGAAAATTAACTACAGCGAAAATACAGAACAGCTGCAGGCATTTTTCATCACAAATAGTACTTATTTGAGGCTCCCACTTAGCAGTTTTGCAGATTTCAGCAAAAAGTAGAAATGAGATTTCACAAAAATAGAAAATGTTTGAGTATTGGGGGAAAAAAAAAAGATCTGGGGAGAAGGAAAGTGGCAGTAGAATCTGCGAAGTGCAGTTCGCTCTTTCAGCCTGCTAGCAGATGACTCTTTTGTCACAAAATTCCTGGGCATCTCGCCGGACCCTGCTAGTATATCACAGGAGCCTGTGCTGTTACAGTGCTCTGTTTGCATTTTTGATCAGATTGTCAAAATAGTTATGAATGATTTTTTTTGAGCTTATTAAACTAGTGCTGTTTACCATTCAGACATCTTTTGCGATATCTTGAGTAAGCAGAACACTGTTGCTGTATTTTTCCACGTTCCCCTTTGTTATCTTGGTGTCACAGAGAAAAGATCTTTCTTTACCATTGCAGGTGCGGATGGAGACGATAAACGCGGTCTTGAAAAAATATAATGGACACTACGCTCCGGCGTATCACTGTTTGAGACAGGCCATAGATACTTTGATGGCCGCACGGGAAGAGGAATGTAAGTTGTTTTACTTGTGTTGGTTTTAGCAGTTTCGATACGAATACAGGAGATCCTTTTCACTAAAATGCTCTGTAAAGAATTCCTTCTTGTAAAGACTTGTTCTTATTTGAAGTAGCAGCTGCCACACACACCGATCTCCAGCCCACCCACCAACCCTTCTCTGCTCTTTCCTTCCATCTCTCCCCCTTCCTCGAATTCATGAAGTTTTTGTAAGTCCTTCATTTCAAAATAGGAAATTTACTGCTGAAAGTAGTTTTACAAAATACCATCAGTCCAAACAAACACATTATCCCCACTTGGCATGGAATATAGCCATATCATCAGGAACCCTTCTGAAACAAAATTTGGAGAGCAGGAATGGATTGTTACATGACAGCCAAGTAGCGCAGCTCCTGATTCAGAAATGAAATTTATGGTGTTGCCGACAGGATCAGCTGACATATTCCTGACGAAATAAAAACAACAAACCTAGGTATAAAGGCGTGGGAAAGGGTTAGCACACTCAATGTGCACTGCCATGTACGTAACTTCAGTGACGGGGAGATGTTCAGGATGAAAGGCATACTATGAGTCAATCAGTAAAGAGAAGTTGTACCAGATAAAAGGCATCCTGCGAGGCAGCCAGTTAATGGTTAAATGTTTCCTGAAACTGGCACTTTTGATGACAGATGAGCAAGAATAATTTTGTGAGAAACAGAGACCTTAGAAAAAAAAAGTTTCAAACAAAACCACAGGGAGAGAGGATGAGAGAGGCTGAAATGTGGAGTGGAGAAAGTGTTCTGAATTGCCAACCAAGCATGTTAATGGTGGTCTTTGCGATCTGGACATAAAAACAAACCCGCCTTCCATACCAAACCCATGATCACATTCAAACGTGACAAAAACCTCAAAGACCTCCTCGTTCGGTCCAGTTTGAACAGAACTACAGCTACACCACCAGGTACTCACCCCTGCTCTAAACCCAACTGCAAAATCTGCCCCCTCACCAAACCAGACACCATCTTACAGGGCCCCAAAGACTCCTTCACAGTCAAACGCACATTCTCATGTCAGAGCCGCAACATTATATATGCCATCCACTGCCAGCTGTGTGGCAAGATCTACATAGGGGAAACGTCACGCACACTTGAAACACGCATCTCTGAACACCTGGCTGATATCCGCCACCACCGACCCAAACCCGTCGCCCTACACTTCAACCACACCCAACACAACATCGACCATGTCAAAGTTATGGCACTCTGGCAGTCACAGAGTGACAGCTTTGAACGCACAACTCAGGAATCCCATCTCATTGCCAAACTGGGCACACTACACCCCAAGGCATCAATATCCAACAATAACCAAACACACATACCCACCACTTCCACATCAGTTGGCAATATCCCCTACCAACACACACACATACACACACACATACATACACCACCACCACATCCCCTTCACTCACTTCATACAGTAGTTACAGCAACCCTCCATCTATTTAATCTTAATTTTGTTTTATCCTTCCCCTTAAATTCCCCCCCCCCCTTTTTTTTTTTTTTTTCCCCTCAGTTTCCCCCCCCCCCCCCTTCTTTCCCTTACCATTATTATCAATCCACCATTACCACAACCATACAAAGATACCACACCATCCCAATAAACTAGACACACAACCCTATCATATCACACACACACACCTCCCCCGACGCAACCCCCCCCCCCCCTCCGTTTCCTCTCCCATAATCCCCCTGGCCCCATGTCATTTCCGCCCACCGACCACATGGACGAAAACGGATGAGTCATTTTTCTTTCTCCTTTTTTCGTTCTTTGTTTGTACTGTCCCACATGTCAAATGTGATTTATTTTTTCGCCTGAAGAAGACCCAAGTGGTTGAAATGCATCGTGTCTTGTCATGTGCTTTGTTTGTCTATGTCATTGGCGGTAAGTTCTAAACAAACTCTATTCCTAATAAAAACATCATTTCATCCACTTAAAAAACCCACCTCTTGCTCATCTACCAAAACATGTTCACCCTGACTCTCGCCAAACATACCTTCAATTAGATGGTCAGGGGACGTCCAGTCTTCTCAGCCAGGATTCACAGAAGCTCACCATTTTGCTTCAAGGACCCCTTTTGGATAGGCCTGCTCCCTTCTAGCAGAAATACAAATACGAGCAGTATGTGCTCCAGCTGCCCACCGTGGCTGTAACTCGCCAGCTGTGGTGCTGAAGGGTCAAGAACACAGAACAGATCATGGGGAGGCGCTGGCTTGTTTCCACTGGCCTTAGCACTGTGACCAAATGGGTGTGGCTGGGAGAGGCATCTGAGTCTTATGCCAAACCTGACGGATTGTCATAACAAATATCAAATTTACACATGGTGTGCCACGTAGCACCCGACCAGTCTTGGCTTGAGTCGCACATTGAGAACTGGGAACATCTAGTACAGAAGAGACATGTCTTGCGGGAATCTTCCAGAAGCGCCACTTGTGACAAGGAACAAGAAGGCCTTCAACGAAGAAAATTTCAGAGTGGATCTGGGTGAAGCCAAGATAGAGACAAAATAGGCTGTTTTAAGGAAGCAGCTATGGACCATCACTTCTCAAATTAATGCATCGAAATCCCTCATGCAAATCCAAAGAATGAGAAGCTTCTCCCCTCCGAGAAAAAGACAAACTTTAGAGGTCATTTGTGGGAATCCATATTGGAACAAAATCCGAAAATCTCAGAACCAAAAGGTTTGTTTCTCCACCAAGGAAAAGAACAAAACTGAGCTAGTTCTAACATGACGCATTGTTGTGAATTCACTGGGGTTAGTTACCCTGGCTGGCCTACCTGGAGATTGAGGTGAAATTATCCCCCTGTTTTCCCAATTTTGTTGTTTGGGGGATCCTGATAATTTGGTGATGTTCCATGACGAGCATCTGTTTGGACAGGTAAGTATGGAAAAAATCAATCGTTATAGAGAATATTCTGATGGAAAATTTCAGACTCTGTAAAAAATTGGTGCATGGCTCTATTTTTTTTAGCTGCTTCCTTCATTTCAAAATATATACTGACTTTCATAATCTTTTAAATGATTCTGATGATGGAAAGGCATTCCTTGTACATGGAGTTGAAGGGCAAAAATGAAGCTTCACTCTGTGCATCTGAGCAAACTCCTGTTCCTTTCAGAGAAGGAGGAAACATGTGATTCCATCGATGAATACAACACTTCGTGCTCATGTCACCTGACACTCTATTGCCTTGAGTTAGTCTCATTTGCAAATGATCACCATGGCCCCATGATAGATGAAAAGGTCACCCAGGGGAGTTTTTACTCTGATTTTTCTTTCCATTATGCATTGCTACCCATGTAGAAGTAACAGTGAGTGCTATCATTTTATGATACAGATCTATCTCATATACATACATGCAGGCTTCAGTGAAAAGAGGGTGCATGAAACATGTTGTTCAGATTGTCCTGGTTTGTTTTGTGCAGACAGGCAGAATGGAGGCTGCTCAAAGAGATCTTCCAGTGTCAATCAGATTACACTGAAAATCAGTGAAGGTACATTTGAATACTGTGATCACTGAAATGATACAATAAGCGGTTGATTTGTAGGTCACAAAAATAGAAAATACAGTTTTGCAAAGTAAGGACAGTATTTTGCATAAACAAATACTGAATGCAAGTTTATATAGAATTTGGTATTTGTTTTAAGATTTGTATTTCCTCAAGCACTGCCAAGACCAGTATTGAAGTTTGGAAATATTACATTTTTAATTGACCATTTTCAGAAGTAAATTAGACCCAGAAAATTTCATATATTTCAAAATATTTTTGAAACGTGGAATGCATTTGCGGTTAAAGAAAGAAGTGGGGGCGACGGGGAATGTTTTTAATGTCTGTAAAGCATATTCTTTTATTTCTTTCGCTCCGTATTCTGTTGTGTACGTGAAAGGATTGATCTTGTTATTGCAGGACAATACCAAATTTTGAAAAGGTTTTTACCTCCAGAAATCAGTGTGTTGCTAATTACTTACTTTGGATCCTGTTGCAGGATCCTCTGTAAGTAGTCTGATGATAAGAGTTCACACCCAGAAGGTCTCAGATATGGCCTACACCATGTGATGTAAGTGATGTTCAGTGTACAGGGGACAGTTTATGCCCAGTATCTTTCTTCGAATTGCCTCGAGAGAAAAGATAGAAACGGACAGAGCTGAAGGTGTGAGTGGGACCCAGAGAAGTGCTGTCATCTGCTGCCAAACCCTTCAGCCTTAAGCAGTCCTGCACCACCCTTGGAAGACCGCACTGCGTTTACATAGGGTGCAGGTATGCACTGGGCATTCCATTTCAGATGTCAAAGGACAAAACTGCTCCCTGCGTCATGTGACCACCAGACATGATGCAACAGAACCTCAGTGGAAGCATCATCAAGTGTGTATGAACCCATATTTCATGACTGCAGAGGCCACTGGCGAAAGATGCCACCACCAAGTGACCTACAGCATCCTGCAGCCCCACTCATTGCTGTTCCACTGACAAGTGAAAACGGTACCACTCCAGACACAGCGAAGCTTTCGCTACATGGTCTTCATATACCCTCTGAAGAGAATCCCAATTTTCAGTCTTTCTCTCACTGTCAACAGAACTTTCCCTGTGGTCTGTGGGTCTTTCCTCACGGTCACTAGGCTTTCCCCAAAGCCGGCCTAAAGACGGGCAAGAAAGAAATGCACCTGAAGGCGCCAGTGAGACCCAGGGAAGTGCTGTCCTCAACTGCCAAACTGATTAGCCAGGAGCACTCCTGTCCTACACTGAACAGCCTGACACCACATGATGTAGGCCACAGATCAGTCGTCAAGGGCATGATCCACCATCATTAGACCACCTTAGGAAGATCTCGTGACAAGATTAAGAGCTAGTGATTAGCAATACAGTGATCTTGCAGGTAAAAAAAACATTTTCATGCTTGTGTGGCAAAATCAGGACAACTTCCATTTATGAATTTTGGATTTGTTGGACTCGTAGGAGAAAGCCGTGAACACACCATAAGGTCCAATCTGATGAAAGGTGTACGGGCATTTGCCAAGTGGAAGATGCATGAAGAGTATCCAGATCTGCTTGCGGAGATTGATTTCATCAACCAGCGATCCAAAGAAGACAAAGAGGTAATGGTCCCCATTTCTGGTAGTGTTATTTGCCATGTTGATTTCTTGCCGTTCATTAGATATTACTTTTTTTTTCTTTTTCTTTTTTTAAATCCGTTTTCATGCAGATTTGTCTTCAGGCTACCCTGTCTTTCCTCTTCTCCATCCCTCTCTCTTCACCCCTCTCAGTGGTGGTTAGTGGTCATTACTTAGTCATCATGGATTCATCACTTCATGTGGTGTTGTGGAAAGTGAAACAATGTGTATTTGTTGAACAATTAAGTAGTAGTAATAAATACAATGTGTATTTGTGTTCACTTCTGTAGGAAATAGATCGCAGGATGGCTTGGTCATTGCTAGAGTCGGAGTACGAAGAACAGGGGCAGTCCATTGAGTGTGGTTGCTGTTTCGCTGAGCATCCCTTTGAGAACCTTGTCCAGTGCTTTGAGGGTCACCTTTTCTGCTGCCAGTGCCTTCTGGGATATGCTCGAGAAGCTATTTTTGGTTCTGGAAAGGTTGGTACATTGATGTTCTTGGGATCCAATTCTATGTTTATGAAAATTCTCATATTTTGTTTGCTTTTGTTTACAGGCACTTTTTTTAAAAAAAGATTCAGATGTGTTACAAAGTGATGCTATGTAATAACCTTGTTTTAGTTTTCTTTTGTGTGTGTGTGTTTGAAATTTCAATTTTTTTTTCTCCAGCAAATACAAGTGGTAGCACAACCAAATTCAGCATAATAGTAAATGTTCATAAGACTCTTCCAGATTTTTTGGCATGAAAATGCACTGAATGTTACAGGCCGTAAATCAGAAGTTGACATTTTTTTCTTTGGAACACAGACAACAATATAAAAATGGTATGGCAACATCTGCCCAGACCACAGGTCATTTCTTCTGATGAAGAAGTTTCTTTGTGTTCATAAATACCTATTTTAATTCAGAGATTCCATAAAGAACCAGTCTGAAGGCATCTGCGTAACAGTGGTTAAACATAATCAAACTGCAGGCACCCTGTGTCTTCCACCTGTCCTCTGTTAGTGACAGTGACCACAAAGAACCCAGTCGGACAAAATATGTCTGCAGTTTTATTTCGGGACTACCTGCAGTTCGAAAAATAATTTCTTTGATTGATATCTGTATTCTTTTTCTTATTAGAAGGGTAATGATGAAGTGATGATGATGTGAATTTTCCGATCAGCATGTTTGAGACCGCAGAACTGACCTGACATGAATGGATTTTTCACACCTTAAAAGTTCTGTAAGTTTGCCTTCAGCACATGGATGCAGCAGCTTATGACAGGTGATCAGCAGTGAGCCTAAAATCATCTATTCAAAGTTGACATCGTGACCTTGTGGTTTTTGTCCATCCGTTGGCCTTGTCCATGTTTTGGCCATGTAACCCATGTTATTGTAAAGTATTCCGCCCAAATCTTCCAGCTGCCTCTCTAGATTAAATGCAGTATAAGCAGACAGATGAATTTTTCATGTTAATCCCTGTTTCACTTTGGCATTGATTGATATGGTGAAATGGACCATGAAAGACAAGAAACATCCTTATTCTCATATTTTCCTGTCCAAACAAATACTTTATCCTCACCTGGTGCGGAACATCACCATATTATCAGGATCCTTCCCCCCCCCCCTCCAAAAAAAAGAAAAGAAAATGGGGGAGCAGGAAATTAACCTTGGCCCACTCCGTAGGCCAGTCATCAAGAGTGATTGCCCTCGGTGAGTTCACAACATTCCATCACATTCGAGAATGTGCAGTGTTCTCCATAATGGAGGAACATGCCCCTTTCACCTTTCCATTTTTTCACACTTTGATTTTATTTGTTATGGATTTCCCATAAACGCCCGTTCAAGATGTTAGTAACATGTATGTGGACAGAGCCCAGGGATGAAGTAAATGGGGATTCGGCTAGAGGTGGGAGAGGTGGGAGAATGTGAGATCAGCGCAACACAGTGAATCTGAGCGACATTTCATAACCCTTTAGCTGGCTGATTTAAGGTTAATGATGATGGTGAGGACGCATATGTCAGTTTAAGGGTACATTGTAAAACTTGATGCAAAAAAAACATGTATTTTAAACCATATACTGCTATTCTGAAATTGGTTAAGTTTCATGGAAAAGAATAGATGAGAAAAAGGAAACATGATTTTAATAGTTAAATGTTTTCTTTTTTCTTCCTTTTTTGTGTGTGTTAAATTGATGTTTGCTTTGTGTCTGCTTTTCAGCTAAATCTTACCTGCATGACTGCTGATTGTGACTCTGCATTTCCAAAAAGTGAGTAATTTATAAACGTGGAAAACTATTTTTTTAAAAAGAAAAAGTATCTCACCATAGTTCCCATAGATGCATATAATGACGGCTTTTGAGTTGAACTCAAACAGATTTCTGTTACACAATGTCCATAGTAAGGTTCTGACCAGAGTCCCAGTCATATTGTACATATGAGATTTTCAATAATTTGAATGAGTTTGCTGAAATAACAGTGAAAATCAGCACGATTGTACTTTGCATAATTGTGTTTTTAGTAATTCTCTTTGTGTAAATGTGTATTTGAATTGTTTTGTTTACAGCAATCCTCTGTGTTTGCGTGGATGTGTAAATATACATTCTTGCAGACAAGACCTGCTTCTTTTGTGTGTGGATAGAGTAAATTTTCAAAAAAGAAAAAATGTCATATTTTGATTTAATGTAATGGATTGATTGGCAGCATTATGTGGATAACCCCAAGTTAGGATAACCCAGAATTTGAATAACTGGGGGAAAAAATAGACCAAATTGGTCCCTTCAGATTCTTTTTCTTTCTCACTGGTATTAAAGTGATGTGATGAACGCTGTGCTTAAATTAAGAGATCTGTGTTGAAGTTGTCGATTGGTTTCCTGCCCCAGGTCAGCTAGTGAAAGCGCTACCAGATGACATCCTGAGAAAATATGATGAAAGGATGGCCGAGGAAAATTTGAATAAAGCTGCCATTGAGGATCTTGTCAGGTTAGTAGGTGTTTTGATTGAAATGAAAATTGATTTCTCCTAAGGCATTGACTGTGCTGTTGAAGGATAGTGTATGTCATGTTTTGTCTGAGTTCAAAGTTTTCTTGTCGGGTAGCGTAAATCCTAAGCATACAGTAAGTCCCAAAGCCTCAGAATGGCTAGCAAAAACTGTTTGCAGCTGATGGAATTATTTTCCTTTGACCTTCACAGCTCTGTGTCAAGAAGACTGTGGAAAAAGAGCGTGTCTGGGTAGATACCTTGTGACTCGAGAGAGGGAGAAACACAAAAAATCACGCTATATATCTGTTCTAAAAGAATGGATGGGACAGACCTTGGCACTATCACTAAGCAAGGTTGTGTCAAAGATGTAAACACTGAACAGATAGCTGTGAACTTACAATGCTTCTGGCATAAGAACTCTAAAAATTCATTTTGTATGTTTTGTTGTTTTGCTTTGTAAAGAATCATATAACACTTGTTACTTTGCACAGAGCTCTTTTGGAAGTATATAAATACCTTAAGTGTGTGGGAGAGTAGTCCTTTCAGCAAAGTCCATTCTGCAGTGTAAAATATGGAGTGTCATGTTGCTTTCCAGGTGTCCATCTTGCAATATGGCCGTGGTGTTGGACGCCCATATAATCCACTTCCAGTGTCCCAACTCTGCCTGTAGGAAAGTAAGTGTGCCCGAGTTTTTCCATTTGATGTGTAATTCATTTTTTGTTTGTTTTAGTTTTGTTGGCTTCTAGGATTTTCCATGCTGAAAGGGTTTTTGTTTGTTTGTGTTTTGTTTTTAATTTTTCATTAGGTTTTATTTTGATATGAACAATGCTGTCAATGGTGTTTCTAGGTAAAAGGCATGTCTGACCAGGGGTAAAGTTCAAGACAGAAATGTGAACAAAGCTTGCTCAAACCTAAATAAATGATGCAGACAAGAGAGTTTGCTGCTCAGGAAAATAAGTATATAAATTATACAATGAAGTATTTCAGCTCACAGTGCAAAACCATATTCCCGAACAGACTCGCCCCAGTAAATGCAAATAATACTTAGGGCATGCAAATTCAGTAGAGATTCCTTGAAGCCTATCGTGTTTTGAGTTTCAATATAATTAAAGATAGAAAATTTAATTCCAGAAATATTCCTTAGGGGTACATGGATGAAACGAGAAATGGAAAGAAAGAACAATGAGCATAGAAATATCACGATAGGTGAGACTATGTGTATACATGGATGAAATTGGGGGCAGCGCAAGAAGAGAAAATCGTACTGAAGCAGAAAACAATACCTCAGTTTCACACACACCTTTTCATTGATTCTTCGTGGTGATCTGTATGAATTTGGCAAACTTGCGCTTGGATGTCTATTCTGATATGATTTTAGCAGCAATTTCCTGGTTATATTGAAGAGTGAACATTGAAAACTGTAAATAGATCTATCACCAAGGTCATTTGAACTGCATTAGTGCATAATCTTTCCCTGAGCTTGTCCTCTCTAAATGGTCAGTTTGTGATGCACAGTTCTAGATTTCATTGTACTTTAAGCAAAATGGTCATTAAGGATTTTTTCCTCCATCTTAGCATAAGGAAACAAGTCCCAAGTCTCACAGGCCCACTACTAAGAAGAAACGTGGGCCACATTAGACTCTGTCCAGAGAAGAACAAGTCTGAAAACAGACTGCCTAAGTTTCTAATAATTAACTTAGCGCTAAAGTTAATTTCAAATGAAATGTTTTTAAATAGTTACAGTGGGTAAAGGAAGAGAATTAGAATATTTTTCCTGTGCAGTTTTGACAAACATATTTTAAATGAATATAGAGGCAGTTTTCGAAAGAAAAATGTTTGACAAAGTTTGCCCAGTTCCAAATTTGGATTACAGGGGTCCGTTACAGACAAATCCCAGTGTGAACCTGCTGCTGAGGTGGTCCATGATATCCAGACAAAAAAATTTCCCTCCAAACAATAGGATATTAGTGACTGATTGCAAACTTTCGTTGTCTACAACTTTATATTCAGTAGAGTTGCATCCCTTATTCCAGAAAAATGATTTTGTGAGAGTGGTGCCCTTTTCACTTCCCTGAGCAGTATTGCCGAGATCTCTATGTAGGGTGCCTTACTTTGTTTAGAACTGAAAAAAGTACAGCTTGTGTTTGAAAATGTACATTATTTTCTTTTAAACGTTAAGAAATGTTTGTTAATATTCTCAGGACTGTTCCATATGAACTCTGGCTGAGAAGTCTTAAGGCAAGTGAGGTGCGTTTCTGAATTCAGCTGACCTTGGTTGCATAGTGAAACAAGTCCAAGTCTCATAGGCCCGCCTGACCCTTACTAAGAAGGAACATGGGCCACATTAGACCCGCACAGTGCAGAAACTCGGTCCAGAATAAAATTTAGACTGAAAAATAAGCTGGTATCAAAAACAAGAAAAAAAGGAATTACCATGTTTTTCTGGCTTCTGATCTTCTCTCTCGTCGGATTCAGCATCAGTTGCTTTTTTTTCCTGTTCGTTTCTTTAGCTTATAATGAAACTCAATTTCTTATGTGAATTAATGGCTTTGGAGAAAAGTCCCTTAACTCTCTTTTAAAATGATGCTTGTGGAGTGAGAAATGAATGGATTATAACTTATGAAGTTATGCCCCTTTCTAGAATTTAGTGAGTTTGGAATTGACCAAAGCATGAGCATTTCTGCAAGGTTTGTTGTAAAAGATTTAGATGAGAATATCCAGGCTTATGTAACATTTACATTACACATATATTCATGTGTGTTTAGCTCATTGTGCGGACAGTGTTATTGCTTTGTGAGTGTAGTTAGGTGTTTTTGGCTTAGATTGTTGACTGGTAATTTACTTGTTCAGTGTGACCTCATGACTTATACGACGTGGTGTCACATATGTGGACTGGTCAGCATGTAGTAAGGCTTCCGTGATGAAACTTAAGCTGTGGACTATTTCATGCTTTACCATCTGTTTCATTGCTCTGCGAGTTTATTCATGTTTATTTGGCTTGGTTCTTTGTTTGTCTGTTGCATTTACTTTGTTTGCGTATTAATATGTATTCGGCTTACATTGTTGTCTGTTGTGGTGCTCTGTGAGAGTATTCTTGTACAGTCAGCAAGACTTTTTCAGTTTCGTTGCTCTTAGTGTATTTAAATCCGTTTGCTGTTCTTTGTTGTCTGTTTCATTGCTCTACAAGTGTATGCATTTGTGCTCAGCCTACTTTGTTGCATGTTTCATTGCTGTATGAATGTATTCATGTATATTTGCCATACATTATTGTGTGTTTCAATGCGTTACATATATGTATGTGTGTTTGTTGTACTTGATTATGTATTTCATTGCTATCAGTGTATATATGTGTGTTAGACTTACTTGCTTGTCTGTGTCAGTGCTCTGTCGGTGTATTCATGTGTCTGTTGGGTGTACTTTGCTGTCTGTTTCATTGCTTACCTAGTGTATTAATGTGTGTGGCTTACTCTGTTATCTACTTCATATAATTATTTTTACTACAGGAAATGTGTCGGAAGTGCAAGGAGGACTGGTCTGACCACCGAGGGAAAACATGTGATCAAGTGGAGAAGAAAGACGAAACCAAACTTCGCACTACTTAGTAAGTTTTGTTGGGCTGGCTGTGGTGAAGTGGTTAGTGTCATGGACTCCCAAATGGTAGGTTGTGGGTTCAATTCCCATCAGAGCCGTTCATATATGGGATTTTTCTGCTCAGACCAGCTACCCAAATTTGAATTTATTATGTGCTCATATGGACCACGCATTTTTACCCACTTGATGGATGCATCTTTGAGACTGTTACTCAGATTTCCAGACCAACACTACAGGCGTCTGCATTACTTGCGCCTGGTTAGCACCAGGATATATTAAAAAAGTAAGGGTAGAATGCAGCCCTGTCATGTGGTCTCAGATTGGAATGTAAATAGGTAGCAGCATCTTCCTCATCCTCATCATCAGTATAAAAAAGAATGTCTCAGATTCTGTGTCCCTTCGTGCCCTGCTCCTATGGTTCTCTGCTTCAATTCCTCTGCACATCTATGCCCTTCCTGACATTCTGTCATGCCAGAGGTTCTCCATGGGGACTGTTGCAGGATGGACGTAGTGGCATCTTTGGGAGGGAGAGTTCATTCACACTGGCTCCATGACTAAGCTGTTATAGTCATCAGTAGGGGCTTAGTAAGTGGTGTCCTGTGTATGTTGGATCAGAACTCCACGACTAAGCTGTTATAGTCATCAGTAGGGGCTTAGTAAGTGGTGTCCTGTGTATGTTGGATCAGAACAGGCATGACTGAAAAACACTGGAGTGACTCGGCAGCAGTGCAGAGCCTCCTCTGGTTGGTTTCCTCTTGAGGACTTGACATTGACTTCTCCCTGTGGATTGCTGATGCCGGAGCTGTGGCTGAACGAGCCAGACTGTGGCTGTGGATGGGGAGCTGGAATGAGCAGCATAGGTGCAGTGCAGCTGAGGTAGCATGACACAAGAGACGGCACCAACAAAAAGTTTTATTTGGGTGATGATTCTGTTCTACCATGAAAATGCAAATTCACTCACCACATGTCATGCTTTCTTTCTGTCACACATACAGATTACATGCATACACAAAAAAAGGAATGTATCACTTTATACACTGTGTTTTGTACTCTTTGCACAGTGAGGAGAAGATGACGGCAGCCCGGGTTCGAACCTGCGCGTCCTGCCAGGCCCAGTTCTTCAAGGAGGAAGGCTGCAACAAGATGACCTGTCGCTGTGGCGCCACCATGTGCTACATCTGCAGGACGCCTCATGTAGGACTGTGTTCAGCTCTGTGTTAAAACGGCTTTTGGGTTCATGAATTGAGTGATGGTTCTCTTTATGGAGTCAGTGGGGTGGGGAAAATGAAGAGACGAGGAAAAGGGGATGAAACTCGTATCCAAACTTCATTTGTTGTGCTTGATATATGCTGGACTCTGAGCTTGTACAAAGGCAATGCTGAGTGGGGATTTTCATCAGCCATGGTATGGTCTTATCTAAAAACCATTATCCTTAAACATGCTTGTATACTCCATTCTCTCACCCAGTGAAATCTATTAAGTGAGCTGCATTTATCTATGAGGATGTAATATATTGTGATCCTCAGAGTTCAGCTAGGAAACACAGATTTAACACGCCTCTACTGTATAGTTTCTTTACTCACTCCGTCTTTTTAATTCACATACCTATACGTAAACAGGCTAATGTTAATGTTCATGCGCACACATAATCTATGCATGCTTGTGAACATTTATGGTTTTTAACCAAGCATGTATTGGAAAACATTGCACTATGTTATATAGGTACTGAAATTGCTTTGTGACTCTTACCTTCTTGTCTGTTGTTTATTTTTTTCCAGATCAGTTATAAGCACTTTTGCCAACACCCTAGAGACCCTGGCAAAGAGTGTGCAGAATGCAAGAAGTGCTTTTTGTGGAGTAACCCAGAGGTAAATGGCAGTGAGCAGTTTTTCTCCTTAAGAAATTCCCAGAATAATCATTAGACATGCGTAACTTTCTTCTCAGATTCTGAGGCCTTGTGGTCAGACTGACCTTAGTGGATTATTTCCCTGCATCCAGTGCAAGTTTGTGTCAAACAGCTTCTTCTTCCTCGTCATGATTTGCACAATGTAGTCCATGCTGTTACATTTTCTTATCATACATCCCCTTTGACAAAGTTTTTACCTGGGCCCCACGCAGAACCGCCTGTTCAACGATCAGCAATAGTTTTAAATTCCATAAATTACAAAGTGGTGAAGAAATAGAAAATCACAGCATATCATTGTCTGCCATGTTGTCTGCTGACGACCAGTATGCTCCATTCTGATTGGCCAGTGCCTTCTGACTCGACCACTCACATGGCATAATTCATAATGACATGGATGTCATAAACAGCAACTTGAAATGTTCGTTTCACAAAGTGAAATCTCCAGCTGTCATGATGAGCACTCCTTCTCAGCAAAATTATGCTGAACTTTTATTTCTTTGCAGCAGATGACTGAAAGTTATTGGTTGTGCCTGGCAGGTAAGTTGCAGCATTTACCATATGCAGGACACAAGTGATTGCCCTAGGTGGCTGGGTAGCTGCTACTATTCTACCATGCAGTGTACTGCCATTACGTGCTTGAGAGATCAAGCCCAGCATATCTTGTGGCATGTGTGTGTAATGTGGAGGGGTCATTCTCTTGGTCTAGCTGCTGTCACAGAGCTCTTGACTTTCTACCAGAGTGGCAGTCCACATCTGTCTTCAAACATTGGGAGATGTTTTCCTCCACCTGGGCTGTCCTTTTTGGTATTTTACCCATACCTGGGAGTTGGTTCATGAGCACTAGAGTGTAGCCTCACACCAAGCAAGCTGCACATTTAGGGAGCCAAGCATCCTCCATTTTTGACTCCCATTTAGTGTGGCCCATCCCCTACGACATTGTAGAACCTACCGCAGTTCCATGGATTGTAAGGGCACAGAAGCCACTCCACCACAAAAAGGTGACAGTGGGAAGAAGGGAAATCAATGATGGCACATTTTTGCTTTGAAGAGCAGGCTTCTATTCTTTGGTTACTTTTCAGTGGATGTATACCACTGACTGAAATGAAGGCCACAGTTGGTTGGAATCTCGTTAAATCGCATCCTGACAGAGGAAAGTCAGTTCTGTAATAAATTTGAGGTCTGCTCCCAGCAAAAGATTCACACTTCCAATCTTCACAGAATCCTGACATATTATTGTCAATGAAATTTCATGGAAAAGTCTGGAAGCAATTTATAAAACTTTTGGAAACTTCTCAGACTGTCCTGAATCATCTGGAACTGGTGTTTCTTTGTTGCCTGTATGTCCACCATCAGGTGAACAAAGTGTGACATGGAACAGTTCTATAAATCTGTAAAACAGAATTGCATTTTGATCTGTAGCAGAATGTAGTGAGGGTCTCTTATATCCAGAGGAAATGGTTACTCTAATTTGGTATAAAAGCAATGGTTATTGTTAGCTGGGAGCTTGGCGTGAGACGTTTGGCAAACAGTGAATCACAACAGGAAGTACAGAATGCCTGAATGGCAGCGTTGGAGATCCTCTTGTGGGTGCCTTGTGAAAACCTTACACTGAGGATTGCCAGTAGTGTGAAGAGATTATTTCTAGAGTGGTTGAGATAAGCGGAGGAGAGTGAATGGAAGATGGAATAGCACCAAAAAAAAAGAAGTAATAATTGTGTTGGTTTTGTTGAGATTTTCTTTTTTCTTTTATGTCGTAGCTAAGGTAATTCATGCTGGAGATCATTGTTATTCTGTTATAAGTCTTGAGAAGTCTTCTTGTATACCACTATGTTTTCTTTTTGCAGCACATTCAGTTTAACTCTTCCATCGTCATAGCTGCCAACCCTCCCGAAATTTTCGGGAAACTCTGAAATGAAAATCTGACAGGAAATCCCGAAAGTTGTCTTTTTCCCCGAAAAATGAAAAATAAAAAAATCGCTTCACGTTTCGGTTATTTTTCGCATACTTCCGTCCGCGTGAAAATGGCTTCAGGAAAGCAGTGCCACATTGACTCGGGGGGGGGGGGGGGGGGGGGGGGGGGAGGCAAAAGTCAAGTTTTTGCCGTGATACAAAGTTGACTACGCCTTCATTGATGCGTCCAAGAGAGGCGAATATCATGCGTTTTGTAAAGAATGCCGTACTGACATCAACATCTCACATGGTGGAAAAAAGACATCGAACTTCATGCCTCTTCTGCCAAGCACAAGAGGAATGCGGCGATGATGCCATGATGGTGGTTAAAGCCAACGTGAGTGGGGCTTGCTATGAGCAGCAGTTTCCAATAGAGCTGTTGAAAAAAGCAAAGTCGGCAACATCAGATGCCCTCAAGGACAGAGAACAACCCCCCCCTTCAGCATCCTCCTCCTGTTAGGCTGACAGGTTGTGAAAAAAAAGTGTAGTTCTGAACAGATATAGGTGTACATTGTAGGAAAGGAATTTTTCCTTAGTGATCCCCCCCCCCCCCCCCCCCCCCCCCCACCCACCCATTTTTGTGTTTTCTTTATTACCATGGTGATGATGATTACCAACATCTTGATAGAAATTTTCAGTTTGCTGTTACAAGACTATAGAGAATCAGATATCCAGGGATGATGAAACAAGAAAATTGCAATATTGGTGGTATCCATTGTATACAGACTGAAAAACCAAGACTTCCAAAGCATCTGTCATCGTAGCTAGATAATCTAGGAGCGAAGAGCAACATAAATGGACATTAGGCTGGAGACTTTTCTTCTCTGCGTAACCTGTCAAGCCACAGTTTACTTGTTGGACTGAAGTGATAAGTTGAAGTGTTTTCTAATGTTGAGTAATGTGTGATGACTGTAATATTTGTAATCTGTATGCTTTGCTATCAGTACTGTTCATGTCTAATTCTAGCATGATGAGATGGAAGAAATATCCCCTTCTCGACCCCAGAAAAGCTAATTTTTTACCTCCAAATGTGCATGTACCTGTCAGCGTCTGGGGGCGTTGCCTCCAGACCCCACCTACTGCAGCCTCCGGACGCCCGCCTTCTCACAGGAATTTCTGTTCCGACAGGTTGGCAGCTATGCATCGTCATGTAGTTGATAGCCCAACAGAATGCTGCAGCCATGTTTCATATATTTCTGTTGGTTTCTTCCAGCTTATAGAAAAAGAAAAAAAAATGAACCATATTATGTGCATGCTTCTCGCTAACTAAAACATGTTTAGTTACATTTTATATCTGTTTTTAATAGGAAGACGAGAAGCGGGCAATTCTGGAAATTCAGAGAGAAGCGCAAGAGAAAAGAAAAGTACAAGGTATGTGAAAAACTCATGGATATGGGATATGTTGCTGCAAATATGTTGTATAGCGTCCTGTGTGTTTTGTTTTGCCCTATGTTTGAGACCGCACAGCCCTGTGAACCCTTTTGGGTTTCTGTTCCTCCTTTCACCAGGTCTGGAGAGACGGTCTGACAGCTTTTCCTTCTGAGGGAGTGGTACACTGAATCTCAAGTTTTGAATTCGAGTTTACAGCAACAGTCTGACTAAATCATCCAAGAATCACGTTTGTTGATAGGTTAACAAATTTTATTGTGAAGGTGGAGAAATAGAGGTGCAATGTTAAATTCATGCAACAACAATCTATCCCATGAGGGAAAAGTTCATGTTGTTCATAATCTTGATTTTGAAGAAAAATGTTTGTATAACAGTGCTGTATGCTGGTAGATTTCCCCCCAGTTTTACTTGGAAATTTAAACCCCAATTTTACGATGAGATTTGTTACCCCAACTTCACACCGAAATCTGTTGTATCAATATGTATGGAGATCATTGTACTGTTCTTTGTGTTTTCAGAAATTTTGTATTCGTGAATTTATATTGATTCTGTTTTTTTAAATGTTACTTTTGTGTGCCACAACATGCGAACGTATATATTGCTGTGTGTGTGTTTTTTTTCTTTTTACAGGCTTTTACGATGAAAAGTTGATTGGGGCACCAGAGGAACCCGCCACTAAGAAACGTAGATCACGCTGAACATGGTTATCAGCGTATACTTTGCACATGTAGCCCATTCCTTGCATGTGATTCCTTGCTGAGCTGTTTCAGTCTCCACTGAGAAGTAACCAAGCTGAGTTTTGTGATGCACGGATCCAGATCCAGACATGAATGATTTCTTGTCTTCCTCCGATATGGTTAGACAACTGAGCACATCCTACCTGATGTGCAGAAATGGTGGTTTGCTCGAATAGATTGGACTCATAGCAACTTGGATGGGCTGTAGATTTGATGGGGATCTCAGTTGGGTGATTGTGAAGGGAAGAAAGAAAGAATGGAGAAGCGATTTTGAATGCGAAATAAAACCATATTTTGGAAATGCAGAAATAAAGAATTTAGCTCTGACCTGTCTCTAAAAGAACTATAAAAATGGCTGAGATCGAAATAGATGGCTGTGTTAGAAACTGAAATGGCTACTTGGGTTTATACATGCTAGTCCACTTGACTTGGATCTTAATTGCACGGTTTGATTCCAGTCAAATTTTATATTGATCATTCATTGCATGTTTTTCATTTCTGGAATTTATGTTCACTGCTCTACCCTGTGATCTTTTTTGTTTGTTTATATATTTGTTGTTTTTTTAACACAAATTTTATTCTGGCGATGTCAGTGGGACCTTTGATGTGATCATACACATGTAGCCCAAACTAGACTTGTTTTCTATGCACCAGAAGTCATCTACCCTTTTTCTGGAAGCACCTTATCTGAGGATGGAATGGGAAACTAGAAGAGAATATGGGAGAGCACTGCCAAGGTCAAAGGGATCCCAGGTTGGCAGTTCAGTTAGGGGAGGTAATGGTTGGTACAGGTTGAAAGAGCTTCTTCACATGTACGCTTTGGATAATACCAAACATCCATGTTTATATCTCTGGAAAGTTTAAGTATTCCATGACAGTATATTACATCATAACTAGCTAACAATAAACAGATATTCCATGACAGTATATTGCTTCAGAACTAGCTAGCAATTAAATACTAACTTGACAATGTTCATGTTCAGTTCGTAAATTGATCCTGGATTGGTTGTGTGGTCTGGTTCCGCATCAAAACTTAATGGGATCATCCTTGGAGCACACTCCGTTTTTCCACCAAGCATTTTTGAAATGGGTTGTATGATTGTTTGCCCAATTTTGCTGACTGACACATGAATATTACCACCCGGACAGAGGTTAAAAACCAACATGGGTGAGAACATAACAACCCTGACAGAGGTTAAAACCAGTATGGGTGAGAACATAACCACCCTGACAGATGTTAAAACCAGTATGGATGAGAACATAACCACCCTGACAGATCAGCCCTGATGTGGCCCTTTGCGGTCGGCTGCGCTATAAGCAACATTATCTTATCTTACCCTGACAGATGTTAAACCAGTATGGGTGAGAACATACCAACCCTGACAGATGTTAAAACCAGTATGAGTGAGAACATAACCACCCTGACAGATGTTAAAACCAGTATGGGTGAGAACATAGCCACCCAGACAGAGGTTAAAACCAACATGGGTGAAAACATAACCACCCTGACAGAGGTTAAAACCAGTATGGGTGAGAACATAACCACCCTGACAGAGGTTAAAACCAGTATGGGTGAGAACATAACCACCCTGACAGATGTTAAAACCAGTATGGGTGAGAACATAATCACCCTGACAGACGTTACAACCAGTATGGGTGAGAACATAACCACCCTGACAGATGTTAAACCAGTATGGGTGAGAATATACCAACCCTGACAGATGTTAAAACCAGTATGGGTGAGAACATAGCCACCCAGACAGAGGTTAAAACCAACATGGGTGAAAACGTAACCACCCTGACAGAGGTTAAAACCAGTATGAGTGAGAACATAACGCCCTGACAGAGGTTAAAACCAGTATGGATGAGAACATAACCACCCTGACAGATGTTAAAAACCAGTATGGGTGAGAACATAACCACCCTGGCATGTTATAACCAACATGGGTGAGAACATAACCCTCCTTACAGAGGTTAAGAGCAAGGAGTGCATAGTTTCCTCCAGAACGCCTGTTACTAGTATTAGTCTTAATATTATGCTGATACAAGATGTTGACAGAGTATCTTTGTCAGTGTGGCAAATAGCTTCTGATTGACTGACTGTCCACCAGAAAGATTTATCTCATTAACACAAGAAAGGAAATGGTCCATCAGAAATACACTTGATTCTTGTGTGTCTTTATAGCAATGTGCCTTGAAGAAAATCTTGCCATAGCCATGGTTTGTTTGTTAATACTGTTGACCAGTGATGAAATTGGGTGCTGCTGATTCTTGCGATAAAGCACTGCATTTGACCTTTTGTTGATGTACATGGTTGATGAACCATGCTGACTGACTTGTATCTCTTGTTCTGTCAGTTTGGCTTCTTGAGATCCGGTTTGGCTTTTGTCTTGTATTTTGTTCTTAATGTGTGTGTGTGTGTGTGTGATACTATTCTCTCTCATTCTATACAGAAAATGCTACTTAAAGAAAAAAAAAGAAATTGAGTTTATGGCATCAGATCTTGTCGTTTATTTTTGTAATATCAGTGGCACCTGGAAAGAAAGAAAGAGTGATGGTCATGTTGTAATGCTTCGTTTTTTTAGTTTGACACACACAGACCTGGTATATCTCTGTATATTGGACTTTTTTTTTTTTTCGTTGAAAGTTAACACTTTAATCATACATGTGACTTACGAAACAGTCCTTGTATATGGATTAAATGACCACACACAAGAACATGCCATGAAACTCCTCACAAGGCATTTAGAAACCCTGTAAAATACACAGGTGTTTTCTGTTAAACAACAAATTTTCATTTCTTCCTTTTTTTTTCTTTTTCTTTTTTTTTTTTTTAAAGACATATTTCCACCTGAAAATCATTATTGCAAAGAAAAAAATGTGAGGCGAAATCAGTTTACACCATGTCGGCATTTTTGTTGATATCTGGCAGCTACTAAGTGAGGTCGTAAATGCTGCTCAGAGTCAACACTGGGTGTCCGTTCTGCACTATCCAGCCATGGCCTTTATAAATGTTTTCATGTCACGTTTGTGTGTGTGTGTGTGTGTGTTCTTTGTGGGTGATAAAGGAAACGGTTGAATGCTTAAAAAGGCCTCAACCTAAATATTAAGCTACCAGGTTGAATAACGTATAGAGAGATAAATAGATTACAGGTTAAGGACTGGTTTGAATAATCGTACATGTTGTGCGGGTTTTTTGTTCGCTTGTCTTTCATGGTGTGACTGTTCCCAACATGGCGACAGTCTTGAACCTTGTGCAGTCCCTGGGCTTCAGTAACACTGAAACAGGCATGGTGAAGTTCTGTGATCGTGTTCATTCTCTTGTGGGAGAAAGTAATGCAGTGCACAACAATACCCTGCTTCAACTCTTATCAGTTCAGACATTTTAGTGCTGATGGGTTTTTTTTTGTTTAAACAGAAAAAGGTTATAATAGTTTACAGGTAATAAAATAAAGATAATGCATGAAAATGTCATATTAAGACATCTAAATGTAGGCAGGTCTTTCTAGGTTTTTTAACTGCGAAGGAATCTGCAGAATCTGTCCACAGAAAATATTTGTGATTGATGAAACTGTAACAGTGAGAAGGATACCATGTAACAGTGGGAAAGATATACCTGTCACATCCAGTATAGACATTTGAAAACTAGGGAGCAAACTGAATTGAGTCAAAACAAAAAATCTGTTTATACAACAAATTATAGATAAATGTCAGATGCTGTGGATTGGAAACTTTGATAATTGCTTCTATGGTAAATGTAGTACTGAAAGGCCTATGTAAACCAGGGATTTTATCACAGAGCAAGTGAGAGAGAACCCTCTTCTTCTGTGGAGTGTATGCCACATCACTCACCGCATGCTTTCTCTCTCTCTTTCTCTTTCCCTCCTTTGAAAGTTTTTGCCTACTTTCTATAAATTGACTTTGATAAGTGATATGTTTGTTAATCTATATCTTGCAGTATTACAACGTTAAAGATGCTCTGTAAAGATATCTGCATGGGAGATGTACATAGTCCTCTTTTTGTTTCCCTTTTATTTTCTCTATGAAATGATGCTGCATATGCCCATGTCTTGGGTAATGTCAGTGTTGTGACGAGGAATGACATGAGAATCTGATTGCAAAATCAGATTATGGTGTTTGGTATGATTTTCTTGAAACAAAAAGTAAAGGAAGGACACTGATTTTGAATTAGGTCCAAGTGTTGACTGACTTATTTTCAAAAGGCAAAAAATGTATGCTTTGTGCACATTTGTATACAAGTTTGTGCACACACAAAAGCGTAGCACCCATAAGATGGTCATACTTATGGGAAGGTGCCTTCTGGTTTGCAAGGGTTTTTTTTTTGTGAATATGGAACCGTTTCTCTGCTGTTCTTTTTCATTTTGTTTGTTTGTTTTGTTTTGTTTCTGTAAACCAGTATCCATACATTAGTATACTGCATCACACTGCACAAGGGCATGTGATCACATGTTTTACACACATGCATTCAAACATATAGTTAGATTTTTTCTTTTCTTTCTTTCTGCATACACAGGCTGATACTCCTGCGGACACTGCCTGTATGGACAGGCAGTGGAGTTTTGTGTGTATGACCGTTTTTTATCCCACCATTAAGGCAGCCATACTCCATCTTCGGGGAAGGTGCATGCTATGTGGAACGTGTCATCCATACCAATGGCCAAACTAGCCTTCTCTTCCGAAAGTTGGTGATGGGATTTTATGTATGTGGAAGATGATGTGCGTGCGTTCACACACGGAACCTTGGTTTATAGTCTCATTCGAAGGACTGTATGGGGAATGGAGTCAGAACCAATGTTAACTCCAAGGGAAAAATCCCCCATCCCCTGTACCGAAATTCGAACCCGCAACCCCAGGATCACAAGTCCGACGCTCTACCAACTGAGCTATTCCGGCCCCCATAGTTAGATTTTATGAATATGTTCATGAACCCAAATTATGTGTGTGTGTGTGTGTGGGGGGGGGGGGGGGGGGGGGGGGGGGGGGGGTTATTATCACTAGCAGCAGTTGCAATCATGTACACTTTTTGTTTATAAAGTGTGTGGTTTTGCTTTTTTATAACTGGAAATTTTATGGAATAGATAGGTAATTGCTTAAGCATTTTCTGCGTGCAGATTGATTCAGGCTTGATAAAATAAAAGTTTTTTTTTATTTTTTTTTTTTTTATATATCTGCTGATCATAATCATGTTCAAGACAACAGTTTATAGTGAAACCTGCTTAACCACCATAAACAGAAATGAGTGCACCAAGATGAGTCAAGAGTGACTCTATGTTTGCAGTACTTAAATGCTTTTGTGTGTGGGTTTGTTTCTAATCTTTGGTGTAGTGTGTTTTGTTATTTGGGCTTTTTAAAAAAAACTTTTGTGTAGGGGTGAGGAAAGAGGGGCTAGTTTTGTGTCTTTATCCTGAAGTCTTTGCAGGCTACATGTGCCTCCAGCCACACCCCCTTCCTTCCCCACTTAGGTTTTGTTTTCATCTATTATGTGTAGTACATACTTTCTTCATTTGCCCCCAAACTATCTTCTGCCTATTGTTTTCAGCCGTACCTTTTGTTGTTGTTTTTGGTACATACAGAGACATGTTCAACCTAAGTCTGGTGTGTGTGTGTGTGTGTGTGTGTGTGTGTACGCATGCGTTCTGTGTCAATATTTACAAATGTTTACAAACATACAGTGTTTGGGATTTTTTGTTGTAGTGCCTGCATATTTGATACTTGTGTTCAGTAGTTGCTTTTGTGTTTAAATGATTTTCAGTATCTGCAGGTTTCATCTTGGATATTGATCATGGAATTATCCTCATGGGTATGCAAGGGGTTTCCTTCGTTACAGACTAGATCCATGTCTTATAGAGATTGTAGTTAGTAATTTTCATTTTTCTGTAACTTTATTTGACTTAGCCAGTACTGTGGTTGGTTTGTTGTTTTGTTTTGTTTTTGCTTTAATGTTGTCCATAGTCTGTCTGTCTTTGTGATATGTATGTTTGTGTTTTTTTCTGGATGATTGTTAATGTTTTTCTCTTGTAGAATTTATTACATACATCTTTTTTTGTGTGTTATAATCTGGCGATCAGGTGTTGAAGCTGAACACTCTATCTCTGTGGACTCGAGGTGTCCATTTTGCTGTGTTTGTTTGCTAATTTAGCCATTTTAGGTATCTGTTGTTGCATATATTTTTTTTTCTTGTTTTGAAAATCTGAGACAAAAAATTAAGGTGAATCACTGTTGCCTTCTGTATGATCTACTAGTAGTTTTATCACCCAGAAAGATATCAGTAGATTAGCTGTCATGCTGTGAAGATAGTGTATGTATGTAAATCCTTCACTATTGTCATTCTTTGGGGGACAGGGCTACTTTAGGTGATGACAGCCCTGAAAAGGCCCTGTGTGATTGGCTGGGCTACCGAAATAACCATAATAAACAAGATGATCTTCGAAACTGTAGTCCAGTTTTGTTTGTTTTTATAAAGTAACTTGTTCACTTTTCAAAGGAAAAAGGAAAAAACTGGAAATAAAAAATCATGTGTAGATAAGTGATTTGCTTGTTTGCTGTATTTTCTTTGTACTTTGAATTGAAGTATATTTTCCTTTTGCTGAACTAGGATGGAAGCGATCGTCGCCTTAAATATGTCAGTGTACAGAACGGATGAATATATGAACTGCAAGACAAAAAAGCAAATTTGAAAGGTTGATGGGATCCCGGAGAGATTGAAATGTTTAGGTTTCAAACTTGGTTCCTTGTCAGATCTGTTGAAGATGTTTTGTTGTTCATTCATTTACAGTTTGTTCATCTTGTTCAGTCATTTCAGACTCTTATGTATTGTGTTTATGTTATCGTATACTCAGTTAACCACTAATGATAATGGAATGATGACCCAAAATTTCAACACGAAAAAGAAAGGGGAGGTGAAGGGGGACTGGAATTAGGGAATGGGAAGTGGTGGAGATAGAGAAGTGGTGTTTTGAGTGATGGCAAAGGATTTACTACACACGACTAGTTGGGATTGTGTGAAAGATGATTGACCAGTTTTAATGTTAAGTTTCGAAATAAGCAACACGTTTTCAATTTCTTCAAGGGAAAACAAATTGTTGGGGAGGGAGGAGTGTTATGCACAGTGAAATTAAATGTGTTCAGCTGTCAGTTTGTGTTTCATATGCACATGATTTTTCAGTGATGTTTAGTTGATGGAGAATTTGATTTTGAAAAGTAATCTTTTCATACCCTACTGTAGACAGGCTACTCTTGAGATGGTAAAATCTTCATCTCTTCAAAGATTCCAACCTCTCTGCACCTGGAAACTTACTTTTACATGTATGTCCATGTTGAACATGGTTAAATGCGAAAATAGAAGTACTGAGATGCCAAACAAAGGAACAAACAAATTGTGAAACAGGCACGACACGTCCTGACTTTCTGGGTCGTCTTCAGGCAGGACAAACTACATTCAAAACTTTGGAAACAACAGACAAACAGTCACTTATTTCTTCCATCAGGGTGCAAAAGAGTGGCTTAGCTGAACTGTTTTGTCTCTCTTGAATACAGCTGTTTTTCATCTTGATGCCAACCATTTCATTTCTCACTGGTTCTCTTTCTTTTTCACTTTGAATATCTCATTATGCATTCCTCAGTTTGTTGCGTGTTGCACTGTACTGTCGTTACACGTTGCAGTGTTATGTTGGGGTCGACTTTTGCCATGGTATGGTCACGGCATTTCATTCTTCTGATTCGTCAGAGGATAAAGTGTGACCGCTTGCTTGGAAAGATTTACCAGAAAATGTCCCTTTATGTTGTGCTGTTCTCTGCAGCATGCTAAGGGACCAGGGTCTGCATGCATCGAGGGCTCCTAGAGCCTGACAACTCGGCTTGACCAGTGACAGTGTGGACATCCTCGCTGTCTGATCATGTGGACATGTCAGGGTCTGCTAGTGAATGAACATGACTCTGGCCTTGGTGGTGCGTGTTAGGGCGTGTACACCAGGTGGGACACCACCTGGAGTTTTCGACTGAGGAATCAATAAATGATGCATTTTGTTTGAGGTTGCCTCCTCGTTGTTTTCGTGAGCATGTTGGTTTTTCGCTCGTGAACAAATGTCTTCCTTCCTCCTCTGATTCTTTGACAAAACAGTATGCATTATTAATTGTCACAATAGTGGTGAACATGAAATGGTGGAGAGGCAACTTTACTTCACTTGAAAATGAAGTTTTCTGTAATGTTTTGTTGTTTTTTTGGCAAAGTGGAAGAGGGGGAATGATGATCATAAAATATAATTGGTTGTATAATGAAGACTGTGACATCATAGAAGTGGGGGTGGTAGGTGGGAAAGGCATGAAAGTCACATCTCACCTTATAATACCATTTTATTGCTTGGGTTTCATGAAATTCCTATGGGGTGTAAATGCATCAGGTAAAAGATTGGTTTGAGAATACACAAATATCTACATAGGGTGTCACATGAAATATTATGTTCCATTATGAAGGTCATATTTTTGTTTGGTCCCGTTTTTTGTTTTGTTTGAATAGATTGAAATAAGAAACACAAAGGCTGCGTGACTGCTGATTTTCTTGTGTATGTGTGTGTGCGTGTGTTTTAATCATCTGTGATGCTTTTGTGTTATTTCACAATAATTATGAGAAAGTCCAGGACGTCGTGAATTATACTAAGATGTGCTTCCCGCAGCACTAGATTTCTTACTGGCAGGAACTTGGAACATGCGTGTTTTCTTCCCATCGGTAGTTGACCTTGTGTTATTACAAAGGGAAGCATGGTGCTGTCGTAGTTCTCTCCACTATAGTCCAATGAAGGGCAGGAAGTATTTTTAGATGCTGGACATAAATTGAATGCAGTGAACTGTGAATGAAATGTACCACTACCAGTTTTCACTATGGCAACTGCAGCAAGTGCCATCAGATTTGACGAAATGGAATATTATTCCCAGAAGTTACTTTTCAAATTCTAGGTGTGAAAAAAATGAGGCACAATAGATAGAAAAAAAGAGTCAGATATCGATGAAGACAATACTGCAGTAAAATAAAAAGGACAAAAGTGATGTGGAGAGTACTTGCCACTTGCAAGGCAGTTTAAAGTGTGATTACCACCTCTCAGGCAGCTAAGGTGACTTGTCTTTTGACAGCCAACGTGACAGACGCATCGTGATGAGACATGCGCCCAGACACTGCTGCCTTCAAGAATTATTTCATAGTGTTTTTGACCTTTTTTTTCTCCAAGTTGTTGCTGACAATACCAACACTGTTGAGCACAACAAACTCAAGCTGCATGAGCATACCAGATCTACGTTGGTAAGACACCATACCTGAATGAGATTTTTCATTAATCATGATGGAAATAAAGCATTATGCATGTTTATTGTGCTGATTATCAGCTGCTTCCCCCTTCAGTGATTAGTGGCATGCCCTAAATATGCTTTTTCAGTCATTTTTGTTTTTGCGTACCCATATTTTGTGATGACGTTAGTGACTTTGTCATTCGACATCGAGTCTGAGTAGGTTAACGCTTTGTTTCAGATTGAAGAGCCTGTGTATATGATAGGCATTATGTACTGCAAACATTCACATCAGTCATGGGGCAAATTGTGGTCAGAGCTGTTGTGGAGTTAGTTTTGGTTTGCAGAGACTGACGAGAGTCGTGTGACAGTCATGGGGCATCTAGTAGGATCAGTACTGTCAGAGGAAAGTACATGTCTCACCGTTTGCTTTACTCTACCAGCATGCATACACTTAAAAAAAATACATTAAGGTGTGCTTATTGTCACAGTAAAGCATGATGTGTAGTAACAACATGACTTTTCACTCTCGGACAGAAGAAATGTCGTTAATGCAGTAGAACACGGCCATAGGATCTTGCCCACAAATTTCATGTTTGCGACATTTGTTGTGAGATGTGAATGATTTAGCTCTCTGTTTTACACTAAAATTTCTAATCTAATTGGAGAGCTTGAGAAATTTTTTAGAAGCCTAATGCAAGAAGATGAACAGTAAGAAAAACATGGACATGACAAAGATGACGTGCAAATCATACATTTGTGAAATGTTCACATTTTGACACGTGTGTGTTGCCTGATTTGATGCGCTACATGTTGCAGTGTTGTGTAGTCACTGCGCATGCAGCAACATTACAATTGGTAGGTTTCAGTCTTAAATTTATTTCCAAGTTCTAAAACAGCTGGCCAGAATTTCTTGAGAAAGGTTCATTGAAGTTGTATTGTCTTGTTATGTTTGATGATGTGGACAAAACTTGGAAATTTACATTATTTCATACAGTATGTTTGTGATGGATAAAGATTTGGAAGGTCATTACTGTATTTTCAGTTTATGTCATTTTCAGTTTCATCAAGGAGGTGCGTGCGGACTAGTCCATATACGCTGCAGCACATCCGCTAAGTTTTGAGACCACTCTGTACATGATTTAAAGCTAATCGATAAATGAATTAATAACCAAGATGAGAGAATTTAAGAAGAATTTAAGTTGTGGCTACACATTACCCCAGCGTACTTGTCAGACCTTGAGTTTATGTCGAAAAATGATGAAACAATATATGGCACATTAATTTGTCTCATTGAGCTTGTTGAGGAATGTGGCTTAATGAATGACCCAATGGAAATATTTCGTGTTCATTGTAATGTTCGCTTGTATTAATAGGCATATGGTTCTTTGGCCAGAAGAAGAAACAAGAAAGAGGAATTCTAGCAGAAAAAGACTACACTGCATGTTCTGGAGACGCTTTCAGTAAAATTGTATTTCTGCATTCTGAGCTAGTTATGACCTCTTTCTTCCCACCGTCTTTTACCTGCCCTTTTGAATTTTTGTTTGTCATTACTGTCAACTGTTTTTCTGTCTTTGTGGTCCATTCTCTTGTCTTTGTTGGAAAAGGTTTTTGCATTGCAGTTTCTAATGTGCTGGCTTTCTCTATTGTAGTCAGAGGACTCGCATGTTAAGCTGTATGCGCTGTTTAGAGTGTGCAGTAGCTGTTCATTCTGCAGTGTTTATGTGTTGGCACAGCTTTGATTTTTGTGTTTTGACATTTAAATGTTTGGGGTTAATTTTTTACTTTCTTTTAAATGATGGAAAATTATGGGGAAGGCCAGGCATTTTCATTAAAACCTTGTTCAAACTGCCTTCATGTCATCAGTAGACAAATTTTCATTTGTTGTGTTACATATGCTTTTGTTGTGTTGATTTTGTGGATTTTCTTCTTCTTTCTTTTTTGAAGGGCAGGGTTCAAAAAGGCCATGTTTGGTCGGCAGGGCTATTACAATAAAACTGAAGAAAAGAAGAGATTGAAAGAAAAATGGAAAAGATGATTCTTCTCGAAACACTTCTGTCCAGCATGTTATTGGTGACTGACATACCTTGTATCTTACTTGTAGGCCTTTCAGTAGACAGATCCGCTATACAAGAACATCTGTCCACACATTTTGTGTGTACATTTGTTAAAATGTTTATAACAATACATGCATTGTTGGTTTTGTACAGTTCCACTGAAAAACTGGTTCTCTATTGGTAAAATAAAATTTGTGTAATTATGTAGGATTGTACATAATTCTCCTGACCAGTTGTTGTGTTGTCTGCTTTCAGTTGTCTTAAAGATAGAGAGAAGCACCCCCCCCCTCCCCCCATGTTCAGTAAATGAATAAGCCTGCCACTCATGAGGCAGACCCCTGTTTTTCACTTGTCAGTGGTCTGCATACAGAATTCTTTGCATTATAGCACCTAATGACCAAGTTTTTGTGTGGGCTTTCTCAGAGTTTTTGGTGCTGCGGTCATATGTAGAAGTTATCCACCTGTGTGGTCAAGATAACAATAAAACACACACACAACACACACACACACACACTCAAAATTAGGACTAATCCCAAGCTGGGCACAAGTGTCAGGAATACGGCAATCTATAAAGTGAACCACATGCTAATGAAAGTAGTTGCCGATCAAGGAGATGCATTTTGTTCTTCACTTAACAGCAGGAAAAATATTGAAGGGAGTGTTTTTTTTTATCTTTTATGTTGGCAAATTTAAATAAAAATAGATATTTTAAAAATTCAACAGGTGAACATTAAAACTTTTAGGAAAAAGAAATAATAAAAAGGTCTGAAATACATTAAGTGAATAATACTCTGAACAGATCCATGAAAATGTGAGACTGGATGGTGCTTTGACAACTGTGATGGGTGTTGTCTCCTGTGGTCAGTCCCCAAACGAGCAATCGGTGGGCAATGCCAATTGTGTTTCTCACTTGTTAACATGTCACACTTGAACTGTAGCTCTGCGTTGTCATGAAAACCACAAAAAGTACATGTAAGTGAAAAAACCCCAACTTTTCAAGCATTAGTTTTAAAAAGTAAAATTTGCAGGGAACATTTTGCTGCCTGTTCAGCATGATGACTTTCACGCCAGCAAGATGGCAACTGTCACTGTTTTCAACCCTGATGTAGACATCTTGCATTCTGTTTGCCATATCTCTGTAATGTTCAGGCCAGTAAGCTGCACAATCACATAATGTACCCTTCTTACCTGGACTACCTTGAAAGATATGACATTCAAAAGAGTGATTTATGCAAATCACTACTCACAGTACACAACCAGTTGTACCCAACTATAAGTGTTGCCACACTGTTGGTTGTCATACCCTGGCTAAAAGACGCCAGGGATCATCCAAACAGCCAAAGTAATTGAACACTATGGTGCAAATGCATCAGCTGGGGATGAGAACATTACGTGTGTGACCATTTTTGATTACCCCCCCCCCCCCCCCCCCCACATGGGCAGCCACACTCTGACTTCGGGGGGATTTTGGAGACTGATAATATTTTGCTAGGAGCTTGTCACAACTGAAGACAATCCCCGCATAATTATGCAGAGCATAACAACATTTGGATGTAGCCTTGGTGTTGTAGCCTATGTCAGTTGGCCTGACAGCCTTAAGCCAAGGCGGGTTGCCACACTGATGTTGCCATCCTTTTTGTAAGGCAAGTAACACATCCTCGTTTGTACAAGCTGATGGGCACGGAGTACCAAGGATCCCTTAATAGGGCCTGGCTAGTTAACAACTTCACTGTAAGAGACTGGGTGACAGGACTTTACTCGCACCTTCCACTTGATCGCTTTCGTGAGAGAACAGGTAGTGGTGCACCAACGACCAAACATCTTTGATTGACATGAATCTTCAAAGAAGTAATACAAAGGCCCAGTGTTCCACTGATGTCCTGTACAATGAACTAGAGTTATAAAATCCTGTTTGACGCTCCGAGTTTTGTTTCATATGTTACCAGTACAGCAGGAATCTGTTCACATACAACCTTTCCACTGAAAACGAACATTGTGAAGCTACCGATACGAATCGATAGCGATTTTACAGGCAATGAAAATTTTACAGTTATTAATATGAACGGGGTGGGGGTCATTCATGATTTGATTTTTAATGAAAGGCAGATGCAAGATTCGTTTGACCTTAGTGAAGGTCAATCTGCATTCTCTTCTTCTTTCTTAGCTGTCCACCTTCAACCAGCTGAAGATTCTGACGCTGGAAAATGGTTTCTGATAATTAATAGAATATTATATGAAGATACTGCCTGGATTAACAGCTTGAAGTGGGTGGGGAAGGGAAGAAAGGCTTGGGGCCACCCAGTAATAATTATGTTCAGGCCTCTAGGAGGGGCAAAGATAGCCCCTTCTCCTTAGTGGGTGGGAAGGACAACAGGTGCGGGTGAAGGGATACAGGAGAGGGCTGGGGGAGGGGGATTATATCCAGGATTTGAAGCCCTCCAGCGAGGCTGATGTTACTGCCTCAGCTGGAAGGTCATTCCATTCTCTCCCAGTACGTGGGAAGAAGCCATTCTTCCTGTAGTTCCTGTAGTAGGACTCAATTGGCATACTACAGCACGTGGGAGTTACGAGTGTCATAGTGATGAGTGTAGCGAGGAGGAACATGTACGGAGTCGATCATGATGTCTCCATGATGGAATTTGAAGAATGTCGACAGCCGGATCTGACGCTGTCGGTCTTCAAGCGGTGCGCAGTGAAGTTGTTCGTACATCGCACTCGGGCTGTGAATGCCACTATTCCACAGAGGCTACGAATCCTACGAATGGCCAGGAATTGATAAATCCGGGATTCTTAGTTAAATCGTAATAAGTTCCTGAAGTTCGTAACTGATTCACATTTGTTCTTAGTCAGTTCTTGCAATTCTTGAGCATTCTGGAATTCGGGGCAAAAGTTTTGTGCTGTTCAAAATTTTGGCCACGAACTCCCGAATAAAAAAAATCTTAGTCAATTCTTAACAAAACGTAGTGATTTCTTATGTATCGTAACTGAGTCCTAATCGATTCGTAGGTATTCCTATGTATTCGCAACTCATTCTGGGAACCGTGAAGCGGTGTCTTGACAACGAATCGGCTACGAATCTGTCAAGAATGCCACGAATGCACGCCGAAGCATCAAAGAAACAATTAAGAACTGTCTACGAATTTACGATAGGGTAAGAATCAGGTACGAATTTGCAGCAATGTCCATGAACCATGTAACCGCACTATTTCAGGTCTTTGTTCCAGAGTGCCCAGGAAGCATCTGAATCTGTTGGCCAATATTCCGAAAGCATTCTCCACCACACGTCTGCCCCTGGAAATTCTGTAGTTGGCCACCATCATCTCATTGTCCAGACCCCTCCTGCCATAGGGTTTCATGAGAAAAGTTCCGAGGGGGAAAGCATCATATCCCAGAATGAATTAAGTAGGGTGTGTCTCTGTCATCGTAGGGCTTAGGAGCACTGTCAGGAAAGTTTATGGTGTTGTCGTCGATGCACTCCACCAGTTCTGAAGCACCAAACAGTTGTCCGTCGGATTGATGACCTTCTCCACCAGTGTCTATCCAGATGAACTTGTAGTCTGCATCCACTAAGGCAAGAAGAACAACAGAGAAGAAGCCTTTGTAATTGTAGAAGACACTGCCTGAGTTATGTGGCTTCCTGAGAGCAATATGCTTGCCATCCAAGGCCCCCAGGGCATGAGGAACATTCCACCGGTCTTGGAACTGCTGGCAATGGCCTTCCAGTCCTCCTGGGTCTGTGGCAGTGGCATGACTTCATCCTTCAGTTCCTGTATGATGGCCTGACAGACTTCCTGCACACTGCATACCACAGTGCTGTAGCCACAGCTGAAGTCATACTGAAGGGTATGGTACCGGTCTCCTGTAGCCAGATGCCTCGGGGTCATAGCCAGCTTCATTCCGGCATCTCATGTGGGTATCTTTCCTCTCGATGAATGGGCCGATCCTGTTGAGTAACTCATCAAACAGGTAGGGTGGCATTCCCACATAGATAGCAAAGACATTCTCATCTTCCACCCTCAGCTCCTGCATCAGTCTGCTATAGTGCCCATACTCTAGTCTTCTCGCTGGTGTCAGCCATGGTCTGACCCACCACCTGGGGGCCCTTCTCCTTCTTCGAGCCAGTCTTCTTCTATTCATCACCAGCTGCTGTTCATACTCCAGTTCCAGGGCCAGAGCAATAGCTGCTCTACGTTGGCAATCCATTTTGGAACTGATGCCCCAGCAGGGATGAGGGCTTTTTATACTGTGTTGAGGGAAACTTCCACGAATTTTCAAGAACAGTCACGATTAAACTATAACCGTACCAGATTCGTGATGCCTTCGGAAGATTCGTAGCTTATTCTTGACTGAATCTTAACATTCCTTAAGTATTCCTAAGCGATTCTTGCAAATTGTAGTTATTTCTGGTAATCTTCATATGGTTCCCACCGATTTGAGCAGAAACCCACAAATATTCCTAAGTCTATCTTACAAATTCGTAACCGATTCGTACAGCGTCAAGATTTTGAACAGAAATTTGCAAAAATCCACGATTCCTTACGATTTCTAAAATTTATCAATTCGTGGCGATTCGTTGGACTCGTAGCTTGTGTGGAATAGTGGTATTAAGTCTGATGGTAGCGGTTGACTACCCAGCGTGCCGCCCTTCGATGCACCTTTTCAAACGCTGTTTTGTCCCCTTCCTGGTAGGGGTTCCATACTTGGCAGGCATACTCCAGGGTCAGGCAAACCAGGGCTTTGAAGGCTTTCTCCTTAGTCTTGATGGAGCATATCTTGAGGTTCCGCTTGACAAAGCCAAGGGTCTTGGAGGCTTTGTTGGCGATGTTGCTGATGTGGGGTTCCCATTTCAAATAGGTAAAAAGGGTAACACCCAGATACTTTTCCTCCGTGGTGGTCTGGAGATTTTGGCCTTGCAGGTGGTAAGTGGTCATGTGTTTTTCTCAAGAGAGCCCTTCAAGTTGACACTGCGATACTGTAAGAAAAGTCGAATAGAAAATAAAGCCCTCTCACAGGACCCTACACAGTCGAGAAACTTCCCTCTCCCCGCACAGTCCCAGAATGGAATATACTCCCAGAGGAAACTGCCTCTTCTCCTTCTGGAGCAGTTCACTTCCCTCTTCAAGAAACTTACCAGACAGGTCCTTCCTATTGACACCGGTGATTATATCGGTGGAACCTCCCCCCTCTCTTTTAGGGTGTTTTTTCTTGTTTTTCGGGAACATCGACCAAATGACGGCGTAAGTGGCGCCTTTCAGCAGTTGAATGATGTTACTTAAGCAGAAGAAGAGAAGAAGAAAATATTTCTTAGACAAAAGCTCACAGAACACGAAGGATATGTTTGTCGTCCCATGATACCGCTGATCATGATAAAATGGGAAAAGACATCGATTATCACGGTTCCTCTCGTTATGACATCAAATTTCCCCCCTCCATCTGTATGTGAGTGGGGCGAGTTAGTGTTCAAATCCACAGTGTCCGAGTTATGGGGACTGTCGCTGGATAGATTCTTATTCTGCTTTTTGTGGTCACTCGCTCAATACAGCTGCTTTGCGGCAAACAGTAGCCTAATGTCTTTGCACTGCGACCTTCCATGTCCCACGCTCTTACGCAGAAGAAAGGCATGTAATGCATCAGTGATAGAAAGTGCTGATCCTTTACCGGAGTCCAACTGAGGCGCGCGCGCATACTCAGAGGTGGGGGGGGGGGGGGGGGGGTGCAGACGGTGGGGGATGCGGGTTGGGCGATGGATTGGGCAGTTCATAATTCACACATGATCTACAACTTGCAAATAACAAATGTATGTGTACGCGTGTGTGTGTGCGTGTATGTGTGAGACGCGCGCATGTGTGTGTGTATGTATTACAATCAGCACTTTTAGTGATTGCTGCATAACATGCCTTTGTTCTTCCAAAACAAGAGCAAAATGACATATTTCTTTCTTTGTTTTGTTTTTCATTTTGAGAGCACTTGTAGGGCAGACAGGCAATACTAAAAACATATTAGACTGATATTCCATGAATGGGCAAAATGCACACAGACACCAGCCAGTGTAGCGAAGTGCTTCGCGTGGCGGATTCCCAGCTGGGTGGTGGTGGTTCGATTCTCATCAGAGCTATTTATTTGAGGGATTTTCTGCTCTTACCAGCCTTTAAAACACAGAGTTGATTTGCTATAGGCTCAGCTGGAAAGAATGGGACCTCACAGTCGAGCTTCATCTACTTAATGCATGCGTCTCTGACTGTCTGAGAGAGTGTTGCTTAAATTTCCTGACTAACACTGCAGATGTCTGTATCTCTCGGGCCTGGTTGACGCCAGGTTATATCATGAAAGTAAGCGCAGAGTACACCCTTGTCATGCTGTAGCATTATCTTTATCACCCTCATCCTCATCGATCAGCACAAAAGAACCATGTCTCAAATTCTGTAGCTCTTCATGCCTTGCTTTCGAGGCGATTCCAGTTTCGATTGCCGCTGAATGTCTATGCCCTCGTTTTGGTCGTGTTGGGGTCACCGGTATCAACAAATCATGTGGAATGTTCTTGGACGACGTAGTGGTGCCCTCCAGAGGTGGAGCTCTCTCGTGCTGGCTCCACGAATGAGCAATTACTGTGATCAATAGGGGCATAGTAGGCAGTATCCTGCGATTACAGGATCAGAACAGGCACTGCTGAACACCATCGAAGTGACTCGGCATCAGTGCGATGTCTTTTCTGGTGGGTTGCTACATTACGAAGTGACATCGTGACTACTCCCTGTGGATGCCAGTGTTGGGGCTGTGGCGGAATAATAAACAAGTAAGGCGACTCTTGCTCCCACGATGAAATAAATACACGCCCATAACTCCAAACGAACACGCTTACAATACGGAATCGCCTAGCAGAAAAGACAACACAGAGGACACCGAACGAACAAGGAGAAATCGCTTTGGGGGGGTGTTGTCTTCAATGCTAGGCGATTCGGTGTTAAGGGAATGTCTCCTTGTTCTGTTCTGTGCGCTCTGTGTTGTCATTTCTAATGGGCGATTCGGTGTCGACGTAAACAGCATTCATTTGGAGTTATGGGAGTGTATTTATTTCATCATGGGAGCAAGAGTTACCCTACTTGTTTGTTATTTAGTGATTACTGTTCCCCGTCTTACTTACGATTTCCTTTGTGGGGAATGGATCAGGCTGTGAGCGTGTGTGTGTGCGTGCGTGCGCGCGCGTGTGTGTGTGTGTGTAGGCCTAATGAACGACGTGGGTGCAATGCCACTGAAGTGGTACAGAAGATGAGACAGGAATCACACACACACACACACACACACACACGTCGCGCGCGGGCGTGCACTCGCACTACGTTAACTTGTGTATGAGATCTTTGTTTTCTGTTGGCAACACAGGTGCGAGTCAGTATAAATATTCATTCTCGCAGCCACTGCGTATACTACATAGTACATCCACTTATATACTGTTCTTACACACGCATGGACAATAGTGTTCTTCTTCTTTGTCGTCTTCCGTTAGTAACCACAGTCAAGTGTTTGACTATTATTGTTACGTTTGGGGGTGAAGACGAAGAAAACAACAACAACAACAACAAAACTTTTATTGAGAGAATGAATGAGAGCACAGAGAAGGGGGGAGGGGAAGGGGAGGGGGGGGGGATGAGTTGGATTTACGGAATTGCAGATACTTTGCTACTGAAGGTACCTGCCGTTGGGACCTGCACTATCTCCTGAGGGAGCAGCTAGGTTCCAGTCCCTTACTGTTTTTGGGAGGAATGACATATTTCTTTGTTCCGTCCGGCATGTTATTCTGCTGTATTGTTGGTTGTGGCCCCTCCTTGATCTTGTTTGGAGGGTTTTAGATGGTGGAACTTTACAGCCGTTGCGTTGTGTTTCATGTTGTAAAACATGGTTAGACGTGCCGCTTTCCGCCTTGTCTCAAGTGGTGGCCATTTTAGTTCCTCCAGCATGATGGTGACGCTGGAGGTTTGCTTGTAATCATTCATGACGAAGCGGGCCGTTCTACGTTGGATGGCCTCTATGTCCTGGATGCCTTGGCAGTGTGTGGGTCCCGGACAGTGGAGTCGTATTCCAGCACTGGTCTCACTAGTGCATTGTATGCCGTTTCTTTGACCTTCCTGCCGGTGTTCTTTAGATTCCTTTGCAGGAAGCCCAGTGTCTTGTTGGTTTTGACGCACATGTTGTCGATTTGCCTGTTCCATTTGCCGTCGTTTTGCAGGGTCACTCCGAGATACTTTGTTTTGTTGTTGCTCTGGGAGTCTGGTTGTGGAGCTGGTATCCAGCACTGGGTGGATATCTTTTGTGGGTCACATGCATGACTGTGCACTTGTCTGGGTGAAGGCCATGTCCCATTCCCTTTCACACTGTCCTAGTGCCACGAGGTCTTTCTGGAGGGCTTGCTGGTCTGCTTCGCTTGAAATGTGTTCACGTGCACGCATATGCGCAAGTCCATATGTAGCCTATGCACACATAATGGCGTTCATACAAATGCATACACAAAAGTAATTCCACACACACAGAGCTTTCACAATGCCTTTGACAACCACTTCTGTCGACCCCAGCCCCTTCAACTTTCTCCCCCCCCCCCCTCCCATCCCTAACACTCAGTCAGCTATTCCCTTCCAGTCATTTTATTTATGAACAGACGGATCCACTCCACAGCACCGCACGCTTTCAAATTCACATAACATGTTGGTGTAGACCTAACCATTAATGGTAACCGTGGAAACCAAAGCAAAACGAAACAAAACCCTGAAAATATCAGGAAATAAACTAATGGAAACCACCCGAGCAAACGCCAGCGACCTAGCGTTAACCACCGCGGTGTAACATAGTAGGCCTGCACCTGTTTACATGAAAACATGCTTTCGTACACGCGCGTGCGCACTTGCACACTAACACGCCTAATGATACAAGAGCGCCCAGGCATCACAGAGAACGCACTTTCACGAACCAACACCTCCTCTCCCATGCACGCATGCGTAGATTTCGGTATGCGTAGGTCTGTCATCTTTTGAGTCTTTTTTCACGAAAACTTCTTCAGTTTCAAAAATCCTTTACCTATTTATTTATTCATCTAGTTGTAACCCCCATGCACTGTTGCCTCGTGGCTAAACAGATAAAGTGGCTGCTCCGTGCGCACGGACATTTTAGTGAAACTAAAACAAACTGAAACTAAATGCGACTGCTGATAGGCTTTAGGCTGCTCTGTTTGATATTGTTTACATCGATTTTGTCTGACGCCTATAGTTTTGAAAACTATCAAACGGTTTTCCAGATGTTGTAATTCAAGAGGCATTCAGTCCCAAGTGAACTGTTTACATTTCTCTCGACAAAACACGGGGAAACAGCAAAGGAAATTTGACATTGATCATTGACCTCAAGACCCGATTGCTTCCGGGTCAAAGTAGGCTATTGGCCCGAAGTGGGACGACTTGGCGTGCATGTGGCGCAAAGTTCGAGAAGAAAGTGTGCGGAGATAATGTGATTTTAGTTATCGGTATGACTGGGCCAACATGTGACTGCTGCGAAAACATCCTGCTGAGACTATGTCAGTTTTTTGGTCTCACGACTGCGCTTGGTAAGTGGAAATGTTGTAGGAGAGGAGACGGAATGAGTGACCGAGGACGAAATGTCAACAAAGGCATATGAGAGGATGAATGAAATCACGCCACCACGGGCTGTTCTCCAATGGCATTGGCAGCGTGCCTGTGTGTCGGTGTGTCGTTGCATGGCCTGATGATGAAATTAGTGTCGCGTGTACAGATTATTCTTGTTTGTCATTTATTTGTCGGGACTTTATATTTGACAGAGGAAATAAATTGTTCGAAATGTTGGTAGAAAGCGTTGGAAGGGTATGCGTACAGACTTGTGCGACTTGCAGTATACACTAAGTCGTGGTGAACTGTGTGAGAGGCTGCTACTGCTAGGCCTAGATTTTCTGCTCATACACGTGATTTTAATTTACGTCGCAGCAGTGAACTAGATACGTAATCACGATTGGGGTGGGGGGGGGGGGGGGGGGGGGGGGGCACAGGTCCCGTTTTAGGAGTCGGACCCGTATGAAAGAAGGGAGGGTTTGAGGAACAGAGTGAGTTGTCTGAAGTTGGGCAGGGTTGATTGTTAACCACCGTGACCAAGGTTGACAAGTTTGTTGAGTAGAAGGCTAGTAGCATGGGTAACCAAAGGCAAAGGCGTGGTGACCTCATTTAACAGACCCCTTTGATTTGATGATGTTATCATTAGGTTAAGTAATAAAGTGTCATCCATTCTTTATGGACCGGTAATAACAGTATATGTGTGTGCCTCTTGTGTGTGTGTGTTGTGTGTGACACAGAGAGAGAGATAGAGAGAGAGAGAGAGAGATAAGATAAGAAAAATGTTGCTTATAGCCCAGCCGACCGCAAAGGGCCACATCGGGGCGGGAAAGAGAGAGAGGAGAGAGAGAGTCCGAGTCGATCCGAGTGTTTATTGTACATCAGCCATAGGCCATAATACAAACAAAAAAAAGAGGGTGGCGGGGAGATGGAAAAGGAGAATGGGGGCGTGGGGGACAGGGGTGATCAAAAAACAAAAATCAAGCAAAAACTACTAGCTCCTTAGTAAACAAAATATATACACAACTCTTTATTATCGTTTACGTGGTCAACTTCGAGAAATTGTTTTCGCATATTAATAGCATGGAAAATATACTTGGTTAGGTATTGACAATCTGTCCTTCTCACTGCTCGGAGTAACGGCTGCAAAGGCATTGCTGAGATTTGATGTAAGAACTTCTTTCTGGAATCAGTGAAATAAAGGACTTCGAATATGAAGTGATTTTCATTCCTAAATTTTTGAAGCACATACCACACAGTTTCGGTAGTGGACAATTGCTAAATCTATACAAATTATTATTTGAGGAAGTGTCCCGAATCTAATTTGTGACATAGCTACTCTAAAACAATACGTGCCCATAACGAAATTTTATTTTTCTTTTTCGAAGATAGTTTTGAAGACCTGTATGATTCATACCTGTCCTTATCTCGAATAGTACCCGACCATTCTTGAATGAACATATCATGAGTCTTTGTCTAAATATTTTTTACAAATGCACTGGCGTTACCAACCGACTGGGAAAGCCATACATAAGAGAATCCTGTTTCACATAAAATGTGTTTATTTACTCACCCAACAGTCTTTTCCCTCTGATCTAAAGAAAGAAGCATTCTGTAAGCTTGTTTGGGAAAATTTTGTTGTTCCATATCCAAAAGTCGTACCAGTATCTGACACAGTTTTAAAATTGGAAAATAACAAATATAGGATATCTACCTAAGTCTCCATATACCATCTTGTTTGGTGTTCGACTAGGGGCCCCTAAAAATCTTTACAAAAACCATTAGGTGGACCTTTCTAAGCTATCGAGTCTCTGATATCCCCATATTTCAGACGAATACAATAATATTGATCTTATTTTTGCATCAAATATCGTTTAAAATATGTTTTGGCAGTCATTTCCTTGTATTTGTTTGAAAGCTCTATTCCCGAAAGAAAACTGCTTTTTTTCCCTTGGTTGCTAAATGGTCTGTACCTTTTTTGTGACTCAGTTTTGTAGAAAAATTGTAAACCCCGATAGCAGTAAACTGTTTACAAACTTCTAGTTTGTGCTCCATCATAAAACCATTGCTCGTATTTTGCCAGAAAACCACCTTTTCTAAATACCATTACTTTTGTTTGGCTTTGTTTACATTGAGTGCCATATTTTTCGCAGCATGATTTTAAACAGTTCAATTGATTTTGTAAAACCTATGGGTGTCGTTGAAAAATTTAAAAACCCCAATCGTCGGCAAAAAGTAGAATAAACAGTTCCATAATTATCTGGCATCAAAGTGAACTCCGTGTCTTCCCCTTTCAGACATTACTCTGCTAACTGATTTATGAAAACTGAAAATTAAGGTAGGGCTTAATACACAACCTTGTCGGACACCAATTGGACATTGAAAAAACTCAGAATAATCAAGTTAGCTCTGACACACGATAACAGGGGAAAAATACATAGCATGTAACGAACTAAAAACTTTCCTCTGATACCCTTTATTCCTCAAACATTCAAGAAGCTTGTCGTGGCGCACAGAATCAAAGGCCTTTTGAAAATTTAACATAAGCAACATATAAATTTTTGGCCTTTTTTTGCTCATACACTTTTGAACAATAGAGGAAGATTGAAAATCTGATCCACAGTAGAGTAATTCTTACGAAATCCTGCTTGACTCTCTGAAATCATTTTATTTTCTTCCAACCCTTTGTATAACCTTGCATTTAAAATTGAGGAATAACATTTACTGATTGCACTAATTTAAATGAAAAACCTCTATAATTGTTTGCTTGGTTTCTATCTCCTTTTTTATGAATGGGTATAGAATTGCTTAGCCCATTCTTTGGATACACACCTTTACTAAACAAGACATTGAACAATTTACAAGGAACTGGTGACTTATGAGCTCCTGCTTTCAACATCTCGCGGAACACCATCAATCCCAATGATTCTGGCTTCAGTTTAGCGATGGCTTCTCTCTACTTCATCCTTCCTGATATTCTCTTTAAAATATGATCAAAATCCTCTTGATATCTAGCTCGATAACATGCTTTAAATAAGCCTCGGGTTTCATGACTTTAAACACATTTTAAAGTGACTACACCATTCATTAATAATTAATGTTATCACTGTTAATAGAGGAGAGAGAGAGAGAGGAGAGAGAGAATTTACAAAGTACAATACAGAGAATAATATTTTTGGAGATCTATAGCAGATGTGAAGTAATAATTCTTGTTTTAGATGGGGCCCAAATATAATTTGGAAAAAGTGCTCTGCTGATAAGCATACTGTATAGTACCATAATATATTGGCCTTTTGTTGCAATTGATGTAGTCCTTTTCATTTCATTTCCGAAGTGGTTGCGTGCACGACTAGTCGTGCGATAATACAACTCCCAACCGAGTCAGCAAATTGGCACGACTAGTCGTGCGATGAACTAAAAAATGGTTGCGTGCACGACTACTAATTACTTTTTTTAACCAAAAAAAAAAGGGGGGGGGGGAGGGAGTGGGGGAGTGGGGGAGATGACGGGGGAAAAGGGAGGGCGGGGTGAGGGAGATGGGGGAAGAGGGGGAGAGGTGGCGGGGGAAGAAAGAAGAAAAAAAGAAATTTGACCACACCCTCTCTCAGCTGCATCCCTTCCCTCCCCCCCCTCCCTCGTCTTCCTCCCCCCCCCCCCCCCCCTTTTTCTACCTTTTTCCCCACCTTGGATGTACTGATCCTCCCTGCAAACTTCGAAAATGTGCATGAAATGTCCCAAAGGTGTATCCATTTATGTAAAATAGTGAAGGGTTTTCATATTTATAATACATTTTCTTAAATTTTATGTTCCCATTTTCTTCATCTTCCGTCCCCCCCCCCCCCCCCCCCTTTTTTTTTTCTTTTTCTTTTCTTTTTAATTTTAAATCTTTGCTAAGTCATTACAATGACGGAAGAATTGTTAGCCTATACATTATATATATATATATATATATATATATATATATATATATTATATATAATATATTATTGTGTGTGTGTGTGTGTGTGTGTGTGTGTGTGTGTGTTTTGGTGAAAACAACACACTTTCACAAGAATACTGAATAGAGAATAGTGTTCATTGTACGCCATCAGTGTAATGTAATGTTCAAGTTCAAAATAACCGTTGACAGCATGCATGGTGACGACTTGAAGAATGGATGGCACTGAAACTTAACCAAACAAGATCTTCTTCATGGTTACTTGTAACGGACCTCCATTCAGCGAGCAATACTCTCTACTTACTGAGAGGTGAAGGGACAAGGAGGATGAGAATGAAAACGTTTGAGCTTCTCCTTCAAAGTGATCCCGCAGGGACTGACAAGGAGGGGTCTGCTGATGCACGCAAGTGTCCTGGTGCAGGATGTTCCGCGTCCTTAGGATAAATGGAAGAAATGATTTAAATGCAGGTAGGCTACACATCTGCTCACGGGTGTAGCACGTGGAGCTTCAAGTTCAAATGAATTGGTCGCAATCTTGTAGAGTACGAGACATGTGGAAAAGGGCCAGGGAGGCGTGATGACATTTGTGACGTCACCATGCTAGACTGTCCTTTCCCCGTTCCACGATTATGTCTGACTATTCTTGCTTAGTTTTTAATATATTTTTAATCTTCATCATCATTATCATTTTTGTGTTCTTTGCTTGGGAGAGAGAGGGAGTGAGGCGCGCACAGCTCAAAACAGTCATTGCGTAATTAGTAGTCGTGCACGCAACCATTTTTTAGTTCGTTGCACGACTAGTCGTGCCAATAGCCAAACTGGGTTGCGAGTCGTATTATCGCACGACTAGTCGTGCACGCAACACCAGTTTTCTTCGTCGCACGACTAGTCGTGCCAATATCCGGACTGGGTTGCGAGTCGTATTATCGCATGACTAGTCGTGCACGCAACACCAGCCTTTCCTTTCCATATATTTCCATGTTCTCGAATTCCATTGTCCAATATTGCAGTGTGTATTAATTATAAGGTTGAAAAGAGGGTAAGAAGACCCTGTGAAGAAGAGCTCTTAAAATGCGAAAGCAACATAATTGGAGACCCATTAGATTATCATTATTATTATGAATACTTATATAGTGCCTATACTCGGCTAGAGACCAAACTCTAAGCGCTTTACAAATCCATACTCGTTTACACATAGAAATTAAGATATTTCGGTAGCACAGAAATCAGGATTGAAGTCTGTTCTTTACATAACCTGAAGAGAATAATGAAGATCAAGAAAGGTGACAATTGATATTCACAGCTTTATGGACTTACAATTTTGCTAACATTATTTTAATAACTGCAGTGTCATACTGCATTGAAAAAATCTCAGGATTCATGATGGGAATAAACCACTTGTAAGGAGATTTTGGTGTGTATACACCTGAGAAAAACACCTGTTATCCAAACCTAATTAAGAAATTGACATGGCAGAGTAATAGGCTGGTGTTTTTAACACATGAGAATGCTTCACTCATGATAGCCATTTGCTCAGAAACAAAACTGAAATTGGTGTATCTGACATTCTGTATGCATATCTGCATACTTTTAGACAGACAGACAGACCCCCCTCCCCACATGTATGTGTACATGTATACACACACATGGACACGCAGGCACACACACATACACATACACATGCACTCACACACACATGCATGCAGACATATGCACACCAACATACACACACACGCATGCATATGTGCGCGCATGTACACACTCACGCACACACGCACGCACGCACGCACGTACACACACATGACACGCACACACACACAAACTGATGAACAGTCTCACGCACGCAGTGACTCTCATGCACATTTTATATGATTATAGACAGGTGTATAACATCAGCTTGTTCAGTTTTGCTCAGATTTGAAAACATTTTTTTTCAGGTGTATTTATCATGTTAGAACCAGCCAGGGATGAGAGAAGACTGGTATATGCTCTTAAGATTGTAGATAATGGCACCTTCCTCTCAAAAAGATGATTGAAACAATAACCGTAACCCCGTCCCTTGCATCAGACCCCATTCCCGTAAAAAAAGAAAGAAAAAGAAAGTAAGAAAACTTCCATCACCATCATCCCTCCAACCCATCCACCCAAAACAAAATGAAACAACTATCCAAACAAATGAAAAACCAACAACAGAACAAAACTCTGGCAGTGGATGAGTGTGGGGGGAAAAAATGAAAGGGGAAAAAAGGAACTTAAGACATTGGTTACAGGGTGGGGAAGAGGTAAAAGACTTCATAGAAGGCTCACATCAAAATCTTTCTGGCATTGAAACAACTTGATCAACTGGCACATTGATGTTTGCATATGTATATGTTACATTTCTATGTATTTGTGTGTTTTTTTGGGGGAAAGGGGGGCAAAATGGGAAGAGATTAGAAGTGAAGGTGAGTGCAGGTGAGGTGGGATAGGTGGGGACATGCAGGCTGGAACAGGAAGGAGGCCATAACAGAACTTTACATCAGTGCACTGTGATTCAGGGGCAGGGATATTATGCCTGCATTACTACAGTAGGTCAGTAGGAAAAGGGCAAACATAGGTCGTGAATCAGAGCAGGGAAATAGTACAATGTTCATGAACCCAGCCTGGCCATGTGTGTATACAGTATACTACATCAGAAGGAATACAGGCCTGTGATCTGCACGAGTAGGAGCAGGACCATGACATACTTTACATCAGCTGCACCATGGGCAGACAAGCATTATCCACCCAAAAAGTGAGAACAGATGTTACACCGTTTGTGTTAACAAAATGTTTTCGTAGAATCATGAACATTAGTAACAGGAACACATGTGCGGGTGCATATGTACTGCACTGCAGTCGCTGTAAACACACAGTAACTAAATCTAAAGAATAGAAGCTGGCAGTCGCAAATTCGATTAGCATGTCCAATTAGCGGAGGATGTGCTTGCCTCGTTTTAATCATGTTTTGATCAATGGGAGGATGCAGCATACAAACCTGTGGAGTTTGTAATTATTCAAAAATTCATGCTGTCCCCACTTCTTGATCATATCTAATCAGGTCGAACGTGGCTCTTATTAGTTCTAATAATAGCCTGTGTGTTTCCATATTCTGCTGGTGCAGGAGTGTGAGGGACCTGTATGTAAACCATCACAGTGAGTGCAGGGCTGATACACTGTAACAGTGAACTACTGGATACAGTGCACATTACTGTATCACAAAGTACCAGACAGGAAGCAGTCCATGTCAGCAAGTGCTGGATGCAAGGGTAATGAATGCCATTAGAAAGTGAACATGTACAGACTGTTTCAGTTGGCAGGGGATGCAGAATTTTTCAGTGGGGGCAGGACACATGGAATGTTTTAGCAGGGGCAGAGCTTATGTACCTTTTTAGTGAGGTCAGGGTCGAGACTTTCAGAAGGTACAGGGCATGCATACTGCTTCAGTAGGGTAGGCCATGCAGGCTGTTTCAGTAGGGGCAGGCTGTTTCAGTAGGGGCAGGCTGTTTCAGCAGGGGTAGGCCATTCAGGCTGTTTCAGCAGGGTAGGCCATTCAGGCTGTTACAGTAGGGGCAGGCCATTCAGGCTGTTTCAGTTGGGGGAGGCCATTCGGGCTGTTACAGTAGGGGCAGGCCATTCAGGCTGTTTCAGTAGGGGCAGGCCATTCAGGCTGTTTCAGTAGGGGCAGGCCATTCAGACTGTTTCAGTAGGGGCAGGGCAGGCCATTCAGGCTGTTTCAGTAGGGGTAGGCCATTCAGGCTGTTACAGTAGGGGCAGGCCATGCAGGCTGTTACTGTAGGGACAGGACATTCAGGCTGTTACAGTAGGGACAGGACATTCAGGCTGTTACAGTAGGGACAGGCCATTCAGGCTGTTTCAGCAGGGGCAGGCCATTTAGGCTGTTTCAGTAGGGACAGGCCATTCAGGCTGTTAAAGTAGGGACAGGCCATTCAGGCTGTTACTGTAGGGACAGGCCATTCAGGCTGTTACTGTAGAGACAGGCCATTCAGACTGTTACAGTAGGGACAGGCCATTCAGGCTGTTACTGTAGGGACAGGCCATTCAGGCTGTTACAGTAGGGACAGGCCATTCAGGCTGTTACTGTAGGGACAGGCCATTCAGGCCATTCAGGCTGTTACTGTAGGGACAGGCCATTCAGGCTGTTAGTGTTACAGTAGGGGCAGGCCATTCAGGTGTTTCAGTAGGGACAGGACATTCATGCTGTTACAGTAGGGCCAGGCCATTCAGGTATTTCAGCAGGGGTAGGCCATTCAGGTATTTCAGCAGGGGTAGGCCATTCAGGTATTTCAGCAGGGTAGGCCATTCAGGCTGTTACTGTAGTGACAGGCCATTCAGGCTGTTACAGTAGGGGCAGGCCATTCAGGTATTTCAGCAGGGGCAGGCCATTCAGGCTGTTACAGTAGGGGCAGGCCATTCAGGTGTTTCAGTAGGGACAGGCCATTCAGGCTGTTACAGTAGGGCAGGCCATTCAGGCTGTTACAGTAGGGGCAGGCCATTCAGGTGTTTCAGTAGGGACAGGCCATTCAGGCTGTTACAGTAGGGGCAGGCCATTTGAGCTGTTACAGTAGGGGCAGGCCATTCAGGCTGTTACAGTAGGGCAGGCCATTCAGGTGTTTCAGTAGGGACAGGCCATTCAGGCTGTTACAGTAGGGGCAGGCCATTCAGGCTGTTACAGTAGGGACAGGCCATGCAGGCTGTTTCAGTAGGGTAAGGCTGTTTCAGTAGGGACAGGCTGTTTCAGTAGGGGCAGGCCATTCAGGCTGTTACAGTAGGGACAGGCCATTCAGGCTGTTACTGTAGAGACAGGCCATTCAGGCTGTTACAGTAGGGGCAGGCCATTCAGGCTGTTACTGTAGAGACAGGCCATTCAGGCTGTTACAGTAGGGACAGGACATTCAGGCTGTTACAGTAGGGGGTAGGACATTCAGGCTGTTACTGTAGGGGGTAGGACATTCAGGCTGTTACAGTAGGGGCAGGCCATTCAGGCTGTTACTGTAGGGGCAGGCCAGTAGGGGCAGGCCATTCAGGCTGTTACAGTAGGGACAGGCCATTCAGGCTGTTACAGTAGGGGCAGGCCATTCAGGCTGTTACAGTAGGGGTAGGACATTCAGGCTGTTACTGTCGGGGCTGGCTGTTTCAGTTGGGGCAGGACATTTAACATGTTTCAGTCGGGACATTGCACAGGAACTGTTTCAGTTGGGCCAGGTGTGTAAAGTGCTTCAGAAGGTGCAGGGCATGTAGACTACATGTGGTAACACTGTATCTTAAAGACTGCTAAGAATCCCTTTGAAAAACGTAGGGTTTGTGTTTAGGAGATAAATTAAACATCTAACAAGATAAAAGGAGTTTCAGAGAAGCATTTAATTAAAAAAGAGCGGATTTTGATGTGGGAGGTCTTTTAACAGACAGGTTTCACAATAGACCAGAACAGATCAAACCAACTGCATAATTTGAAACAGGTGAGACAAGAAGGACGATCAAGTCGGAAGGAGAGGACTGAGGAGGGGGTAGGGGAGGGGTGAAAACTCTCTGACAAAACGGGGACACACAGGGCTTGTAAATGATCTGTATACAAATTACTGCTGAACTAATTATATGGGATAAGATAATGCCAAACCAGAAAAAAAAGCTTCTACTTCCAGTGATGTGTTGTTTATGCTCAAAACAGAAGAAAAGACCTGTGCCTTAAAAATATTGGTATATTCTGAGAAAAATGCCTGAATGTAATTCCCAGAATCCAAAAAAAAAAAAAAAGGATTTGCCCATAATTTGGTCAGTGTCACATTGACTCAAAAAAATTGCACACTGGGAAACTTGATGGTGGTCTGAAGTATTCAGAGTTGTTTATTTAAAAAAAAAAAGAAGGGTGCTGTGGGAGGAGGGGGGGGGGGGGGTGGAGTGGAGAGGAGAGAGAGGCACAGAAGGAGGAGGGAAGGGTAGAATGGATGAAAGGCACCGGAAGGAAAGTTTCCATATGGAGAGAAATGATGAGAGGTGTTTTGCACACCAAAAGTTCGCCAGAGTGCGTTAATGCATATCATAATCTGTGTTCATTACGGCTTGCAGCTTGGTGAAGAGAGAGGGAGGGGAGCTTGTGAACCCCTGAAGTCTAAAGTACAACTTGGTTCTGTCCTGAATGATTAATTAAAGAGGAGGATTTGCCAGTTGGCTTAGTCTCATGGTACAAAGTGCACCGTTCTGTCCCTGTCCTCTCTTCAGGTGCGCTTTTCATGGTTCAGTGGTTTTGACTACAATAGGAAAATGTCGCCACCAGTCTAGAGACTCCTTGAGAGTCGAAGATTGTACATTGTAATGTGTGCAGACTGTGTATGCTGACTGTGTCTTGAAATACAAAGGTGACAGCTGAGTTTACATTAATACAACATGCATACTGAGAAAAAGATGAGGGAGGGGGATATATATACATTATCAAGCAAAAACATGACTGAGGTACCCTTGGTACTAGTTGGGAAGCACAGGAGGAAGGTATTTGGCCTGTGGGTGGGTTACATTGAACATAATGTTGAGGTCACATTCAGGGGACATAGCAAGCTATGGTACAGAGTCCAGTCCTCTCTTGTGGGGGAAGGGGATGGGAGGGTTGAAACAAAGCAACTTTCAGGCTCTGTAAGATAGAAAGAATTGGGTCATCCTGAGACCTGCTTTTCATTAGATCAGATTTGTAGCTGGAAAAAAAGGTATTCTGGTTCTGATGCATGCAACTCGGTGCAGTGCTGTATTATTAGAACACACACACACTTGCACGCACACGCACACACTCGCGTGTGCGCGCGCGCACACGCACACACACACACACACACACACACACACACACACACACACACACACACGTACAGCGGCACACGCACACACACACACACACACACACACACACACACACACACACACACACACACATATGCACGCACGCATGCACACACACACACACGCACAGACACACATACACACACACACACACATAGACACACACACAGACACACACACACACACACCACACACACACACACACACACACACACCACCACCACCACCACCACCACCACCACCACAACAACAACAACAACCTGCACAACAACAACAAAACAAGAAGAAGAAGACACACACACACATACATACACACACACACACAAACTCATCTCAAACAATTGACAGCAGTATGGATATCAGTGCTTCAGAAAATCATCCTTCATTGACTTTCTAAGAATTGTGTATTGCGCTATGCTTCCAATGTCTGTCTCATACATGATACTATGCATGTAGTGCATAGCTGTGCTTTGATGCCAAGTGTATACAGATGTCACATTTTTAGTTGTGTGCTGTCATGTGTTTGGTATTCAGAGTATGTGTGTCAGAGTGTATATGTGTGCATTTTTGTGTTGTTTGCATGTGTCGGCGTGTGTGTGTGTGTGTGTGTGTGTGTGTGTGAGTGTGTGTGTGTGTGTGTAGTGTGAGAGAAAGACTAGGGAGAGAAATCGAACTGAAGGTTCTTGGTAAACCAGACCAGTTCCTTTTCAGGGTTAGTTCAGCTTATAGGAAATAAGGAAAAAAAAAAAAAGGATGTCTTGGATTATCTGTCTCCCCTCAGTCACCCACTCAAATAATACCTCTATCCACACACACACCATACTCACTTCATTTCTGGGCAATTTTAAAAATGTTTTTAAAAGAAAATTTTCTTCTTTCTTTCTCCAGCAATGTAACTCTGTCACAAAATTCGGTCACCCGATATTTAGTGCACATGGGGTTTGACAAGCTGTTGCACCAATACATGGGCAGTCAAGCATAATCCGATTCAAACCTGCCACAGAGAGAAGGAGTTCTGCTGTTAACTGTTAGTGTATATTTCCTTTAAGAATGGAGGGAAAATTTGAAATCGGGCTTTGCGAAACGGGGGATGAGAAAAGCAGATCTCTGTGTCTTTTAGTAAGCATGTTGGAAAAC
>CM031595.1:101653133-101703133 GCA_018398815.1 Conus ventricosus | reverse complement strand
CAGGATGATTAATGCCGGACCTTTTGCTCCCCTAGCCACCCAAAGTAGTCTGTCCAGTTTTGCTTCCAACGGCTGTGTTTTGCTTGTTTGCTTGTGTTTTTCGTGATGGATGGTTCTTTTCCCTCTGCACAGGCTTATTCGTTCAAAGCACCAAGTATCACTATCTGACTGCATCATTACAAAGCCTTGATTTTGAGATCTGTGTGTGTGTGTGTGCAACATTTTGATTTTATATTTTAGTTGACAATGATCAAGTCTAGTATTACTTTATGAAGTTGATGTGGTTTTTTTTAGATATTGAAACGATACAATGTAGATACATTTGGGTAGGGGTTTCCTCCCCTCATTTTGAAACGGTTTTAACTGCTAAGTCTGGATGTGTCCAGGGTAAGTCACTTAGTGCTTTGATGTGAAACAGAATCAGGACAACAAGTAAGGCTGTGTTGTATTTCCAAGTGAAGAAAGATGTTGAACTGGTGTAGCAGAGCGCTGGTGGTCTTGGCTGTCGTGAGGAAGTCCTGATGGCGAGGGATGAATGTATGAGACATGAAACACGGACTTGTTGGCCCCAACTCGTTCTGTTGAAGTTACAGTCCATCAGTGATGCAGCGAGCTTGTCGGCAGCAGGCAAAGGGGATTGTGGATTGCTCAGTTAATATTCTAACTGCATTAGATAACCCAAAATGTACCATTTGTGGAGGTGGGGAAGGATAGGGAGGGAATGTGAAAGGGGGTGAGGGTAGGCACATTCTTTAAAATGAAGTTGGTGTGTGTGTGTGTGTGAGAGAGGGGGAGAGAAAGAAAGAGAGAGCATGCTACTTGCACTGTGTGCGTGTGTATGTATGAAGGATCAGGATAGGTGGGAGGAAGAGGGGGAGGGAGGGGGGAGAGAAGGGAAGGTGATTGCATAATTGTTCTTTTCAGTTTTATCAGAAGCTCATTTTTCCAAAGATCTTCATTTCTCCATAAATCTCTTTTTTTTTCTTATCTGCTGTCTTGCAGGCTGTGTCACTTTTCTTGCCCCATTGTGTAACCTCCCCCCCTTTCCCCCTCCCCCCCACCTTTTTTTTTTTTTTTTTGTAAATCTTTTTCTCACTCCTTTATTTAAAACAAGAGAGAAGTGCTTATAAATCTGAAAATCAGTTTCTACCTTGTGTGTGCTTCCAAGTTTGTAAATTCTGCTTAGTGCATACTGTAAGACTTAACTTGCGTCAAACAGAACTGAACAAATATACATTGCTAACTTCCATGATCAAAGACCTGTCTGCTCAGTGAAGTCAAACAAGAGGAACTCCCAGTCTGTGTTACTTATGCTGGTCATGCCTGGCTCTTCCATCTCTCCTCACTTCTCCCTCCCCTCTTTGCTTCCTCCTCTTGTCCTCTCCATCCCACAGTCCTTCCAACCCCCCCCCCCCCCCCACTCCTTTAACTTTTAACTAGTTTAAGAGATATCCAGCACAGTTATGTCTTAAGCTCATTAAAGTCAGTAGATGTGTTAATGTATCAGATTTTTGTCACAAAAACAAATTTTGTATACCTATCTCCCTGTTGGCCCCACCCCCATTTTCATTAGTATTGCCATGTGGTGTTAGTTCATTTATGTGAGAGTTAGAGACGGCTAATTCAGTAATTGTCTCTTCTGTATATGATTCTGAACAGTCTTTAGGGCATTCCGTGGGAAAATACAGAGGGTGCCTTTAAACTCTGATCGCTAAATTTGTGAGGTGATGTGATGTTGGTGTTTTTCCTTCGTGCATGTATATGTTTTTTTTTTACATCATTCTTTTACATGATGATTTTTAGCTGTTTGAATAAAAGTATGAGGTTTTAGGATGGTGGTTTTGTAATTTGTACACATGTGGTTTAATCAGTTGTTGATTGATCTGTTTTCAGGTCTGTGGGGCGTGGGTGTGGAAGCCATTTTCTACCACCATAGTCTTGGATATTATTTGGTGTAAGTGTTCTTGCTTGCTTTCCATGGACATAACAATCTACATTTTTGATTGCAAATAGGTCCTTTTTTTTGTTGCTAAGGTATTGATGTTTCTTGTCGACTGCACCTTTGCTGTGTTGTAAATACAGGTAATACAGTTTGAGTAAGTATTAGGAAAAAACTGATTTTAACAAGGGGATAATTTTTTTAAAAATCTTGAATTGGTCCCGATATGACATGTTTGGTCAGTGGGACTGTTAAGCAATAAAGATTTAATTCATTTCATTACATTGAATGATATTGTTATACTTTTGTCATAAAGTGTGGGCTAATTGTTCCTTTTAGAATACCTTCTTTTCCCATGGTGCTTATTGCTTACCCTTTTTTTTTCTTTTGTTAAATTTTTTTCTTCTTACATTTGTTATAGAATTTGAATTACAGATGTGAATTGAGATGTGTTTGTGTGAAATGACTAGGACATATCTTGTTTTGTGGTTACTTTTAATCAAGTAATAAAGAATAAATGTGCTTTTTTTTCATTGCAGACCTCTCGCTGTGATAGTTACGTTCTTGGAAACGGTATTTCTACTTCATTACATTGTAGAAGTATGTGTCAGGTAAGAGAAAATTTTAAGTTGATCTGTTGGAAGTATTAAACGTTCACTACTGACACTCATTCTGTTTCCTTTATATGGTTGTTTTTCTTTATGTTAGAAACTAGTGCTACAGTAGATTCTGTAAAAGCTTTTCAGGGAGGTGTTAATTTGAATAGAAATTTGAGATTTGGTGGCCATTTACCAGAAGTTAGTCTGATGTCATATCCTTTTCTGGTTTGAAGGTTCAAGATTTAGTGTTCGCCCATTGGGATCTAAACATTGGGTCAGATTTAAGTCAGTTTATAGCGCCAGTTGCTGGGGCGGTGACCTTGAAATTACCAAATATGGAAAAGATTTTCAATACTGTACTGTACACATGTGACACAGCACACTGACACCTGTCGAATAAATCCAACTTACGAGAAGTAATAGCTTTAGGTGCCATCTTTCATGACCAAAAACTGTACAGGCAGGCGAGACTAGCTTCAGTTTCACTTTGGCTGTGTGGAATTTCACAGCTAGACATCATATGGCGTTTTCTCAGCAACGTTTCAAAGCCTCCAGCCTGAAAAGTGAAAACAGAAGAAAGAAGGACACTCAGCAAAATTCTCCAAAAAAAAAAGAAGCCCCAAACAATTATGTAAATAAGATATGTCTAACATGCATGTGTTTCAAGTTTCGCATCTTTTCCCGTGATCCTTGAACCACTAACATATCCATGATCGGGAATGAAAGGCTTAAAAAAGTACTCTTAGCCCTATTTGCAATGGATCATTTTTGATTTAAGAGATACCAGTGTTGTACTACTTTAAGCTCAATGCTCTGTAATAAATGTAAACATCAGATATAGCGTCAGTGTGATTATGTATCATGAATTTGATCTTTTGGACCCCAAACCCCTCAAGCGTTAGCATTTAGTTTGCATAAAAATGAAAATTGAAGTTGGGGGGCAGACGATACTAGGAATATTGAACTTTCGACTTTGCAGACTGCTTCCAGATCAGACACAGTGCAATACCTACCGTATGATAACTCATTACTGATGCCTTATGAGATAACTGGCAATAGGATGACTGTCGCACTAGCCAAGTGTGGTCCAGATCCTTCTACAAGTCCAATTAATTTTTGTTCGTTCCATGTTTTCATGCTTATCTTGCTTGTATAATTTCCTTCACAACGTCAGACATGCTTTGTCACATGACTGAAACTTTTCGGATCATTGTTTTATGCCATGCCTTTTCCAAGGCTGCAGGGTTGAGTTTACACAGCTATTGAAATATTAATGTGTAAAACAAGATACCATCTGTTGTCCATGTTTTAGATACCCTTTAAAGGAGTTCCCGTGGCATTGGAAAGGGTGTTAACCTACTAGCTGCCAAGCTTTTTAGTTTTTCACATAAATCATCAAATGTAACTAGCATTTAAGCAAACTAATTTCATAGAGCGCCTGACTAATTTTTGCAGTGTTTTACAGAAATCACTTTCTGCCCTTTAAAAGAAATGCAAATTCAAATCGCACCAACATTTTAATTAAAGATGGAATACTCAATATAGTCTGCTGTGCATGTGTATGTGTGTTGATGTGTGGATATAGGTTGCTGTGTGTATGTCTGTGTGTTGATGTCTGTGTGTTGGATGTTTATAACGGACCATCATGGCTATTCCCCTTCATCGTGAACATCAGTTATGAGTCCATGCCTCAATGTTGACTCCCCATTTCTCATTTGTACTGCCACTTTCGTGATTTTAAGTACTCATTAAGTCTACCTTGCTTTTTGAACTGTTGCTATTGAGTCAGTGATGCATGGGTCATGATTGGGGACAGTTGACTGAACAGAACTCAAAAAAAAATTTAATTTTGGGTATTGTTATAATGTGTAAAATTTTAAGCGATTATAGTGGAACCAAGTTATCATGCTTAATCAAGTAAATGTACGAAAACTTAGTTTTTCTGCTGAACAGACAAGAAAATTTACAGAACAAAAATATTGCCTTCAGTGCCCAGTAACTGTGATTCTTTTTTGTAGCAACAGGTAAAATGTACATGTCGGATCAGTAGCACTTTAAGAGAATGTTTTGTGAAATAAGAACTCAGTAAGATTAACAGGACAATATGGGTGGACATAGTGGAGGTTGGTTTGTGTTATGTGTGTGTGGGATGTGAATGTCTTTTTTCTGTGTATTTGTTTGAACGTAGTAGAGGCAGCGTGTCACAGGTGCAGTCAATGTTTCATTGTCCTTTCTGAAGCTGCAGCTGTTATTATTGCTGCTACTATTGGTACAACTGCTGCTGCTGTTGTTTGTGTTAGTATTGCTTCTGCTGCTACATGTCCTGCTGTTGCTGCTGTAACCACCTCATTTTCTACTAATTCTTTCCATGTCTCCTCCAAGGACTGTATTTTTTCACCCGCGCCTGTTGTTGGTTTGGTGTTTGGTCTGCCAGTAAAATTACGCAACATGTACTGAACTGATTTTATTCAGACTTGGTGAACAGACGAAACATGGCTGAAGGAAAATCAGCAGAAGTTGATTTGGATCTGTGGTGCAGATCTGTGTTGAAATTGTGGATCTTGGATTGATTTACCAGGATTATAACAGAATATCCACCAAATACGAACACTGATGTTACTCTTTACAAATTGATAACTATCTATGAACTAATTAGTTTTCATGGAATATGAAAACTTTCTCGTGATGTGAACATCAGCGTTTTGCATTTTTCATACTTTATTAAAAAGTATACATCTACATGGAAAGCAATTTTTTTAAAAATCCATGTGTACAAAGATGTAGAAGGGAGAGAATTGATATCTTGCCTTGCTTTCGCACTATTCGCCATTGTCAGAGTTCCATTCACTTGTGCTGGTTAACTACCAACTAATGGGTGGGAGGAACTGTTCAGTTGGCAGGGCTGCCCTTTTGGGAAGCTGTATATGCCAGCTGCTTCTTGTCAGTTGTTCACAGAGACTGACCTATAGCCTGCACATAGCCTTTGCTTAGGTGCAAACTACCATGTGTGTGCTTCAAGTTTGACAGTTTGACACTGTCAGCTGCAGAGTGTGGTGGACAGCCAGACAACCCATGAACAGAAGGCAGACAAAGAACCATTCAGATGGACAGTAAGTGATGAATCAGAAAGCCATCAGTGTGCACAGTGCAATTCCTACTAGTGAAAGGGCAAGACGCTGATCCTGACTTCTCTACATCTGTGGGATCTGATGTTAGTTTTGTAGGTGGAAAAAACGATTTTTATCAGGATCTGTTCGACTTTGATGGATGTCTGTGCTCTGTCCAGTGCCCAGGTAGACAGAATGATTATCGGTGCTGTTTCAGCCCCAGGGGTGTTTGTGCACGTCTGTGGAACGGGTGCTGTGGGTGGACGACTGGAGGAAAGGGGTGTTGTACCTGCTGCTGGCCATCCCCTGCTTCCTCTGTCCCCGAACCGTGCTGTTGGGCATTGTGTCAGGTCAGTGGGCTGGGTCAGTGCTGAAAAAAACAAACCAAATGAGCGGACTAAAAAGTACTTTAGTTGTGCACTTCTAAAATGTCAGTATTATTGTGATGATCTTTGCAATATTATCTTATTATTATTATTGTTCTTATCATTGTTACTATTATTAATTTTTAAAAAAAAGAAAATTATCATTATTCTTATTTTTGCCTGTCATTATCATTGTTACTATTATTAATTTAAAAAAAAAAGAAAATTATCGTTATTCTTACTTTTGCCCGTCTCTTCTCTCCATCAACCGAAGTTCCATTCCGTAGTTTTAGTTGTTCACCCAACACCAGATTGTTAGATCGAAGAGATAAGTGACTGTTGGTCCTTTGTTTTCATTGTTTTGAATGGTATTTCTCCTGCCTAACAAAGACCTTATAAGTTGAGGTGTGTTGTATTTGTTTTATAATTTTGTTTGTGCTTTTGTTTGGTGGCACAGTAATTCTGTTCTTGCTGTTGTTGTTTTATGAAGCTGTGGACAGATTTCTGTTTGATGATTGTGTTTTTGTACAAGTATGTGTGTATGTGACAATAGAAAACATTCAACGAGACTGAAAGTTTGAGGGGTACAGTGTGCAGAACTTGAGTACGAGTGTTTGGTTTATGCAGGAGCAGTTTGGATGATCAGGGCAGTGTTGTACGGTATCCAGACCTACCAAATTACGTAGTGTGGTTTGATCCATGGCAGTGTTGTACGGTATCCAGACCTACCAAATTACGTATGTGTGGTTTGATCCATGGCAGTGTTGTACGGTATCCAGACCTACCAAATTACGTATGTGTGGTTTGATCCATGGCAGTGTCTGGAGTTGAGTGCTGCATCAAAACCTACAAAATTATGTGTATGTGTGATCTCTGCAGGAGCAGTGGTGGCAGCCATTGCAGGTGTGTGCTGTATCAAAAACCAACACAACTGTTTGCTTGGGTTCTGCAGGAGCGATGCTAGCGGTCACTGGAGTGCTGTACTGTATCAAGACCTACAAGTCACGCAAGGGGCAGCTGTGGAACAGTTCACAAGTAAAAAGACCTACGACAGGTAAGACCAATGGAAACTGCCTGAACCGACGAAAACAGATATGGAAATGGGCACGTTCGCTTACGACACAGAAATGAGTAGACACAGTGCTGTGGAAGATAACCGGTTTGTAGTGTGTGTCTTAAAGGTTGCATTGTAAATGTTCGTACTCTTACACTCACATGCACAACATATACACTCACACATACATCTCCCATTTTCTTGGACATCTCACATACACTTTGGCACATATGTGCTCACAGATGTGCATGTGCGTACATCTTCCATCTCCTTCCCCTTCACACATATTCGTCTTTATATGCAAGTTCTTTTACTGAATTGGAAGAATTAATTACATTTGCATCTGTTCAAGGACGACCAGAAAGTGTTGGAACTTAGAGTGCACATAACACTCAGAAAGAAAATTGCCTCTGTCTGGCTTTTCTGAAATTACTCGCATCAGATTTATATCTCCATCTTTGTGTTTTGGGACTGCTCAAATTGGGGAGCTGATGTAAAACTAGCATGGAAAAGAAAATAGAGTGATTTGGTACTCTCCCAAGACTTGACTTGCTGGTGCTATGCAGCTTTGTTGGTAAAATTGGAACAATTTATAAGATGGCCAGTGTTCCTTGTGATGCAGGACTAGGGGTAGTTTATGCACAGATTTTGCAGTCTAACGTACAAATTTCCCCTCAGAATGTTCCCAGGATACTCTTTTTTTTTGGTTGCAAGTGTGATAGTTTTTCTGCAACGTTGTTGAAGTTGAAAGCTGCAAATACTTTTAAGAGATGCAGCAATTCAGTTTCGTTAACAAACACCGTCAAATGCATCAGCTTCAGAGTTGCAGCCCTGATTATCATTTTGGGAAGAATGTCACGTTTTAGAGCCCCCTTGCGTCCTCTGTCTGTTATTTTTTCCATGTAGGAGAGTCTCCACTCGTGAGATTGAGATTTTTTCTTCAAAGAAGAAAGAAACGTGGAGGAGACAGGGGGCTGTAAAACAGGATTTTGTGTGCTTCTGAAGCTTTTGGTATGACAATAGCTCAGTGAATGTTTAGGTTGATACTCGTCTATGTGTGCTGGTTAGCAGAATGGATAAGCGTGTTGATATGGCATTATTGTATAATTAAAACTTTCTTCAAATTGTTGTTGTAATAGTAGCGACCCTCAGATTTTACCAAAGGACCCTCAGATTTCACCAAAGGACCCTCAGATTTCACCAAAGGACCTTCAGATTTGTCAACAGAGGGTCCCAAGGACCATTGGTTTTAGATGCTATAAGGAACACTGGATGGCTTCATCAAAGAAATGCTGCAAGGAAGGTACAGCTACTGTGACTATGGTGAAGAAAGTGTAACATGTTTTGAGCCTTTATGATTAACCATATGATTACATCTTGTTTTGCACAGAGGGATTTTTTTGTTTGTCTGTGATCATGATTGGGGGATTGCGTAACTGTATACTTTTGTCAGTATATCATAAAGATGATGACACTTTTTGCTGTTGACAGGTTTGATGAGGAAGTTCAGGAGGATCTGGAGGATAGCATAGTGAATCCCACTGCCAACATCTCGGTGATGAGTGTCGCCGACCAGATTGAAGTTCTGGAAGTATGATTCACACTGTGTGAAATCTTGTTAGTGTTGTTGTTTGTTCCCCCTGTTTCATGGATTGTCGTGCACATTGCGTCTGAGCCTCACCATTCTGCCTTGTACATGGAGTCGTCTCTATCTACAGTCCTGGTATTTAAGTTTGCAAGACCGATTTATGCAACCTTTCGAATCATTGTTATATTTGCCATACGGCCTTAATGTTCGTTAGTGCTACAGTCATTGTTGTATTGTTTTCAACATGTCTGTGAAACCACCAGAATGCCTTAGTTGTAGGGACCCAAGAACTACCGCTGTTTCTACAAAAAAGCATGAAAGATTGTTTGGTAATCGGTGATTTGAGTTGTAAGATAGGCCAAATGAATCTAAGAACTGGTGAATCATTTGTCTTGAGACTGTTGGCATAAAGGTGTTAGGATAATACCTGTGGTGTCAATCCAGTATGAGACCTTTTAAGGCATTGCACCTTTTTCTACGTCCTCTACTGAATCTGATATTTGAGGGGAAAAAAGTATCGGTATACTGAATGATGACTTAATGTGTGTGAAATGAAATTTCAGAACAAACCCAACTCAGTTAAGCTGTGCTAGTTTATAAATCAAGGTGTTTTGTTTACTGATTAACTCTCCGTTGTGCATTTGTCTCCATCTAATGTGTGCAACTATGTTGACTTGTGCTGGTTAAAAAAAAAGAAAGAAAGAAAAGGTCTTGTATGGAGACAGCATCCACCCCAATCCCTCACCTATCAGTGTGGTTGGTGATGAAGAGGGAGATAACTCATTTGTGGTACATGATTGTGTCTTCAATTTTTTTTTTCTTCCTAGCAATTGCTTCCCTTAGATGGCGTCAGGATTTTTCCATAGTTTAACTTTTTTTTTTCCAGTGTATGTTTTGAGGAAGACTCAGAAGTGTTCTGTATGTTGTTAGTGTTATTGGATTGAAATTACAGACTACTGTAATATGTTTCATACAAAGTAACATATCTGTTTGGTGAAAAGACAACTGGGGACTGTTAAAGTATGGTAGGGGACGGGTGTGTCTGGTTACTGAAAAAGAGTGGGGTGGGGGCAGGACGGGAGGATGACATTTTTCTTTGCTTCGTTTTTTTTTTTTTTTTTGTTCTTTCTTTTGGCTTCACCTTCTAAGAGAAAACTGTGTATGAACTTCAGTCTGAATGCATTTGTGTGTGCAGTATACGTGCGAATGTGAACATGTGTCTGTGTTGTGTGTCCACTTCCAGAAGTTCTATTATGTGTCGGTTTAAGAATCTCAAGATCTTTTTTCTGTTTTCTTTTAATAACTTCACTAGATGTGAATTTTTTTGTCTTTGAGATTTGAAGGGGTTTTAGAAAACAAAAAATGTAAAAATGTTTACTTTCAGAATTGAGGGGGGTGGGGGGGGGGGGAACACACATAGCTGGAACTCAACGTGTTTATACATAAATACATACATACTCATTTAATTCACTTCCATATTAGGCTGATCACTTTTCATATCAGGTTTTTTACCATGGATGTGTGGGAAGCAGTTATCCAAATAATGTTCCGGTATCAAGTGTGGCTGTTCCTTTACCAGTATCCTCTACAGATTTCATTTTGAATTTTTTTTTTTTTTCATGATTGAGTTGGTACCATTATGTTCTCATAGAATCTCCAGCTGTATTTGCTTGCTTGTTGTGGTATGGCTTACTGGAATGAATGAATTTCCTTTCATTCTGTTCATGTTTGTTTTGTGTGTGTGTGTGTTATAGTTGAAGTTATGACCCTTGAGGGACTGGCAGGAAGAGATGAGACTGCCAAATCAGACATATTTATCATTTCCAGATTGAAAACTACGTCCCCATCCTGTAGGCAGAGAAATGAAGAGGGGCAGAAGATCCAGTTAGATGGACTCCTAAGTTTTTACAATAGCAATGGTAGGCACTTGCATGATTTCATTGTAGGCATTTAGATTCCTGATCACTGTCCCATTTCCTCCAATAACAAACAGCATTGTCATTGATTCCATACAGACTTTAAACCTCTGTCCCCCCCTTTCTGATTTCTTCTTCACTGAAGTTTGTGAAATTGGCATGATTTTACGAGCTGACCATCTTAGGTCTGTAACGAACATGTGTGATGTGTGCTGATTTCTAGATTGATACCCTTTGCTCACAATCTAAAGAAATAATGTAACTGAATCAGATTTTATGTACTCTGGCTAGGTTCGAGATTTGCATCAATTCGTATTAAGAGATTTGGTTCTTTAATGTGATCGTTGACGTGATGTGCTTCAGTTCGAACGTGTAAATGCACTAGTCAGTCATCACTTAGTGCCTTGTTCTGGAAGTATTGTTTTGGGACTATTCTGACTGTGTCAGTGGCTTAACTGTAAATTTCCAGTTCCTTTCTGCCTTATGTATGTAGTCAAGAAATTTGACTTGTTTTTGTATATATATATGAAGAGAACTTGCACTGTTGGCCAGAAGACAATCTTCAAGTTGTGAATGCTGTCTGTTCATCATTACAGAGATTGTGAGTATGGGCATACAAGTTTTTGTTTTCATGATTTTGCTGGTGTATGACAGAATTATTCCAAAGTTAGTTATAACTAGAAAGTGAATGCTAATGAGATGATATAGGGTTATAGACGTCGCGAGGTATGAATAATCTTTATTGATCTGTATTTTTCCTTAATATAATGATAAAACTTAGAAAATACTATTCTGTACGATGAAAGGGATAAACGAGTAACAAGACAAAACATGACATGTTTCGACCTCTTTGATCTACTTCAGGCAAGATAAACTTCTTCTTTGTTCACTTGGGCAAGATAACATTCAGGACAATGAAAACAAAGAACAAGCAATTACTTTTCTACTCAAATTGTGTGCAAAATGCTTTTTTGCGTCCAATTTGAGATGAGTGATTGCTCATGCAATTTTGCACTCACTTTGAGGAGACAAGAATTGCTCGTTCTTCGTTTTCATTGTCCTTAGTGTTGTTTACCTTGCCTGAAGAAGACCAAAGAGGTCAAAACCCGCCATGTTTCGTCTTGTAATCTATTGTCCCTTTCGTCAGGCAGAATAGTATATTTTCTTTTAAGCTTGTTTCAATTTCCCCTGCAGTCACCTCTCTTTGAAACTAGTATAATGATAGTAATAAACGAGAACTTCTAAATGCAGAGATTCCGGACGGGCTGTGCAACAACTTCCGTAGCGCTGACTTAGTAGGATGCTGAATTGGGCTGCCAGGCCCTGGGTTTTGTGCTGATATCCAGAGGCAGAGCTGCCATGCTGATATCCAGAGGCAGAGCTGCCAGTCATCACGATATGAGTATCATGTAGCACACTCTGCTGTATGCTATGAGATTCTCACATTCTTGCATTTATTACGACAGTTGAAAACGTAATGTGCATAGGATCAAGTACATTATTTGGAGGGATGGAGGAGGGAGTGATAGTGGATGTGCTGCAACACAGTATTAGTCAAGACAGCCTTGTTGCTGTCCTCATGCAGAAGTGATATTATGTGTAATGTTCATGCATTGTGTGGAGTACATCTGTAAAAAAAAAACCACCATGCCTTTCAGATCAACCAATAGTATCCTGTTTTAGTATCAACCTGTAAAATCACCTGCTTTGCACTCAGGTTTGAAATGGATTCATTTGTTTGTAACATGACTTTCAAGGGTGGTGAAATGCCGACCGTTCTGCAGGTGGAAAGAGGAAAATTGATTTACATCCGAGATACAGATATTTCAGTCGGGCTGTTTTTGCATGAGAGAGAACCGACTCTGCTTCCTAATCTTTTTATTCCAAGACTGCTTTCTGGCGACAAATAATCATGAATTTTTTTTATATCAAAGATGTGTCGCAGTCAGATTGCTTTTCTCAATATATACGTGTTTACTATTGAAAATTTGTTTTAAAAATCTGCACAGACGAGGATTAGTACTGATGGACTGAAACTTTCCCCCCTCCACAACCTCTTGATAATTTCAAGATTCATGAATGTATTTTGAGCTGGTGAAGGAATGGAGATGATCTGTTTAATACACATTCACATACAAAAAGAATATTTTTTTGTAATGGTTATGCAACTTCTCTGCAGATCTGTATTGATAACCCTAAGGTTAAACATAGACTTTTGTGCTGTTGTAAGCTAGAGTATCTGTGCAGCTGCTTTGCCTTCTTGTGTTTCTGAAAATATTTACAAGATTGTATGTGGTGAATTTTGAGAAAATACGCTAAGACTTTGTCATATATAGACAGATTTTTGCTGCTTTGTACTATAGTGGGCTTTTTGGTATTGTATATTCTTCTGTACTTTTGTACAAAAGCAGTTCTAAGAAAATGTACTGGGACTACTGTTTTAACAGTGGAATACTGTTCAATATATATTCTGTTTATTTTGGTTTAATTGAGCGAGTGTTTACTTTGTTGGATATGGTGAAGCACTTTTTTTCTGCCCCAAATTTTTCCCCCCATTTTTTTTTCTCCTGATTTTTGTTGGTGTAACTCAGTGTGCGAAGCAGTGCCAGTTCTAATCGGGGATTCTTGAACTTATTGTTGGATGTAGATTTGCTCTTCTTTCACATGGAGAATGTCTGGAACTAGATCTGAATGGGGAAAAACTTACATTTTTTTTCTTTTACATATTTTTCTGTGAAAACTGAACCGTTTGGGTGGAAAACATGAGATGGTGGACTGCAGGAAGTCTGTATGGGATGGGGACATTTCTGTTCAGGGATAGATTCTGATTGAGGAGAGAGCAGGGGTAAGGAAGGAACTAGCATCAAAATACCAACAGGTTGAGATGGATACTGACTGGGAGGCCTGTGAACACTTCTGCTGAATCAGCTGTTTCAGGATAGAATATTGTTGCATTGGGTTGGTTTATCTTCCTCCTGATGGTGAGAAAAAAGACAGTATTTGATTATAAGTTGTTGTTTTTTAAACAAGAAATCATATGTTCTGCAGCTATAATACATCTTGAAGTGAGCTAGCTCTGTAGATGATAAGAATCATATGGGAGGAGTACATCTTGAAGTGAGCTAGCTGGGTAGATGATAAGAATCATATGGGAGGAGTAGGGGGAGGGCTGGGTGTCCTTTTTGAAAATATGAACTTCTTGCAGTCCAGTTGCAGTCCAACTGAATTGTGACAGTCTCAGACAGCTTGGGCTTGTTTGGATGGAAATCCCAAGTTTTAAACATTTAATGAAACATTCCTTATTTAAACACTGTATTTGTCTGAAAAAAGATCATTAGTGTATTTCAATTTCTTTTCATTATATATTTTGAGTGTTTGGTACTAGGACTACTATGTTCAGTCCCTGCTTTTTAAGGGTTGCTGATCTCCTGCCCTAAAGTCATCAGACTCATTAATGACACACATTTCACAACGTTGTTGAAGCACCTGCTATGTATGCACCTGTAGTGTTTTCACCCTTACAGTTAGCGCCTTCATTTGTGTTCACAATCCAGCTTGGTTTTGCTGCCCAGTAGAAAAGGAAAACGGAAACGGCACAAAGTTCTGATTTCCTGTTCCTACCACCTGCAATGCTTTGCTGAACATGAGCAGAACCAGGCATTTGGCAAGTATCAGCAGTGCAGGGACCTCGCCTTACCTCTGGCAGCACCCATCATCAGGCTTCTTTTGGAAGGTCTTCTGTAACATCAGCCTCTCAGGACAAATTGCCGGGCAAAGTCATCTGAAAGACCATTTCCAAACTGCTTAGAGGACAGGTGAAATACTAAAGGCTGAGAATTGGCAATTTCAGAACGGGAAAACTAGGCTGCAGTTCATGCGCGATTGCCTGTTCTATTCAGTTCTTTTAATGTTAAGTGAAACACAGCATGGTGATTAGGACTGGACATTGACAACCTTGTCTGCCTACCTTTTAACAAATCACTGGGCAGCTCTGCCTTGGCTTAAGGCTTTGTCAGGCCAATTGACATAGGCTGGAACACCAAGGCTGCATCAAAATGTTGTTATGCTCTGCTTAGTTATGCGGGGATTGTCTTCAGTTGTGACAAGCTCCTAGTATAAAATTCTCAGTCTCCAAAATCCCCCGAAGTCAGAGTGTGGCTGCCCATGTGGCAGGGTAAAAAAAAACCCGGTCACACACGTAATGTTCTCATCCCCAGCTGATGCATTTGTACCATAGTGTTCAAGTACTTCGGCTGTTTGGATGATCCCTGGAGTCTTAGCCAGGGCACAACAACAAACAACAACAACTGTGGGCAGCTGAATTGTGGAGGATGAATGCAAATGCAGCTGAACACTATGTCCCTGTAGTTGAAAAAGCACTGCACTACCAGTGCTTCCTGTTGTGAAATGCTCACGTTTGATTCTGCTCACTTTGTGCCATTCATCGTGTAACATTCTTGTTGAAAATACATGTTTGTATGGTTTTATCAGCAATATCACATGTGTGCATTTTTTTTTTAAACGCCAAACTGTTATTTCACCAGACCAATGTCCTGCTGGGGCTTTGAAATTTACAATGATCTGCAGGTAAAGACATTTCTGAACTGCTTAAAGTGATGACATTATTTTTTTAGAGTAAAAGGTGTGAAATTGTTCCATCAGTCATATGTGTGTATGCCTTTGTGCGTGTGTGTGTATAAAAAATATTTTCCGCCTCTATGGTTTTCGAGTAAAAAAGATTATTGAAGTACCAACAGGCTTTATACTAAAGTGCCGGCTGATTCTGAAACTGTTAGACACCAGAAAGTGTTGTGGCTAATTTAGAGTGTGCTTTCACAATTCAGCCTTCAGCAATGACAATGCATTTGTATATCTAGAATGCTTGGTAGTAGCAAGTTGCTATGTCCCCCTTTTCCAAAAGACCGTTGCCTTTAGCCTTCGGTGATCTCAGCATCTAAGAAAATTTTACCATAAGTATGAAACCATAATGATGCAAAATTCCAGACCAGTGCTGCCTACATAGTACCTATGGGTAAAGCATGCATGCAGATCGAAGGCATACGAGGCAAATATCAGAAATTGTTTTTGGGGGAAGCTTCCTTGTTCTGTGTGCCTCTTGCCTGCATGTGTGCCGGGTGAATAGGTGCCATGAGCAGCATTGGTTTGGGAGTCGTATGCCTGTTCTGGTTTGATGCTAGGGCAAACAATGCTGTCCTTATTTCTTTTATTGTTTCTTGTTTATCTCTGCTTCTGAATGTTGTTCAAAAAATCTTTTCAGTGATTGCTAAATACACCACTCGAGCTTTCCCTGAGCACAGTGCAGTTTTTCATCTCTTTCGTTTTTTAGGGAATTTCCTAGAATTTTTTCTGGTTTAAATCCTCCACCGGCACCCCTTTCTCCTCTCTCCCTCTCCCTCCATAGAAAAAAAAAAGACAGGAAAAAAAAGTCTGAAGTCTGCCTTTGTCAGGAGTACAGTGAGATAGACAAAGGAAAGTTGGGGTTATGTCTCTTATACTGAAATGTCATAATTTCTTGGGTTGGACTCTGTAAAAAAAATTATGGTTCATGAATATGTAGGATGTACAGATAACGTGTTGTTTTGCTTTCCCACTTCTCTTCTTTTGTTGTCTAGCACAATTTTTGCAGAAAATGCTTTACTAATACTCTTTCCTGGGCCAGACCTACCATTCCCTCCCTGATTCATCTGTGTCTTACTCGCTTGCCTAAACAATCAATCCTGTAGTCTTGGCTGCCTTAAAGAAATCAGACGGGGGAGGGGGGGGGGGGGGGGGGGGGGGGGGGGGGGGGGGGGCGGAACAAAGGACAAATTCAGAGTCACAATTCTTTTCTATGTGAGGGAATTCCACAAAACTGTGTGAACATTTGGGGAGAGACTGTAGCACATTTTGACACATAAACTAATGTGCTATGGTAACTATACTAAGAGGAGAGATTTATATTGGAAAGATTTTCTTTGGTTGGTTGTTTTGTTTCCAGGTTAAATGTGACTTAATAGTTGTGCATTCCTTCAACAGCATGTTGAAGAGAGAGATCATCTGTATTGTTGGAAGTTTCTCCCATCACTTGCTTTCAAGAGCTTGCATTTTAACTTCTACATGTGTACTATCAAGTACAGTCAAGCCATAGGCATATTCTACTTTGATGCGACATTCATTTTCAAGTTTCATAGAAGTGACGACGTACATTCAGTGGGTGAAAGAAGTTTTACAAAGGAAATAAGTATAAAAACATAGTCCTAATGTGAAAATGATAGAATTCAGTGATGCATTTGGACAACACTGACTTTTCCAAGTTATCTTGTTGTCTGGAATGAATTAGGCTGAAGTATCACAGTCAGGTTTCTTCAGAATGGGAGAATGCTAGTCAGTTTGGCATTTGATCCCATCCCCCTCAGCTGCCTGCCCTTTATAATTTCTTCTGTATTGGATAAATGTAAAATGGATGATGTGCTTTAAGTATCTGTTTTAGTGGCTCCTAGAATGCCCCATGCCTTTCATTCCATGTCAGTGGATTGGGGGGGAAAGCCTGTTCATTATTTTTTGTAATATGATTATGACATTGAGATTTTTTTTTTGGGGGGGGTGCTGTCGTCATTTTGCCTTCAAGAGAGTCTCGGCGTTTCTATGTGGACTTGTTAAAGGGTTTGTGGATTTGTGTGTGTACATGCATGTATGGAAAACTTGGTCAGCTTTTTTTCTCTGTTTTTCTTTAGTACGATGTGCAACACCGCAGCCTGTTTAATTTTCCTTTTCTGTATTAGTTTTCATCTAAAGAAAGATTGCGTATTGCTGTTTGTGCTGGTCAAAGGTCAAGAACATTTAGTTTGAGTCAGAGGGATGGTCCATAATCAGTATTGTTGCTGTCAGGGTTTTTTGTTTGTTTGTTTTTAAGAAGAAAGATTGTCATCCTGATTTTGATTCTGGAGAAAAGATGGTTAATATTATCCAAATATTTTATTTTGGAGAAAGGACGGGTGGGTGTGAAAGAAGTTTGTGCAGTCTTGGAATTCAGTTGAGAAAGGACTGATTGTGCCCGAGAGCCATACTTGCCTACTTCGGAATTGGCTTAACCAAACAAACTTGAACTTTCAAATCCTAGTTTAATTTTGTGTAAAGTGCACTCCACTGTACAAGCTTGTTGATAAACAGTTCTGTAGGCGGGGGGTTTGAAATATGTGAAAGATCATTTAAAATTATGTTGTTTATCATGCTTTAGATCATGGACTTTTGCATACAAAGCGATGACAGATTTTGTCGCAAAGGGACATTTGGTATGCATTTATTTGAAGACAGTTGTTTGTTAATGCTTTCGTGATATTTTAGTGAACAGGTCATTAATCAGTATATATGCATTCTTTTGTACTGAATGTTCACCCTTTAGTAAACTGTGATGGAAAAACGAATTCTGTTGAAAGTCCATCATTAGAGCAGTCTGCATACATTGGTATTTATGGACAAAACTAAAACTTTTTCAAAGTATACTTTTCTGATTTTACAGACAGAACAGAATAGAAGTGTTGAATTAGTGTAAATGTTATGTATTGTTGATGATTTCAAGTAATTGAAGTGTTACATGATTTTCATTTTATTCAGTTAATGTTATGTGCTTTTATACAGCTGACAGAGGCTTTGTGTTTTCAGCATACTGTTGATTTATTCGTCATGGTGTTGTTTATTGTAACATTTAAATACTAAAGTTTGTATATTTTTGGAGAATCATTTTCTGCACGTTGAATAACTGAACATGACATTGTTTTTGTAATCTTCAGTTTGGATATGAAAACATTCATGAGATTGAGATTCAAATGGTCAGTAGGTGATTATATAGCTGAAATGAAACATGCAGCATCTCTAAAAGAGAATGTAACAGTAACATTCATCTTTGAACATTTTCTCTCTTAATTGCTAATTTTATTGAATATTGGTTGTTGTTTTTTTTATACACCAGGAACTTGTGTAGTTGATCTTGTATTTAAAAAAGGGTGTAAAAGCACGCTGACCGTAACTTTAAAGCATTGTAGATATCCAAGCATGTCGTTTGTATTCATCATTTCATGCAAGTGCTTGTGTGGATGTAGTAGCATCTGTTGCCATCAAGCTGTTATCAGTGGCAGTTGTATGCAGTGTATCTTGCTGAGTGTACACTTTATTTTAATTACGTTCATGAAACTCGCGAAAAACTTGATGATTGAGATTTTCTCCCTTTGACATGGAGTCTTAACATATTCTGGAAAACGCTTATTTATATTATTTAAATTTGTGTTGTGTTTTTCAGCAGCCAGAAACATCAGATGAGGTGTTGTATTTATGCTGACTTGATGCTTTGAAAAAGATTTGGTTTACAGTACAAGTTTTGACTTTTGTTCTATTTTTGGTGTGGATTGAATCTTTGAGAAATGTAGATGGAGAAAATACTGCATCTTATCCGTTGGTTATGGCTATGCTATCCATACCTTTACCTGCTCTGTGCTACTAATAGAATCCGTTATGTCGCATGTATTCATCGAAAACATTTTTTAAAATTTTTTGTACCATCTATAATAGCTGCATTTCCTCAAATTTCTAGGAATTCAATGATAAAAGTGAAAAGTCCTCATTTTAGTGGACGCCCCCCCCCCCCCCCCCCCCCCCCCCCCCCCCCCCCCCCCCCCCCCCCCCCCCCCCCCATCTCAGTATTGTGGTTTATGAGTCCGTTTTGGAAAGAGTTGGTGCAATATTGCAGATAAAACCATCGATATTCTCTGTATTCATCAGTCAAGGCAGTATGGAGGTAAAAGATTTGCCCCATTTATTCTGACTCCAGGTGGTTGTTGGCAGCTGCAAATCTTGAGATGCGTCTTGCATATGCTCTAAATATAGCTTGCTAGCTCCCCAAAAATCTTGACGGCAACAAATGAATTTCATAAAATTTTGGGGTGCAGTCTTTGGGGGTCACCCATGACTTTTTATGGTACCCTCACCAGTAAACACCAACCAGGTCACCTATTGCAGCTAACGGGTACAGAAGATTGCATAGGTGGCTGGTTGGTTTGGTTTGTTCTTGCAATACTTTCAGATCACAGATGGACCACAAGGGGAAAAAAAGTGTCGTGATAATGACAAAGGACCTTACAGAGTGTGTGTTCGGTTCTAGAGTCGGTGAACACTGGAACATCAACAATGGCCTCGACGTCAATGAACTTGAACACCATCAGGCCTCTGTTACAGAAATATAGCTGATCTGGGAGGAGGAAAACCTGAGAAGCTGAGCCCAGGTTCCTTGTGGTTTCATAGGTGTTTATTTGTGAAAAGACTATGTCTACGGAAAACAAGACTGCTTGTGCAAGCTTTAAAATTAAAAAAAAAAAGGGGGGGGGGGGGGGGGGGGGGGGGGGGAGATTTAAGTTTGGCTTGGGCCCTACCACGTCGGGGAACGTGCACCATGGGTTTTAAAGATACAGGCAGGGCGATTGGTTTTTTGTTGCATGTGGATGGAAGTTTTAAAACGGGGGGCAAATTGGTTGACAGTGTGCAAAGAGAGGTATTTGGGAAGGGTGCTGCTCTTTTTTATGTCTCCTATATATTTTTATTTTTTTCTTCTTTCTAATGACAAGGATGTTGAAAGTAAATGTGGGCCACAATGGCCCGTTGTTTAAAAGTACAGCAAATAGGTAAATGATGTGAAGGTGAAAAAAAAATTTAAAAAAAAAAAAAAATTAATATTCTTTAGAAAGGACTTTTTTGTTGTTTTTCTTAAATTTGTTTGCTTTTTTTCAGGAAAATTTTTCCAGGTAGGGGAGAGTAGTTTTACTTTTGTCATTTAGAGGAGCAAAAAAGGGCCCGTTGTCTTTTTTTCAAGTTGACGTAGGTCGCAGAGATGATTTGATTTTTAAGGTACCCCAGGCAAAACTTGGAAAAAAAACCCGTGGGACCCGGGAACTTGTTTTTAACCGTTTTTTTTGTTCGCACTGTTGTTGTTTTTGTTGTTGTTGTCGTACCCCCGGCTAAAAATCCAGGGATTATCCCAAAAAAGCCGAAGCCTTTAACAAAATGGTACAATGACAGCTGGGGGTGAGAACATTAGTGTGGACGTTTTTGATTAAAGCACGTGGGGGCCCCACTCCGATTTGGGGGGTGACACTGTTGATTCCCGATTTAAAAAGAAAAGGTTATTTGAGTATTGCTTTTATACAGTGACAGGGCTTTGTGTTTCAGCATACTGTTGATTTATTGTATGTGTTGTAGTACTTAATACTAAGTTTGTATATTTTTGGAGAATCATTTTCTGCAGTTGAATAATGAACAGACATTGTTTTTGTAATCTTCAGTTTGGATATGAAAACATTCATGAGATTGAGATTCAAATGGTCAGTAGGTGATTATATAGCTGAAATGAAAACATGCAGCATCTCTAAAAAGAGATGTAACAGTAACATTCATCTTTGAACATTTTCTCTCTTAATTGCTAATTTTATTGAATATTGGTTGTTGTTTTTTTATACACCAGGAACTTGTGTAGTTGATCTTGTATTTTAAAAAAGGGTGTAAAAGCACGCTGACCGTAACTTTAAAGCATGTAGATATCCAAGCATGTCGTTTGTATTCATCATTTCATGCAAGTGCTTGTGTGGATGTAGTAGCATCTGTTGCCATCAAGCTGTTATCAGTGGCAGTTGTATGCAGTGTATCTTGCTGAGTGTACACTTTATTTTTAATTACGTTCATGAAACTCGCGAAAAACTTGATGATTGAGATTTTCTCCCTTTGACATGGAGTCTTAAACATATTCTGGAAAACGCTTATTTATATATTTAAATTTGTGTTGTGTTTTTCAGCAGCCAGGTATTTTTGAGTCTCCATGTACTAAATTTAAAATATGTTTATGTGGTTACACGAGGTCATAGTGGAAAGACTTTTTGGTAAATAATGTGAAAAATTAGTTATTGATTAAAAGGGGGAACCCTCTTCTGTTTTGTCTGATTGGTTTGTCGACGTTGTGTAAGCAAGAGTCTTCCAATGCTGTTTTTTTCTTTTCATCTCTGGTGACAAACCCCAATGTCAGACAGATGGTTGTAATGTCGACAATCAGTATTTAAGCTGTAGTCGGCGTCACTACAGTCGGACCGTTACTTACGCAAAGTCGACAAACAACCTGTTGGACAAAAAAGGCAGTTCCTCTCTTTAATTGATAAAAAAAAAAACTTTTACATTATTTACCAAAAATTCTTTGCACTGTGACCTCACATAATCACAAAAACATACTTTCAAATCTAATACGTTAACAGGTCCTCATAGACTCAAAATACCTTCTCTCCTCTTCAATTTCGGAATCAACAGTACCACAAAAAATTTACGTTTCTATAAAGTTCCCAGATCCTCAGAAACTGATGACGGGCCTCAGCTACCCACAAACTCTTTTGAATCTTCGCGACCACCTGTTGACTTGAAAACAAAACCACCAACCAAAAAAACCCCAACAAAACTGTGCCTGTGCCCCTCTAAACTGAAAATGTAGACTACTTGCTTGTACTCTAACCGGGGGACCATGTTCCTGAAAAGAAAAAAAATTAATCCTCATTAAAACAAACAAACCCAGACATATCTAGTATAGGCTAGCTGTGGACCTTACTGTTACTTTTGATACCACCTGTGTCATTAACAAAAAAAAAAAAAAAGTGCGGCATGTCCCCTCGCCAACCCCTCTCCATGCGACATCCTCTACCAGGTTGTCATGATTCAGCTGTCCATTCCACAGTTAATAAACCAGTCACCCTATGTTATCCATTTACTACTTCATGTGCGACAGTGGCTTCCATGAACAGGTGGACCATGGCCCAAGACTTTAAAAATCCTTCCATTTTGTTTTTGGAAAGCTTGCACAGGCAGTCTGTCTTCTGTCAATGTACACTCTCCACAAACACACAAACACCAGAAATTTGGGCACAGTTCCGGCAGTTGATGAACCCATGAAGTTGTGGAGTGGAGAATCCTCTCAAATCATAGTGTGCAGGGTTTTTGTCGTTTCAACTTAAGGCGGTTTGCACTGGAGTCTCAAATGAGTACAATACCCTACTGATGCCACCAGAGAAGTTGAAAAGTGAAGATGCCAATTTTCATGTTGCACATAGGTGTTGAATACATACGTGCCAGTGCAAATCTTCATTTATGCTCATGTTCATAAGACACAGGTGTTTGCGTACCACTGGACTTGCTGAAAATGAAACTAATGAAGGGATCATAAAATACAATGCCAATTTCCAAAGAGGAAGACAACGCATTCAACAGTCACAAGTTTAATTTGAAAGTTAAGAAACTGACACAAAATATTCAAATTCCATTGGAACACAAGAGTATTTGGGCCAACATTGTGAATTGTTTTTCTTAGATGCAGGAATGTGGAAATAAATGTAAAAAACAAACCTACTACTTTTTGTTTTCCAAATGTTTACATATAAGAGACAGGAAAAAGGGATCTATTGAAGGCCATTGACTGGAGGGGATCGCGCATGATTTCACTTCGGCCTCGACATCCAAACGGGGAAAAGGTCATTAATGGTGAACATAATGACAATAACATAAATTGACAAAATTTAACCACAAGAGGGCAAATCAACTAATGTCGTATCTACACAATCACACTCATGCAGTATGAGATATGGGGAAGGGCCAAGGACACATGATGCCTGTTCAAAGACTGCACACTTGATGCAGTGTAGTCCTTTCAATTATATCTAGCTGCTTTCAGATCTAGCCTCTGTGTGTGTGCATATAATTATCACAAATTCCCACAAACATGTATTACAGATTCATTAAAATTCGACCATTTCCAATCACACAGACATCCATGACTGCATGTCTCCACCATCTTGAATAATGGTGAAAATCAACTGTAAAGACATTTCCTCTGTGACATTGTCACACACACACACAAAGGACGACAAACCCAAGGGATCACATCATTTAAACTGGAAGAATTCCTAGGGACAAATGTGCAAATACTTGATGAATAATCTCAAGACTGAAAACAGTAAAACAGAATGTGTAAAATGTTGTCTAGGATTACAATGTGATTTCACTTTTAATTAAAAGAAACAGAACCACAAAATCTACTGCAACATTATTGAAACCAAATCAAATGAACGAAAAGCAAGCTCCAAAACTACTATTTCTTCACAACCTTTATATATTGTGCACACCAATAGAACACAATGGTAACATGCTGCCAGGCCAACATATATTTTCAATGAGCCCCGAAAGTCCACTACTGCGAAATGGGTGACAAGAAAACACCAAGGTCTCCCGTCTGCCAATGGCTTTTGAAAAGCTTTTACAAACCTTCAGATATTTGAGGCAGTTACCAGAAATGTATCTGGAATGTCAATGTGAACTAAGTGGGTGACAGAATGAAACCTTACGTACCTTCTGGAAGAAGACGTTCTGCATCTCATTTCAGGAAATGCAATCTCACCGAGTATTTAAAAAGATTTGAAAACCAATGAATTAACAATTACTTTCCTCTCGATCAATACGATAAAACGCTCAGCTGGGCTTTGCAAACGTTCTGGGTTCTGCATAACATTCTGGGTAACATAAGGAGCTCATCTTGTTGAAACTGGGGTTCTTTTCTCAGGCAGATCATCTGATGCTGGGTAGATACTTATTTAGAATGTGTGGGACTGGATAGGGTGGGAAGATCGAGTGGCAGATGTTTCAAGTTCTGTGTCAAATAAGGCATTGACTTCTTCAAAAAAGGTATAAAAACCAGTAACAAACTGATTCAGTCAAATTAATGTTTACGCTTAAAATGTGCATATCACACAAATCTCATATCAGATCCAAAACTTCACACAAAATGCTCATGTACCGGGATGATTTCAAATTCATTTTTGTCTAAAGGAAAAAAAAATTTCTGCGTACAAGGTGTATCATTATCTGAAGAGTCTCAATGTTAAGGCTTATACCGATAAATGTCCACTTCATAAACTATGACTTTCACTCTCCTGATCCTTCTCCATCAATAAACATCATGTCCCAATGGTGTACATGAAGTTCACATGGAGCACAATTCAAATGGCAGAAAAGGGAATCGTAAAACTTCATTAGAACTGGAGCTACATGAATAGATGGTGAGAGGGTGGCATATACAGAAGAGCTGGCATCTTGCTGCCAAAATAAATCTGTTCTAATTGGTAAGTATACAGTGCCACAGAAGATGATGATCAATCCTTGATTTGATATGGAGCCATCAGTTGCAGACATTCTATCTGGTTAATTCTGGACTCCAAAGAATAAACGTTTCCATGTATTCTGACAAAATTGAAACCACAGTTGGGCACTTCTGGTTGTTCACCGATCATTTTATATCTACTCAACCTATGCTATATGTTATGAAATTCTTTGTACATGAACACGAGTGTTGGCACCGAGTCTACTATTGCCGTTTTAAGATTGTACTGTTTCGATCTGTTGTAGCCAATCAAAAAAATTGTTTCAATTTACCATATCATCCATGTTTGGGGTGCATATTATCCCACTTCGTGCATTATGGCCTACCAAAACCTGTTAAAAAATTCCATGGGTGTGCCTATCTGACGCTAGTATGCAGAAAACTTCTAAGGCCTTGTACGCAGAAAACTAAGACATATTCTGATTTTCTTTTATCCTGTTTTTTTTTTCTTTCAACTTTACCTTATCTACATAAGATGTGTCAAGAGCAGTGCACCCTGTCCTACAATTGAACTGCACAAGTCAAGTCTGCTGTAACAGAAAATGGCTTGAATGTGTGCACCATCCATTCCCATGTGCACACATGTCACATCCATGCATGCAGACAGGTTGTAAGAAAGATAGCTGCCATTCACAGCATAACCCAAGATGATTCAAGAAAAGTGATATGCCTGTTCCATCATTATTGTCAATAGAGAAAAAGACAAAGAAATATATATCCATTAACAATATAATGCTGCTTAAATGATTACTCCAAGAAAATGCAATTCACCTTTACCCTTAATAAATGTGAACACACATGCAGAAACACGAGATTCTTTTCTTCAGAACAGTCTTTTGCATTCTTAATCATGAGCTCCCAATTTCTGTTCCTCATTTTGTCCAGGGATTGCATTCTTATTCGTAAACTGCCATTACTGAGCAGTGCTGGCACATCTAACCTGAATGATAAAAGATGAAACGGTTCTAGCGTCTTTCATCAGAAAAAGGCTCAAATCTTGTGGACTTTCATGTCATTTTTTCCCAATCACATCAGATAATAGCATTTTAAAAACTCGTAACATCTCTACCTCCCCTCCCCCTATGATTATAACCACAAAATGCTTCTTCACTTCTTGACAAGTTACAAATGAAATGATGCAGTGATTCTCATCCAGAACAAAATAATTCACATGTATTTTTCACTCCAAGATATGGGCAATCAGCAAAGACCAAAAGCAAAATCACATTTTCCAAGCCAACCAACCCTCCACCGCCATCCTGCGCTGTCCACATCACTGCAACCAAGCGTTGCCAGTAAAGCAGGGAAAGCTAACAGCACTGGTATGAACAGATTCAGCAGTCATTACTTTCAAACTGTGCTAAATGTAATTATAATCAACGTTTCCACTTAAACAAACACAAAACTTGCCCAGTTGGGGAATTCTTCAAAACAGCATATATCTAAGGGGCACAGTGCAATACTTTTAACACATTTCATCCCCTATCAGAGTATTTCCCTGAAAGTAGTGCCAGCATCAGAACACTTAAGAGTGAAGAGTTCTTCACGTCACTGTGTCTGCTTGTTACCAGTCTACCCTCACATAGTTCACCCCCCCCCCCCCATCAAACCAAGCTTTTACATTCCACACTTCTTATCTACAGGAAACTCCGGCATGATTGTTTCTCAACTGCAACACCTGGTTTCTCCACAAGGTTAAACCAGCATTTTTGTTTTTGCTTCTATAAAGGAGGATACAGAGTGGACTGCAAGCTTCTGATGTCTAAATAAAGAAAAACCACAAAAGTCAAAAGCAGGAGGGAAATAAAATGGAATATAGTCAAAGGCACAAACTGATAACCATGTCATCAGAATATGCTCTCAAACAAATCCAAATTATATATATATTATATATATATATATATATAATATATATATAGAATGCTGAACAATTAAGTAGTGGGGGAAAACATTTACATAGCAAGATGGTACATCCTTTGTAACGCAATTGATAATTCTGGGCTCTCTATGCTTTTTGTTATGTGGTAAAGCTTGTGTTAAATTGTCCTTTAAACAAAACCTACTAGTGAATGATCATTTAATACTGAATAAAACGGGGACAGACTGATCTTCAGTCATGAATACAAAAATATTGTATGCACACACACACACACGCATGCCCCTTGTGGTTTCCGGTCATCTCACACTGTACACAAAAACTAAAAACACCACAATAAATCCAAATGGCAAAATACAAATTATACAACTTCCAACTTCATTATTGAACCTGTGGGGTGTGCAGGCAGCTGTAAAAGAAAACGGTAAAATATCACCATTCATTCCCTGCAAAAACAGCTCTATCCATCACATCAACAACTGACAAGCTAAAACACTACTTTAAAAGGTCTCTCTGTTTAAAAGCTAAGAAAAGCAGGAACATACAAGACAGCAGTGACAATGACCAGAACAGCATGTTTTTCAATTTCAGCAGAATTCAGTAAATCACCATTTCATTTCAGGGTTCTACCAGCCCCTGCATCACTTTACAGTTGTACTAATGATAAATTCAAACTCTCCTAAAAACATACTATCGTTATTTGTGGGATAATCCACTGAAATCCAAAGGTAATGAAGACTAGACTATTCACTGGGGTTACACAAACCATTTTGTTACATCCTTTCAGTATCTCTGGTCTGTTACAGCGCCAAACTTCACAAAAAACGCACTTGTACACAAAATGCAGAGCAGCTTACTGTACCTCCTTAAAGTTCTGTTCCATGCTTTCCTACTTATATAAACAAAAACCAAGAGACGAAATTGGAGTACTATATCTTTTGCTAATTAAAAGTAAACTTTTAAAAGAGATGCTAATAATGCTTCAGACAAGCATCATCAACATCAGCATGAAAGCTTCATTGCACAGGTAGATATCCAAATTAAAAATGATACTTTCAACATCACCTTGGACTAAAAACAAAAAAAATTTAGTAAGAGTGACAGTACCTATTTGAAAAATGGGGGGGGGGGGGGGGGGGGGGGGGGGGGGGGCACCCAAAAGCAAACAGGGCAGCCATTTCATCTGGCTCTTGATTACAGGTGCATTTTAATGGATAGCTTTAAAACCCATCCATGGGAGCAAATGTAATGAGACAGTAACCACTATTCACTATGCCTAGAACATCTCTTGACTAAAATATCCTTAACAGAATGTGTACAATAGTGCATCTAATGTCAAAATGCATTCACTTAAAAACTATTACCAGTAAATTAGCAAATGAGGAAAATGACACCACAGTAAAAAAAAAAAAAAAAGTTGCACTCAACTGAATTTGATGCCCATAATAGTCTGATTTCTCCCCATTAAAAAAAACACAAACAAACTTCAGATTTGTAATCGGTGAACATACAGATACTTTGTACAACTTGCATCAAAGAGTGAAATATAAACACAAGATGCTTTGTATCAACGTTGCTCATTCATTGCCTTGTATAACCACCAAGTACATTTTGAATGTAAACGATTTCAAAACAATGCACCCAATAATTTTTTTTTGCCTGTGTAGTGTACTTGATAATAAGCACATCTTGGTATTTTAGCCTTGGCCAGAGATACTTATTAAAAGAAAGATAAAGAATAAGCAGTTTGCACAGCAACAACGAAAGTAATGGACTGCCCTTCAGCTGAGAACTGTTTTGAAGAAAATGCTGTAACCACTGCTCAGACTATACTCGGTGTTGGAAAGATCTCTTTCGGATTCTACCCTATCCCACAGACGGGTCTGTTGTCTGTCTGCCCCGTCTGCCCCCCCCGTGCAATACTATAGCAGGTATATCAGCATCACTATACATCATTGCACCCTGTGAACATGATGCATTCATATGTTAGCTACATCAGGGTCAGTGGAAACCATTTCACCAGGTGTTTCTCGAGTGTCAACATTTCACCTAGGCGTTCCAGATGAACTGACAAAACATACCAGCAGAACTGAAACCGTTTCACTGAGTCATGATCATCAGGTCTCAGACTATCTTCTTAAAGATCCATGAGTTCCACAATTGGTGAAGATCTTTTATTCCCTCCAATATATATGTTCATATCCTTTGATGCCTTTGTTTCTTTTATGTGTATGAATTTCAAATTCACCTTTTAAAGATCCATAATCCATGCAAGTGTTAAGCAGGATACCAAACATGGACATATCTTATGTTCCCCCTCCCATCCCATCTCAGGTAACAAAATTACTAGATGGAAGGGCTAATGATAACTGAAGCCTGCTTATCTATGTATTGAGATGGGTGGTAGGTCAGATGGGTGGGTGGGTGGAACAAAAGGGAAAGAGAGATATGGGAAGCAACACAAGTGTAGATGTCGCCACTTTAGAATTTGACAAAAATGCTCTTGACAGCATTTCAGACCAGATTTGAAGCAGCTGGAAATGGGTCCTTGTTGTTGTGGCCGTTTTGTTTTGTTTGTTTACAACAAATACAGAAACATACAAGTTACTATTTGATAAATGATTAAAAAAAAATCAGCAGGATGTGCTCAATCATTAAATAAGCTTGATTTACTTCCAAACTCAAATACAGACAGAGAACCAAAAAATGGTGGTGATAATTACATGCATCAGGCATCCTTCCAGCCTGGGCCCCGTTCCAATAAGTATTTCAGTTTCACGGCGAGGTGACAGCGGGCAGAAATTGAAACAAACTTAAAAGAAAAATTACTATTCCAGCCAATGAAAGAAACTTGGTAACTATTTGTTTTTAAATGACAGAACACAACAAAGTGACTGTCCCTATGCAGGGTTTACAGTAAAATTGGCCACAGGATTTTACAAATTTAACACATGAAATTTCCAGTTGAAACTTCAGACTTGTTTCATGTAGCCTGGGGAGGGGGGGGGGGGGGGGGGGGGGTGAAAAACTGTTACCTCTATGCATTATATAGCTTTCCTTGCTGAGTAAGTGATATACTTGAATTCACCTAAGTGAGTTGAATGTGGAAAAAAACCCACCTGTGCTCAACACCTTAAAACTAAGCTCTGATAACTGAGGAACACCTTTTCACTTATGGGTGGATGTTATAACTCCAAATAAACAGTGCTTTCAGTTTGCAGGGATTTACAACTTCAAATAAACAGTGCTTTCACTTGCAGGGATTATACAACTTCAAACAAACAGTGCTTTCATTTATACTTAAAAAAAAAAAAAACAACAACTTTAAATGAACAGCATTTACAATAACGACTTAAAATTTTTTTTCTTTTTACAACAGATAAAATATCGAAATTACTCCATATCACCAAACTACACAAAACATCCACCTGTTTCATCTGTATACAGTTTCACACATATAAAATATCAGTCACACAGAACAAAGTGCATCCCTGAATCTGTGAGGCAGCTAGGACAAAAGTAGAGGCACTATTATCTGGAACGCCCCCACACCCATCCCCAGCCCTCCCCACAAAACCAAAACCAAATTCCATAGGGCATGCTGATTTCCCCAACAAAATGAAATGATCATGGCTCCTCTTATTGCCAACAGTCCTACAACACATTGGCAGAGGCTATTTTTCCTGTAGTTTTCTTTCCTCATACCCTAAACAGCTAGTGAGCTGCCTGGAGCTATGCTGCAAATGGCCTGGGATCGACACAGGATTCCCAACAATGAATGAATTGAAGTCCCATAGGTTAACTGGACGGAGGGAGGGAGCAGGCCGCGTCCTGCTGTGTGCGACCATCCCCACAGTCCTGGATACGATACCATACCTCGCAGAAGGGTACACCACGCAAAGTCAATTTCATACACATGGCAGTAGTCAGGTCTGTACCTCTCTAAACATTCACAGCATAATCTACAATCCACGGACACGTTTCACTGGAGAGAGAAGAAAAAAAAAAAAATCACATTCAAACATGATTGTTAAGATTGGTAATGACCGATGTCAACTCAAATACAACACAGAACAAATGCTTTAAGTAGATGAAACATGCAAATGGCAAGGGAAACTTCTCCACCTCTTCTGCTTCTTTCATGCTTGTCTTGATTGGTTTACAACCATAGTGAACTCCATGAACACATTGAAAAAGGGGAAAATGGCTTCCAGTTAATCATGTTGCTAGGTGATATGTTGATCATGTCATCATCATCCCTCAGTCCCAATACTGGCGGCATGTTTAACTAATCAAACACATTTCACACTAGTCTGTGTGGTCTTTAGCTTCCCTGCTACATGTGGACATTTCACATTTGTTAACAAATCATGGATTAACTCAAATAGATCAACACAGAAGTATATCCTAACTGAATAGCTTTTAAGAAATGGTGAGTGTTAGTGTGTGTATGCGTATTTGAATGCATACATGTCAACAAACAGATCTCTGCATGCATTTGTACACACATCATGTGTGTGTGTGTTTGTGTGTGTGTATGCGTCTGCGTTTGTAGGTGTGTGCGCTCGTGTGGGTGCGCATGTGTGCATGTACAAGTGAACAAGAGAGAGAGAGAAAGAGAGAGAGAGACAAGAGAGAGAGAGAGAGAGAGAGAGAGAGAGAGACAGACAGACAGTGGGAGAGAGAGAGTGAGGGAGTGTATGTACGTGTGCATGCATGTACGTGTGTGCGTGCGCGCGCGGGTGTATATGTCCCCTTAATGTCTGTGACTGGCAGACAGAGAAGTTAGTGATGCTCTGTGAACTGTGCATGCATGCATGAAGACGGGGACTGCATGTGTACGTAGCCTATGTGGGCACCTATGCACAGGTGTGTTTGCCTGCCTGTTTCCATATCCGATAAACGTTCCACTACATGTCAAGCGCAAAACAAATCATGTGCTGTCTGAGAGCTGCCAACAGGAGTAAGGAGACCAGCAGTGGCCTGTGAAGTTTGGAAAGCTAAGACCCATGTCCGACATCTGGTCCACAATGACAACATTCTGACCATCACCACCATCACGGCCAACACCTCTCCGGGGCAGACCTCTGGCGCCCCTGGAGGCCAGAGGTGTGAGCAGTGCCTGCTAGTCTCCTCACAAGATGTCCTTCACCATGTGCCTGCACTATCTGTTCTTGTTGCTGAGCGGAGGCAGAGCCCTCCCTAAGAGCGGCGGGGGAATAGGCAGCTCAAACTCCACCAGCAGGGAGAAGTGGTCCGAGGGGATGTGGGGGTGGGGGCAGCCGATCACCTTGTTTTGCCGAAACCACTCTTCGTCGTAAGGCCCCAGGTGGCCCAGCACCTTCAGTCTGTCTCTGGAGTGGAAGATGTAGTCAATGATGCCTTGAAGTCATACCTGCCCAACACAAAACACCCGGCCATCACACCTGCTGCCTTCAGTCTGCTTGATCTGACATGACGGTGCAGATCAAACTTATTCGACTAAAATCTGCAGTAAATGATAACATACGCATGACTCTTTTTTAATCTTTCAAAAGTTACCAGATGAAAAGATTTCCTGTTCTCTTGTCATTTGTAAAATATTTATAGAAACGAGGAACTAAAGATGTGCCACAACGTATCTGTTTACACACTACAAAAACTGTTATATTAACATGGTTAACACAACCTGCTACACCCCTCTCCATGTACAGATAAGATAATGTTGCTTATAGCCCAGCCGACCGCAAAGGGCCACATCAGGGCTGTCACCACGTTAAATCAACTCACAGTCATAAAAAATTAAAAAAAACCCACCTTTCACACATCTCTTTAAATGACATCGTCTAGAAACGTACCAGAAACTTCGTTTAAAATCTTTCTTCCATAAAATCTTAATCAGATGAAAAATGTTAATTTTCTCTCAAAAACTCCAGGATCACGTCAGGCATCCCTGAACAGGATCTTCATGGACTCCGCTGTAAAATGTTTGTGTCTCACATCGTGCAAATCCCAACACTCTAAAGAACATGTTTCATTGTGAGTGGCGCATGACATGGAATGCACCACGGAGCTTCTTCACTCTTTAAAAGGTAGGAATGGGTAAAATACGAATGGCCGGTGTGCAGCCGGCACAGAACCGTTTCCTCTTTACGACACCCGACGTAGATGGGAGGAAGTCCTTAAGGTTTGGACGGATCTGAAAGAGTTTGTTATTCGTCTGTGTGTTCCAATCCTCCTGCCAGAGGTCTCTCACATAATCGTTAATTTTGGGTTTCACATCTGGCAGGGGATATAATGTTGGACAGTTTTTCTCTTGTGGCGTTCTTGGCTAAACGATCAACCATTTCGTTCCCGCCGATGCCAACATGACCAGGAACCCAAGCAAGAGTAATGTTGTAACCATCCACTTTCAACTTGCTAAAAAGTTCAAGAAATGTAAAAGTTCTGGATGCTGAAGGTTGCGGCCAGCTATGGCCTTCAAAGCTGACAGCGAATCCGACAGAACCAGAAAGTCCCTCTTCGAAGATTGTGAGATTATCTTCAAAGCCAGAACCAGAGCAGTAAGTTCAGCAGAATAGACAGAAGCATCTGAATGTATATGTTCCAACAGTATCTGAGAAGGAGCCCCAGGGCAGTAGGCTGCACAGGCACTCCATCTTCAGACTTGGAACCGTCAGTGAAAAACATTTTGATAGGATGGGAATTTGGAACAGAGGTCAGCATACAATGCCTTGTACGCCAGAGAACTGGTAGACTCTTTGCGAAAAGCTGCAAGATCAAAACGAATCTCTGGTGTGAAAAAGGTCCACGGAGGCTGATCCGGAAACTTGGAAAATCCGACACAACTCCTAGGTCTAGGCCTGCATTCCGCACGTGAGGCTGCATACGAAGACCAACGGCGGAATACATTTCGGGTTGTTTTCGAACTTACTTTGGAACGGAGGGTCAAAGACAGTCATAGGCAGGGTTTTTGGTTCTGAGAACAGTCGGATATAATAATTCAAAGACAATTTCAGCCTACGGTTGGACAGTGAAGGTTCACCGGCCTCTGCGTACAGGCTGTACACAAGGGTGGTGCGGAACGCCCCAAGACAGAGACGAAGCCCTTGATGGTGAATAGGGTCCAAGAGTTTGAGGTAAGACGATCTTGCAGAGCCGTTCACAGCACAACCGTAGTCCAGTTTGGAACGGACCAGGGCTCTGTAGAGGTGCATTAAAGTTTTCTTATCAGCGCCCCAGTCAGTGTGCACTACGACCCGCAGAATATTCAGTGCTTTCTGGCAAGCAGTTTTGAGGTTTTTAATGTGGCTGAGAAAGTTAAGTTTTCTGGTCAAAATCACTCCTAGAAATTTGGCCTCTTTAACAGCTGGAATGGGAGATTTCCCTACTTGAATTTAGGATCTGGAAAAACTGACGGAAATTATGGAAGTGAATACACCGTGTCTTTGTAGCAGAAAAGGTTGAAAACCGTTTTCATCCGCCCACTGATGGATTTTATCCACGCAAAGCTGGAGCCTGCGCTGGACACTTGGGTACAGGCTTCCAGTTGCGTAGACAGCAAAATCATCCAAACAATGAGCAGTCTGAACCCTGCTGAACTGATTTGACAATGTTGTTGATCTTGATGTTTAAAGAGGGCAGGAGACAGTATGCTCCCCTGTGGAACACCCAACTCCTGCTTCGTGAACATCCGAGAGAGTGGTGCCAACCCGGACCTGAAACTGTCGTTCTGCCAAAAATTTTTGTATGAAAAGCGGAAGATGACCTCGAAAACCCAGATAATGGAGATCATGAAGTATCCCCAACTTCCAGGTGGTATCGTAGGCCTTCTCCAAGTCAGAGAAAATTGCCACTGCATGCTGTTTGTTCAGAAAGGCGTTCCGAAGTGTAGATTCCAGATGAATCAAATGGTCAACTGTAGTCGATGTTTGCGGAAACCACACTGTTCTTTCGCCAAAAGGCCATCGGTTTCCAGTTTCCACATGAGTCTAGCATTGACCATTTTCTCCATCAATTTACAGACACAGCTGGTCAAAGCTATGGGACGGTAGTTTGATGGGTTAGAAAGATCCTTTCCAGGTTTGGGAATTGGAATAATGAGGGCTTTTCGCCAAGAAGGTGGAAAGAAACCAGTAGTCCACACATGGTTGTATACCTGTAGCAGTATGTTCAAACCTTCTTGCGGAAGATGTTTAAAACAGTTGATAATGGATTTCATCTATACTGGAGAGGAATCACTGCAAGAGAGTAAGGCAGATTTCAGTTCGTTTAACGTGAAAGGAAGATTGTAGTCTTCCATGTTGTCAGACGAAAAGTTGCAGGGTGATTTTTCTTTAAGGGCTTTGTTTTGACAAAACTGGTGATTTGTTAGAAGAGGAGGAATTCTTTTCAATGGTTGAAGCAAGCAGATTAGCAACTGCTTTCTTCTCCGTTATTAAAGAGTCCGAAAACTTGAGATGGTTCACAGTGGGACAGGTGTTCTTCCCTTTGATTTTCTTAATGATGTTCCACACTTTTTTCTTGGAAGTTTTCGATGTCAGCCTGGAGCAGAAGCTTCTCCAGGACCGACGTTTACTGATTTTAAAAGTGTGTCTCGATTTGGCACGGAGTTTCTGATGGGCTTGAGCGTTGGGACCCGAAGGTCGTTGGTATACCCGACGCTGAGCCCGTTTTCGAACTTTGAAATTTGTTGGCAGTCTGAATCGAACCAGGGTGTTTTTGGCATCTGGAGTTTGTCGGAAGACACTGGAATACAGGCTTTAGCACATTTGATCACAGTGTTAGTCAGAGATTCTGCTGGGTCCGGACTCTGAAGAAAATCAGTGTCCTGGAATTCCTTAGAAATAGTGGTTGCAAATAGATCCCAGTTTGCTTTCTTATAATTTAGATGTTGCGAGACATAGACGTGTTCAGTTATTACGGGTTGTAAAAGGACAGGGAAATGGTCACTTCTGTGCAGATCATCATGGACAGACCACTCATAGTCCAGGACCCGCGAGGGGTCACAAATCGACAAATCTAAACACGAAAGTGAACCTGTGGAAGAGTGGAGGTAAGTTGCAGATCCGTCGTTCAGACAACACAAATCCAAAATCCGAAAGGACATCCTCAATTAGCAGACCTCTGGATGACGTACTGACACTACCCCAAAGAGGATTGTGACCGTTAAAGTCGCCCAACAGCAAAAAAGGTCGAGGAAGTTCTCCTATCAGACTGACAAGTTCCTGACGACAAAACCGGGACAGAAGGTGGAAGATAAAGAGAACAGATTGTCAGTCTTGTGGAGAGTGACTCTCGCAGCTACAGCCTGAAGGGAGGTAGACAGAGCGACAGGACTATACAGCAAAGTTTTGTGTATGAGAAGGGCAACACCGCCTGACAGTCCCAACGTGGATGGTTGTGCAGGTTTTGAAAGAATATTAAAGCCAGAAAGAGTGAAGGTCTTCTGGCTTTGAATTTGAGTTTCTGAAGAGCCACGACGGAAAGGTTTTATAGATCGACACAGAAGCTGCAGCTCCTCGAAGTTGGAAGTTAGTCCACGGATATTCCAATGGAATATTGTACTATCCATGGTGCAGAGGGCGAAAAGGAGAGAGATCAGGTCATCTCCTCATCAACATCTGCTTCCAATGGAGTGAATTTATTTTTTAGTTTCACTGGACTGTGTTGGTCTTCAGACCTGCTGGCAGACTTGCCAACAGGTGAAGAAGGTTGGATTTGGGAGACGGTGGAGGTTTCCTCCTCATCTCCACACTGGGTTGAACTCCCTTGCCCGCACGGGCACTGGACAGAGGAGTTCGAGGCGGGGAGTGCTGGTTTTTTAATCTGCCCAGCAGCAGATGTTGTAGACTGCTGGGCGGCGGATTTTTTTTCCTCCACCAGGGGCATTCACTTTGGGTTGGGAGGTGGTGGACCTGCTTCCACCAGAGTTGACAATTCTTCCTTGCAATGTCTTAGTAAAAATGAATTCATCAGTCTGGCAGCAGACTGACCGAGTGGGAACTGTGGGAAACTGTCTTTACGGCCGAAGCATATGAAGAAGCTGTTGGCGTCTGACTACCCAAAAACCTGTTTGCGGGCCTCAAAAAGGAGATTTTCTTTTCTGTTTTGATGCGTTGTATAGTGGATTCCTGAATCCAAAGAGGACAGTTTCTTGAAGAGGAGGGATGGTCGCCACCGCAGTTTGCACAATGTGCGGGTCTTTACACGGCCCATCATGGGTTGCCTTGCAGCAAACACCGCACACCTCCTGCCCAGAACAACGGTCTCTGACATGGCCAAATTTCTGGCATCTGAAACACCTCAACGGGGACGGAAACATATAACTGAACCCGGACGTTCAGGTAGCCGACTTTGATGATGGAGGCAGCACAGGGTTGCAGAATGTCAGAAAGAGGGTGTTGGTGGCCACTCTTTCTGCACCTTTCTTTACTGTCACCCTATGCACCTCCGTCACACCCTGGGATGCCAGTTCCGTCTTGATCTCCACCTCCGAGACACCCGGGCAAATCTCGGCATCGAATCACTCTTTTGACGAGTTCAACTTTTTATGGGGAGTCACCCTGATCTCCCTGTCCACGAGCTTTGTTGCCCTCAGCAGCTGTTCTGACTGTTTTTTTGATTTGCACTGAACGAGAAATGAGCCCTTCCGTAATCTTTTGATGGACTGAGGGTCACCTGCTAAACCTTGGAAGCCCTTCTGGATAGCAAAAGGACTCAAAGCTAAAATGGGTTTTTCCTGCTCCGTCCCTTCCATCACGAGCCAGGAAGCCCAAAAATCCTGTCTCTGTCTAACCTCGATATCCGAGTCACTGTCGGATTGAAAATCTCCTGAAATAGGGGATGCCGCCTTCCTCTTCTTTTTTGGGGGGATATTTTTTGAAAAAGCCATGATGTATTTTATTGTATTTCATCTCTCCTTACCCACCACCTTGGAGTCCAACTAAGGGGCCAGGGCCAAGAATCACCTGTCTTGACCCCTTCCAGGCTTCAGGAGAGACATACGACAAACAGAACGCTACTACCCCTATCCCCCTGATCATGCTCAACTCCCGGGAACAGAGTCGAGCACTGCAGGGGTTCACATGGCCAGCAGGGGAACTGCCTGTCTTGACCCCGCCCCAAGAAGGGGAGCCGATTAGTACACCCGGGCCAGAGCGTACTCCCTGTCTAGGAGAGGTCCGAGCCAAAGTGATGTGTTGAGAGCACTGGCCCTCTCAATCACCAGGATCTCATCCCCTCCGACACAGGTCGCACCGCACGGCAAACGCGGCGGATCTTAAGGGAGACCACAAAGAGAAAAGGAGTGTGGAAAAGAAGACTTGAAGGGGAGACGAAGATAGAAAAGGGCCAAATAAGAAAGGCAGAAAACAAGAAAAGGAGAAAGGCGGGTTACTCTTAGTCAGGATCCTCACCCTTAGCCTATCTGACATGGGAAGCCCTACCAGGGGCATCAACTCCTTACCACGTTACGCTTAGGCCAGGCAGCATCTCGACTTCACAGGCCTAGAATCAGTTTGAAAAAACCAGCCTATCTCCAAGTATTGATGCCCCCGCCAGCAAAGCCTAAGGGATCACAGGACCACGCAAGCCTCCGACCACGTCAAGGTTGCAACCCCGGAGGGTCCATGTACGGCGAAACACCACAGCCACAGTACATTCTAAGGGCACATCTGACTTTGGTCTCTCTGAAACCATTTGCTTCTTTTCAGATAGCTACAAACATATAGGAAAAGTTTCCACAATTCATATAGAGTTATTCCTACAATTAATCTTTTAACAGCTCAAGTTTGCCAACAGATCTTAACTGCGATGCATTTGAGCTGACAAGTCGTATGCTGTGATAACCCTCGCGACCTGTTGTGAGAAAGTGGAGTGCCTGTTCAGGCTGGGGAACAGCTGATCAAAAAAATCTCTGAAAAATAGGCCGGGGTCCAGGGGCCGACTAGGCCCCGGTGGGGTCCAGGGGCCAGGGGGGTCCAGGGGGGCGAAGCCCCTGGCCGAAATTGATTTTGAGCACTTTTGAAGACCCTTTCGTGGCTTCTGGTGATAGGCAAATTACCCTGTGGCATGCAAAGAAACCAAACTAAAACATATTTACATGCAGCATGCAAAGAAATTAAAAAGAAAAAAAAAAACTTACTTTATTTCATTTTGTTGATGTGCTGTAGTGCCTTGCTTCATAAGTTCAATAGTTCAGTCTTTACAAATTGAGTCCCAGTAATGTTCAGTGTATGTCTCTGCTAAATGAAGCATCACCACGGATATATTCAAAGTCAAATACTGACATCATGACTGCGAATATTGCGTTCGCAGACTGATGCGCCCGCCTCGGCAATGGCTTCCTAAAGCTCGCGGAAAATACCCTCACAACGCGGGCGGAACTGCCTTATACTAAAACCTGGATTGGAAATACTGGATACGGAACGGTACTGGACTCGGGAGTGATCAAGTCCTTCGCGATTTTTTTTTTTTTCTCAGCGGATTTTTTTTCCTCGGACGATCTTTTTTTTTCCTCGGAAGTCATTTTAAAAATCTCGGAAATCCTCGGATCCGAGGAGAGTTCCCCAGCCTGCTGTTGCAAGCATAGTCAATGACGTGTCAAAAAAGTTAAAACAATGACTAGGATTGCGAAAACCTTGTACTACAACTGGGCACACTCATTTAAAAAACTGAGAGGATTGAAGTTTTCTTTTTGGATTAATTCAACTGAAAGGACTGTAATTTTCTTTTTGGATTAACTGACAATTTCAGGTTAGCTAAATGCTGCTCTGAGATCAGTCAATCCCTTTGAGTTAACAACTTTGGCTATCCATGTCAAGGTACAGTGTATTTGATAAGACACAGTTCTCAAGCCGGCCATGTAAAATTTAATTGAACAGGCTTACAAAAATGGATAATCACAAACTAGAAAGATAATTCTGGTTTCCATAATGAGACAATTACACACCCAATACATGAAGCAAATTTTGCCTGTGACATCAACTGGTGCAAGACTAAACTTACAGTTAACCTAGACGGATTTACAAATTTTAATATTGGTTGACCTGAATTTAGATCAAACTGAAAATTTGGCTGAACTAAAAGAAAATGTTAGGGTAAAATGTGACCTTAGTAATTAAAACAAAATCAGCCATTTCTTCCTCCCTACTTTAGTGTCTCGTCTTTTTGCAATTGCTACCGCAAGGGTAACAGTGGGAGAAGTTTCTGGAACAAAAAAGACCCTAAACCATCTATCTGCCTTTGATAGGGTTTGAACACGCAATCCCCCCCCCCCCCCCCCCCACTTGTTATCATAGTGGCTAATCTGGCAAACACTTTTTCTTGTTTTACATTTTATGTTAAAGCCCCATTTTATCCAGTATAACATCCTAGATTCACATATGAACAATTAAAACTGCAAGTTTTTCTTGAATAACAGCAAATTAAGTCATTAATGAACCAGGAATCAACCGGGAATGTGGTGGAAGTAAAATCAAATATTTTCTTTTTGTTATCTCAAAAAAATCTCTCACTGATTAAGCACACATATATCTGTCACGACGACCCCTGGAGGTCTGCCCTGACAGGATCGGTCTAGATGGGAGTGAAGGGAGTGGCTGACCTCGCACGCCTCGCAAGAGCCCACACGAGAAAGATTACGATACAACACCCCATTTATTCACACCAGCACACACAGTCATAAATAAGCATTCCAACACACACAACATGCACAATCACAATCAAGCACTCCAACACACACAACATGCACGATTATAAATAAACATTTCACCATACGACGTACACAATCACAATTACAGCATTCCAGCACATATGACATACACACAATTATAAAGAAACATTTCCAGCATCCATCCCTTCCCACACCCTGGAGTGCCTCCACACCCCTGCCTCCGTCAAGTCTACTGGGTAGCACCCTGTCGCACTAGGTGCTCCGAACCGGATTGGTTCTTGAAGGGAGTCGCTCAAAGCCGACACCCTCGACACACAAGCAGGCAGTGAAGAGCGCGTCCCGGAGGGGGGGGGGGGGGGGGGGGGGGGGGGGGGGGGAAAGAAACCGTGGCGTTGTTACTGGAGGTCTGGACGGGGATCAGGGCCGGCCAGTCAAGCCGGCGGGCTTTTCTACCAGTCCACGGTCCCGACCAGAGCGTAGCCTCAACCAGCGCGTGGCACCATCCAGTCCGCGGTCCCAGCCAGAGCGTGGCCTAAACCAGCACGTGGCACCATCCAGTCCGTGGTCCCAGCCAGAGCGTGGCCTCAACCAGCACGTGGCACCATCCAGTCCGTGGTCCCAGCCAGAGCGTGGCCTCAACCAGCACGTGGCCCATCCAGTCCAGACTCCGGGTGAAGCCCCGGGAGGGGGGGGGGAAACGTAGCTGGGAGGAGAGAAGAAAGGGAGGGAAGGAAGAAGGAAGGAGGAAGAAAGAAGGGTACTGGAAACCCCGCCGTCAGTACAGTCTGACCATGCTGCTAAATCTTAACAGCCACTCGCATGATGGGCGAGGGGAAGTCTACTAGATGCACCAACAACCCCAGCTCAACACAGACCTGAGCATAACACAGTAAACCCATCGAATCAGGAATGTTCATTAGGGTCTTCTCACACGATGCAGGTAAAAGACTGCATTAAATCAACAGGTTATAAAACAAATATGAATTATCTTCACCCTTCTCTCACGTTTAACATTTGCCTTTCTTAGGAAATAACCAACACAGCGACCATCGCTTTATAACTGCCACCACATTGCAAATAATAATTCAATGGCATAATTGTCACATTTTATAGCCACATTTCAAAATAACACAAATCTCCAACCACGCATCCGAACGACAAATCATGCGTACGCACGCTCGCGAACATAAAACTCGTTCTCCTTGCACACACAAACAGACGGTGGCCGAAGGATAAGAGTCCGGCGAATGTGACAGGGGCGGACGAGCGAGACCAAGCAAGTTCCAACCCTGAATCACCAGGTTCTCTCCCATCCCCACGACTACGCATCACCAGATGCATAAACAGGAGAAAGAATTTTGGAAATAATTTAGAATGGCCAGGTTAAAGATTGAATTAACCAGAGAAAAGGTCTCCCACAATATTTCTCTTACAATTTCGAAAACAAAAAGAAATTGCGCAAAAGAGAAGACTAAGCCGGCTAACAACAACAAACCAAACAAACAAACCACGAAACTGATGCTTACCAGCTACCCGTGGGTGACCCAGAAGAGGGCGGTGTCAAACGACTCTCTCTGCCCTCTGTCCAGTCGAGAGGACAGAAGCGCAGATGCGGAGAAAGAAGAAGTGATGTCCCTCTCCTACAGGCCGACTGTAGGAATTGAAGATACCGACTGTACCCTCGATGATACGGTGAAGAACCAAGACCGGAGCAGGCGCTCCCAGAGACATCTTCCGCTCGAGTGAAGAGCTAACCTCCCTCAACGATGGCGGCCAACATGCCACGCTGCGTCACAGAGTGAGCATTCTTCAAACTAAAAGAAATGAAGCACGTGCGACAGGTAAAAAGACAGGCGAGAGGCCGATAGACAGCAAGTTCGAGAGAAAGGTACCAGCCACCCATGAACCTGCAGGATGAATAGCACGGGCAGTGGAATTAGAGAGAGAGAGAGAGAAAGCAAACCGAAGTTGAGCTGAACTACACCAAGGTGCAACCGCACCACAAGCCACATTAAGGGACGGATACATGACAACAGCAACGACAATAAATAAATGAGTAATTCCGCCACCCTAGATGGGTCAAACGTCGTAGGCCTCGTGACAAACCCCCTTCTAAAAGCATCTGTTTCTCTGAGATACAGTGCTCCTTTGAACCTTGACGCATGTGCAAATTCACAACAATGGGACCGAACCCAACTCTCTGTGATCGACAGAGTACGAGGAATCCAATACAAACATTCTACGATAGAATCACACAGGGAAATACATAATACTACATTTATCAAACAACTAAGCGAACCTTCCAACCATGAAAGTAACAATCCGAACCACTGGTGATTCGCTACCGTTAACATCACTGAAGTGAAAACCGTCACTACACCTAATACAGAGACCAAAAGGGGATATAACCCTGGTTGAGGGGAAGTGTCCTCTGACTGATTTTCCAATGCGCTGACTACGGAGCTCGGCTAAGATAGTCAGCATCCGTATTACAGGAACCCTTGATATGACGAAAAGTGAACGCATGACTCTGCAGTTCCACTGCCTAACTCATGAGTCGACGACTGAATGGCCGGATCCGGTCAAGCACTGGAGAGGATGATGATCGCTCTCCAGTACAAACTTCCGGCCGTACTTCTTCTTGGGCATGCCAGTGCGCGTCCAAATCTGCCGGAGAGCTTCAGCGATAGTAGGGGTATCGATAGTCCTAAGCGGGGCAGCCTCTGGGCATCGAGTCGCATAGTCTACCGCTACCGCAACGTAGCGGTGACCGCGATTGGATGGGGGGATTAATGGGTCCCAACCAGGTCGACCCCAACCTTGCTGAATGGCTCCCCAACCCGTGGCACTGACCCTAGGGGAACACGCTTCAAGCGACCCTTAGGCGTTGTCCGTTGGCAGACATCGCAACTGCGGCAGTACTGCCTAACCTGCGAGTTCATCCCTGGCCAGAAGAAGTCCTGTCTTACTCGCTCGAGAGTCCGCTTGGAGCCCATATGACCTGCCATGGGGGAATCGTGGGCCTGCGGAGAACAGACTCTCTCAAGCTTTGGGGAACAAACAAGCTGCTTGGCCACACGATCTGCCTGAGTGAAAACCCTAAAGAGGATCCCCTTGTGGAGCTTGAAGCTCACCTTGGGCGTGTCGGGCAGACTGAGCAGGACGACCTACCAGTTGTCGCAGGCGTTGGACATTCCAAGTCCCTGGCTGAAGACGGACCATGGTAGCAGGATCGGCCCTGGCCAGAACCTCGTCAGAGATCGGCTGGAGAACGGGACGCAATTCCTGTTCCTGCTTCTTAGCTTTGGCGCGTGTGGTGACTCCCACACACGCCTGTACGGGCAGATCCGTAGACACAGACTGACTGCGTCCGTCAGCAAAGGTGACAGTATTCCTATGAGAAGGGAATACATAGGTCGCTCCACCGCGATGGCCCATACTTCGCCACAGAAGTAGGGTGTGGAGATAGGAATAAGTACAGAAGGACGGGTGGAGGTAAAACCAGCCTCCAACCCACACACATCATAACTAGCGCCCCGCCGGGCCTCAGGGGAAACCAAATTCTTATCCACAAAGATCGTTGATGCTCCCGAATCCCCGATGGTGTCGACCAAGGAGGAACCAACAACAGAGAGAAACACTGGGCACTCTGAATCACCAGAAGCTGGGATGGAACCCACGTTAGCCGAGGCACGAGGACGTGGGAAAGGACCAGCCCCACGACTACCAGCGGCTTTAGGACAATCTTTCCTAATGTGGCCAGGACGACCACAAAGAAAACACAGTCGGGGCGCTGGAAATCCCCGATGAACTGCCTGCCTTGTTCACCCCGCTAGCAGTTGTCGGCGCCTTATTGCCACTAAATCCTGTGGAGGGCTTCCTCTCCGTATCTGGGCGATGCCCATAAGCCCTGCGAGCTTCAGCAAACACCTCAGCGGTGTGAATCGCAGCCGCGAAATCCTGAGGTGCTGTCTCGCCTATCCGGATCCTCAACTCTGGGGACACAGTGTTGGTGAGCTGTTCAATGAGGATCAGATCCTCCAGCTCCAACTTAGCCAACTGACGCCAGTACCCTAGCGTTTTGCGCAGCCTATCACCGAACTGCACGAAGGTCTCGTCGTTATTTTTCTTCATGGACCTGAACTTCCTCCTGTACGTCTCTGGGGTAAGGTGGAAACGCTTACGCAGAGCAACTGCATGTCTGCATAAGACGCGCCTTCATTTAGAGTGAGAACACACTCCCTTGCAGCACCAGATAATCCAGAAAAAAGGTGCATAGCCTTTTGTTCCTCAGACAATTGGTATGAACTAGCAACCTTGTCAAAATGCTCTAGGAACATATCAATGTCCTCACTAGGTCTGAACTCTGGAAGCTTTAACTTTGGGCCTCTAACTCTATCACCTGCCTGGTGATTAACCCCCTGACTTACAGATGCGGGAGACCGCGAAAGAAGTTGTTCCATCTCCTCCCTACGCAGAGCCTCCATCCTGTCTAGTTCTTCCCTACGGAGGGCTTCCTGCCTGGCAGTCTCTTCCCTACGCCGATCCTCCTGTCTAGCAGCCTCTTCCCTACGCTGATCCTCCTGTCTGGCAGCCTCCTCCCTACGCTGAGCAGCCTCTTCCTTACGAAGGGCCTCCTGTCGGGCAGCCTCTTCTCTGCGCAGCATAGCCTCTTCCCTATGCAGAATCTCCTGTCTGTCAGTCTCCTCTCTGCGCAGAGCCTCCATCCTATCCAACTCTTCCCTACGCTGAGCAGCCTCTTCCCTACGGAGGGTTTCCTGCCTAACCGCCTCTTCCCTACGGAGGGCTTCCTGCCTGGAAGCATCCTCTCGTCGTTGCTGCTCTAGGAACATCAGGACAGAGGTGATGTCCTGGGAAGGATTCACCACTCCTGACACTGGAGGATGACCCGTCTGACCCGTCCCTTGGGTCTCGACCTTCCCATGAGGAAAGTCCCCCGGGCATACTCCTTACGAGGGGAAGCATGGAGAATAGGGGCTTTGGTTTCTGCGACTCAACAGAAGCCCACAGTTGCTTCGCTATACTCTGACGCTTCCGAGCGGGAAGTGCCAGTAGGGGTCTCAGCAGGAAAAACCCCTAGCGAAGAAGAAGTGAAAGTACTCGCTGGACTATCGGCTACAGCACTGGAATAAGTGGAGGTCACCGTAGTCGATGTGCTGGTACTAATAGTGGGGACTACATTTAGAAGACCCTTCTTCTTCGACGCCGAGTAGCCATACCACCAGCACCGGACGTTGCCATGACAACTAATCCTACAGTTACAAATACAGGGAAAGACAATTCCACTTGAAAAACAAATATTTTAGGGGTGTGTGTATATGTGTGTATGTGTGTGTGTGTGTGGGTGCGGACAAGTTCCGGCTGCTCCCACTCTGGCAAACACCGCGCTCTACAACACGAGCAACAGTGCGGTGGGGCTCACGAAAAAAAAAAAAAAAAAAAAACTATGTCCGGCTGCCCCCACTCTGGCAACACCGCGCTCCACAGCACGAGCAACAGTGCGGTGGGGCTGGCCGGAAAAAAAACAAACAGGCAGACGGAATCCGGAGAGAGGGAAAAAAAAAAATGACACTAACGTCCGATACAACCCCCTGTACTCAATAACCGGTAGAAAAAAAAAAAAAAAAACTGGCTAAATACAAACAGGAATGGAAGACTGAGCGGCAACAGAAAGGCAAGACTTACGGCCGTACCTGCGTGAGGTACCCGGCGGAAGGAGGTCTGGACGCGGTCGACTCCCCTCGGTCTCACCTCGACTCCCGAGTCACACCGGATGTTCCCTCAGGCCACAAATAGACTCCCTTCACGCTAGAGTCACCCAGCCAACCACCACAAACAAACACACAAACTAACTAAATGAATACAAAACAGACAGAACTAAACAGGTACTCCGCGAAACGAGAGAGACAGTCAGAGCCCTTCACATCCGGACGAGCCCCACAATTGTCACGACCGACCCTGGAGGTCTGCCCTGACAGGATCGGTCTAGATGGGAGTGAAGGGAGTGGCTGACCTCGCACGCCTCGCAAGAGCCCACACGAGAAAGATTACGATACAACACCCCATTTATTCACACCAGCACACACAGTCATAAAAGCATTCCAACAAACACAACATGCACAATCACAATCAAGCACTCCAACACACACAACATGCACTATTATAAATAAACATTTCACCATACGACGTACACATCACAATTACAGCATTCCAGCACATATGACATACACACAATTATAAAGAAACATTTCCAGCATCCATCCCTTCCCACACCCTGGAGTGCCTCCACACCCCTGCCTCCGTCAAGTCTACTGGGAGCACCCTGTCGCACTAGGTGCTCCGAAACCGGATTGGTTCTGAAGGGAGTCGCTCAAAGCCGACACCCTCGACACACAAGCAGGCAGTGAAGAGCGCGTCCCGGAGGGGGGGGGGGGGGAAAAGAAACCGTGGCGTTGTTACTGGAGGTCCTGGACGGGGATCAGGGCCGGCCAGTCAAGCCGGCGGGCTTTTCTACCAGTCCGCGGTCCCGACCAGAGCGTAGCCTCAACCAGCGCGTGGCAACCATCCAGTCCGCTGGTCCCAGCCAGAGCGTGGCCTCAACAGCACGTGGCTACCATCCAGTCCGTGGTCCAGCCAGAGCGTGGCCTCAACCAGCACGTGGCACCATCCAGTCCGTGGTCCCAGCCAGAGCATGGCCTCAACCAGCACGTGGCACCATCCAGTCCAGACTCCGGGTGAAGCCCCCGGGAGGGGGGGGGGAAACGTTAGCTGGGAGGAGAGAAGAAAGGGAGGGAAGGAAGAAGGAAGGGGAAGAAAGAAGGGTACTGGAACCCGCGCCGTCAGTACAGTCTGACCCATGCTGCTAAATCTTAACAGCCACTCGCATGATGGGCGAGGGGAAGTCTACTAGATGCACCAACAACCCCAGCTCAACACAGACTGAGCATAACACAGTAAACCCATCGAATCAGGAATGTTCATTAGGGTCTTCTCACACGATGCAGGTAAAAGACTGCATTAAATCAACAGGTTATAAAACAAATATGAATTATCTTCACCCTTCTCTCACTCACGTTTAACATTTGCCTTTCTTAGGAAATAACCAACACAGCGACCATCGCTTTATAACTGCCACCACATTTGCAAATAATAATTCAATGGCATAATTGTCACATTTTATAGCCACATTTCAAAATAACACAAATCTCCAACCACGCATCCGAACGACAAATCTGCGTAACGCACGCTCGCGAACATAAAACTCGTTCTCCTTGCACACACAAACAGACGGTGGCCGAAGGATAAGAGTCCGGCGAATGTGACAGGGGCGGACGAGCGAGACCAAGCAAGTTCCAACCCTGAATCACCAGGTTCTCTCCCATCCCCACGACTACCGCATCACCAGATGCATAAACAGGAGAAAGAATTTTGGAAATATTTAGAATGGCCAGGTTAAAGATTGAATTAACCAGAGAAAAGGTCTCCCACAATATTTCTCTTACAATTTCGAAAACAAAAGAAAATTGCGCAAAAGAGAAGACTAAGCCGGCTAACAACAACAAACCAAAACAAACAAACCACGAAACTGATGCTTACCAGCTACCCGTGGGTGACCCAGAAGAGGCAAGTCAAACGACTCTCTCTGCCCTCTGTCCAGTCGAGAGGACAGAAGCGCAGATGCGAGAGAAAGAAGAAGTGATGTCCCTCTCCTACAGGCCGACTGTAGGAATTGAAGATACCGACTGTACCCTCGATGATACGGTGAAAAACCAAGACCGGAGCAGGCGCCCCCAGAGACATCTTCCGCTCGAGTGAAGAGCTAACCTCCCTCAACGATGGCGGCCAACATGCCACGCTGCGTCACAGAGTGAGCATACTTCAAACTAAAAGAAATGAAGCACGTTGCGACAGGTAAAAAGACAGGCGAGAGGCCGATAGACAGCAAGTTCGAGAGAAAGGTACCAGCCACCATGAACCTGCAGGATAAATAGCACGGGCAGTGGAATTAGAGAGAGAGAGAGAGAAAGCAAACGAAGTTGAGCTGAACTACACCAAGGTGCAACCGCACCACAAGCCACATTAAGGGACAGATACACGACAACAGCAACGACAATAATAAATGAGTAATTCCGCCACCCTAGATGGGTCAAACGTCGTAGGCCTCGTGACAAACTCGTGACAATATCAAGCCAAAAGTGCAGACAAACAAAGTCTAAATACTGATAATACCCTCACTAATTAAAGAACAATCTGTCATGAGCACCTGTTTATTCAACAACAAAAAGTTGCTCCATATCACAAACCCATGTTCTCTAATAAAGCTGAAACACATCAGACACTTACGTATATTGGTTACGGGCATGATGTCCGAATAGGTTCGCGCCAGATGAAAGTTGTGATAGATGTGAGTCTTGTCACCATTGCACATCTTTTTCATGACCTGGTCATACATGTTGTCCTTGAAGTCCTCGTGGTTGACTGCCACTTTTCCGTTGGGACAGAAACTCGATCACTCCTGCACAGCAGTCACTGCACACTGTACATGTCTACCTGCCACACACTGACCCATCTTTCATTGGCTGAAAATATCAACCTATTCATGATTCAGACCTGACTGAATCTGATCCGTTTCTTAGCTGCCTTATCTTTTTTGCCTCAGCGGTGGCATTATTCTCATGCCACACACTCACAGTCTCCAACACACAATGCACATCCAGGTTCATTTCATCACAGTCCAAGCACTAACACTCCTCCAGGAGCCATCAAGAATCTGAAATGTAACAATAGTACCTTTGCAAATTGCAGACCTTGTTGACGCTTTATACAACACTAACATTACATCTTATCTTCAAAAGATCTGGTTCTCCTTCAGTCCTGCGAATCTGGTTCTGCTCTCACTGGAAATCTGGACTGGGATCTTGTGGAACAAACATTTCTCGTGACAAAAGAAGCCTCAAGGTACAGTGGCTCCCCAGATAAGCTTTTCAAAATGTCACTCCAAAATTTACATCTGTAATTTGACGAAGGAGGAAAAGACAAAAGGAATGGAGTCAGATATTTCCTGAACTGCATGAGGAGCCAATATCAGCGCATAAGATAAATGGTCAAACTTTACACGAATCAGGACAAGGAGTCCAGATTCCCAGAGACACATGGAGTCAGACCTTACCCGAGTTGAGATCCCTACAGCAGATAAATGGATTTTTTTTCCTTCCTTTTCTGCGTATGCAGGCGATACTCCTGTGGACACTCCCTGTATAGACAGACAAGGATTAACCCCCCTCTGCCCAACAAAGGGAGTGGAGTTTTGTGTGTGTGACCTTTTTTTTTTAATCCCGCCATTAAGGTAGCCATACTCCAACTTCGGGGAAAGATAAATGGAATGAAGTCAGACCATACCTGAATTCAGATCCCTACAGCAGATAAATGGAATGGAGTCGGACCTTACCGAGTTGAGATCCCTACAGCAATAAATGGAATGGTGTCGGACCTTACCCGAGTTGGATTCCTCAGCAGCTAAATGGAATGGAGTCGGACCTTATCTGAGTTGAGATCCCTACAGCAAATAAATGGAATGGAGTCAGACCTTACAATAAATGGAATGGAGTCAGACATTAGAAATGGGATTGGACGTACATAAGCGATGGATGAAAA
>CM031595.1:101577670-101652133 GCA_018398815.1 Conus ventricosus | reverse complement strand
CCAAAGAAGTTCAGAGGAATTCACAGAAGCATTAGAATGAAATCTGATGTATAGTTCCACAGTATCTGAGAAGGAGCCCAGGGCAGTAGGCTGCACAGGCCACTCCATCTTCAGACTTGGAACCGTCAGTGAAAACATTTTGATAGGATGGGAATTTGGAACAGAGGTCAGCATACAATGCCTTGTACGCCAGAGAACTGGTAGACTCTTTGCGAAAAGCTGCAAGATCAAACGAATCTCTGGTGTGAAAAAGGTCCACGGAGGCTGATCCGGAAACTTGGAAAAATCCGACACAACTCCTAGGTCTAGGCCTGCATTCCGCACGTGAGGCTGCATACGGAAGACCAAACGGCGGAATACATTTCGGGTTGTTTTCGAACTTACTTTGGAACGGAGGGTCAAAGACAGTCATAGGCAGGGTTTTCTGGTTCTGAGAACAGTCGGATATATAATTCAAAGACAATTTCAGCCTACGGTTGGACAGTGAAGGTTCACCGGCTCTGCGTACAGGCTGTACACAAGGGTGGTGCGGAACGCTCCAAGACAGAGACGAAGCCCTTGATGGTGAATAGGTCCAAGAGTTTGAGGTAAGACGATCTTGCAGAGCCGTACACAGCACAACCGTAGTCCAGTTTGGAACGGACCAGGGCTCTGTAGAGGTGCATTAAAGTTTTCTTATCAGCGCCCCGTCAGTGTGCACTACGACCCGCCAGAATATTCAGTGCTTTCTGGCAAGCAGTTTTGAGGTTTTTAATGTGGCTGAGAAAGTTAAGTTCTGGTCAAAATCACTCCTAGAAATTTGGCCTCTTTAACAGCTGGAATGGGAGATTTCCCTACTTGAATTTCAGGATCTGGAAAAACTGACGGAAATTATGGAAGTGAATACACCGTGTCTTTGTAGCAGAAAAGGTGAAACCGTTTTCATCCGCCCATGATGGATTTATCCACGCAAAGCTGGAGCCTGCGCTGGACACTTGGGTACAGGCTTCCAGTTGCGTAGACAGCAAATCATCCACAAACAAGAGCAGTCTGAACCTGCTGAATGATTTGACAATGTTGTTGATCTTGATGCTAAGAGGGCAGGAGACAGTATGCTCCCTGTGGAACACCCAACTCCTGCTTCGTGAACATCCGAGAGAGTGGTGCCAACCCGGACCTGAACTGTCGTTCTGCCAAAAATTTTTGTATGAAAGCGGAAGATGACCTCGAAAACCCAGATAATGGAGATCTGAAGTATCCCCAACTTCCAGGTGGTATCGTAGGCCTTCTCCAAGTCAGGAAAATTGCCACTGCATGCTGTTTGTTCAGAAAGGCGTTCCGAAGTGTAGATTCCAGATGAATCAAATGGTCAACTGTAGTCCGATGTTTGCGGGAAACCACACTGTTCTTTCGCCAAAAGGCCATCGGTTTCCAGTTTCCACATGAGTCTAGCATTGACCATTTTCTCCATCAATTTACAGACACAGCTGGTCAAAGCTATGGGACGGTAGTTTGATGGGTTAGAAAGATCTTTCCAGGTTTGGGAATTGGAATAATGAGGGCTTTTCGCCAAGAAGGTGGAAAGAAACCAGTAGTCCACACATGGTTGTATACCTGTAGCAGTATGTTCAAACCTTCTTGCGGAAGATGTTTCACAGTTGATAATGGATTTCATCTATACCTGGAGAGGAATCACTGCAAGAGAGTAAGGCAGATTTCAGTTCGTTTAACGTGAAAGGAAGATTGTAGTCTTCCATGTTGTCAGACGAAAAGTTGCAGGGTGATTTTTCTTTAAGGGCTTTGTTTTTGACAAAACTGGCTGATTTGTTAGAAGAGGAGGAATTCTTTTCAATGGTTGAAGCAAGCAGATTAGCAACTGCTTTCTTCTCGTTATTAAGAGTCGAAAACTTGAGTGTTCACAGTGGGACAGGTGTCTTCCCTTTGATTTTCTTAATGTGTACCACACTTTTTTCTTGAAGTTTTCGATGTCAGCCTGAGCAGAAGCTTTCTCAGGGACCGCCGTTTATGATTTTAAATGTGTCATGTCTCGATTTGGCTCGGAGTTTCTGATGGGCTTGAGCGTGGGACCGAAGGTCGTTGGTATACCCGACGCTGAGCCCGTTTTCGACCTTTTGTAATTGGTTGGCAGTCTGCTCGAACCCGGGTGATTTTGGCATCAGGAGAGTTTGTCGGAAATCACTGGGAATCCGGCTTTAGCACATGTGATCACAGTGAATTTAGTACCATTTCTGCTGGGTCCGGACTCTGACGACAATCTGAGTCCTGGAATTCCTTAGAAATAGTGGTTGCAAATCGATCCCCAGTTTGCTTTCTTTATAAATTTAGGCTGTTGCAGACATAGGACGTGTTCAGTTATTACGGGTTGTATAAATCGGACAGGTGAAAGGGTCACTTCTGATCAGATTCATCTGCATGGACAGACCACTCATAGTCCAGGACCAGCGAGGGGTCACAACTCGACACATTCTAAACACGAAAGTGCACCAGTGGACGCGTGGAGGTCAAGTTGGCAAGATCCGTCGTTCAGACAACACAAATACCCAATCCGCCGGGGACCATCCTCAATTAGCCGCCCCCCCCACCCTCTGGAAGACGTACTGACACTACCCCAAAGAGGATTGTGACGTTAAAGTCGCCCATACAGCAAAAAAGGTCGAGGAGGAAAGTTCTCCTATCAGACTGACAAGTTCCTGACGACAACCCGGGACAGAAGGTGGTAGATAACGAGAACAGATTGTCAGTTTGTGGTGAGTGACCTCTCGCCGCTACAGCCTGAAGGAGGTAGACCGAGCGAAGGGGGGGGGGAAACTATACAGCAAGTTTTGTGTATGAGACGGGCATCACGCCTGACTGTCCCACGTGTAAGGGTTGTGCAGGTTGTGGGAAAGATTATTAAAGCCAGAAAGAGTGAAGGTCTTCTGGCTTGAATTTGAGTTTTCCTGGAAGAGCACGACGAGGTTTTATAGATAGACACAGAAGCTGCAGACCTCGAAGTTGGAAGTTAGTCCACGGATAGTCCAATGGAATATTGTACTATCCATGGTGAGCGGGCGAAAAGGGAGAGAGATCGGTCATCTCCTCATCAAAACATCTGCTTCCAATGGATGGGAATTTATTTTTTAGTTTCACTGGCCTGTGTTGGTCTTCGACTGCTGGCAGACTTGCCAACAGGTGAAGAAGGTCTGGATTTGGGCGAACGGTGGAGGTTCTCCTCCATCTCAACCCTGGGATTTTGATCTCCCTTGCCGCACGGCATGGAAGAGGAGATTCGAGGGGGAGTCAGTGTGGTTTTTTAATTGCCAGCAGCAGATGTTGTCAGACTGCTGGGGGCGGATTTTTTGCCTCCACCAGGGCTTCACTTTGGGAAGGGAGGTGGGTGGAGCTGCTTCCACAGAGTTGCCAATTCTTCCTTGCAATTGTCTTAGTAAAGAATTCTTCAGTCGGCAGCAGGACTGACCGAGTGGGAACTGTGGGAAACTGTCTTTACGCCGAAGCATATCGATAGAAGCTGTTGGCGTTGACTACCAACCACCTGTTTGCGGGCCTCATAAAAGGAGATTTTCTTTTCTGTTTTGATGCGTTGTCTAGTTAAGGGATTCCTGAATCCAAGAGGACAGTTTCTTGAAGAGGCGGGATGGTCGCACCGCAGTTTGCACAATGTGCCGGGGTCTTTACACCGGCCCCATCATGGGGTTGCCTTGCAGCAAACACGACACTCCTGCCAGAACAACTGTCTCTGGACATCGCCCAATGTTCTGGCTTGAAACACACATACCGGGGGGAAGGGGAACATATAACTGAAACCGGACGTTCAGGTAGCCTCTTTGCTGACTGGGCAGCACAGGGTTGCAGCATGTTCAGAAAGAGGGTGTTGGAGGCCACTCTTTCTGCACCTTCTCTTTACTGTCACCCTATGCACTCCGTCACCCCCTGGGGATGCAGTTCCGTCTTGATCTCCACCTCCGAGCCACAGGTCAAATTCTGCACGAATCACTCCTTTTGACGAGTTCAATTTTTATGGGGGAGGTCACCCTGATCTCCCTGTCACGAGCTTTGGTGCCCTCAGCAGTGTTCTGACTGTTTTTTTGATTGCACTGAACGAGAAAATGAGCCATTCCGTAATCTTTTGATGGACTGAGGGTCACTGCTAAACCTTGGAAGCCCATCTGGATAGCAAAAGGACTCAAAAGCTAAACAGGTCTTTTTCCTGCTCGTCCCCTTTCATTCACGAGCCAGGAAGGCCTGATCTGTCCTTGTTAACCTCGATATCCGAGTCACTGTCGGATTGAAACTCTCCTGAAATAGGGATGCGCCTTCCTCTTCTTTTTTGGGGGGGATATTTTTTGAAAAAGCATGATGTATTTTATTGTATTTCATCTCTCCCTTACCCACCACCTTGGAGTCCAACTAGGGGCCAGGGCCAAGATCACTGTCTTGACCCTTCCAGGCTTCAGGAGAGACATACGGTTCAAAAAGACGCTACTCCCCTATCCCCCTGATCATAGCTCAACTCCCGGGAAACAGAGTCTCGAGCCCTGCAGGGGTTCACCAGGCCAGAGGGGAATGCCTGTCTTTGACCCAGCCCAAGAAGGGAAGCCGATAGAACAACCGGGCCAGAGCGTACTCCCCTGTCTAGGAGAGGTCGAGCCAAAGTGATGTGTTGAGAGCACGGCCTCTCAAACAACAGGATCTCATCCCACTCGGGACACAGGTCGCACCGCACGGCAAAAAGCGGGTGATCTAGGAGACCACACAGAGAAAAGGCAGTGTGGAAAAGAAGACTGTGAAAGGGGAGACGAAAGATAGAAACCGGGCCCAAATAAGAAAGACAGAAAACAAGAAATGGAGAAGGCGGGTTAACTTAGTCAGGTCCTCACCCTGTAGCTATCTGACTATGGCGATGCCTACCAGGGGGCATCAACTCCTTACCACGTTACGCTTAGCAGGCTGCATCTCGAATTCCAGGGCCTAGATTCAGTTTGAAAAAACAGCCTATCTCCAAGTATTGATGCCCCCCGCCAGCAAGCCTAAGGGATACAGGACCACGCAGCCCTCCGCCCACGTAAGGTTGCAACCCCGGAGGAGTCCATGTACGGCGAACACCACAGCCACCAGTACATTCTAAGGGCACATCTGACTTTGGGTTCTCTGCAAATCCATTTGATTCTTATCAGTAGCTACAAAACTATAGGAAAGTTTCCCACAATTCATTAGGAGTATATTCCTACATTAATCTTTTAACAGCTCAAGTTTGCCTACAGATTTAATGCGATGCATTTGAGCTGACAAGGTCGTATGCTGTGAATAACCTCGCGAGTTGTGAGAAAGTGGAGTGCCTGTTAGGCTGGGGAACAGCTGATCAAAAAAATCTCTGAAAAATAGGGGGAGGTCCAGGGGGGGGGGGCCCCGACTAGGCCCGGGTGAGGGTCAGGGGCAGGGGGGTCCAGGGGGGCGCAGCCCCTGGCCGAAATTGATTTTGAGCACTTTTGAAGACCTTTCGTCGGCTTATGGGTGATAGGCAAATTTACCTGTGGCATTGCAAAGAAACCAAACTAAAAAACCTATTTACATGCAGCCTGCAAAGAAATTAAAAGAAAACAAAAACTTCTTTCTTTCATTTTCGTTTGATGTTGCCTGTAGTGCCTTGCTTCATATAGTTCTATCGTTCAGTTTTACAAATTGAGTCCCAGTAATGTTTCAGTGTATGTCTCTGCTAAATGAAGCATCACCCAGGTTATATTTCTAAGTCAAATACTGAATAAGACTGCGAATAGTGCTGTTCGCAGATGATGCGCCCGCTCGGCAATGGCTTCTAAAGCTCGCGGAAATACCCTCAAACGCGGGGGAATGCCTTTGCCATATACTAAAACCTGGATTGGAAATACTGGATACAGGAACGGTACTGGACACGGGAGTGATCAAGTCCTTGCGATTTTTTTTTTTTCTCAAGCGGATTTTTTTTTCCTCGGAACGATCTTTTTTTTTCTCGGAAGTCATTTTAAAAATCTCGAAATTCCACGGATCCGAGGGAGAGTTCCCCAGCCTGCTGTTTGCAAGCATAGTCATGAGTGTCCCCCCTCCACAGTTACCACAATGACTAGGATTGCGAAAACCTTTGTATAGCTACTGGGCACCACTCATTTAAAACCTGCGAGGATTGAAGTTTTCTTTTTGGATTAATTCATCTGAAAGGACTGTACTTTCTATTTTGGATTACTGCCATTTCAAGGTTCGCTAAATGCTGCTTGTGAATCCGTCCAATCCTTTGAGTTAACAACTTTGGTATCTGTAAAGGTACAGTGTATTTTATAGACACAGTTCTAAGCGGCATGTAACATTTAATTGAAAGGCTTCAAAACTGGATAATCACAACTAGAAAGATAATTCTGGTTTCCCTAATGAAGACAATTACACACCCAATACATTGGAAGCAAATTTTCGCCTGTGACACTAATGTTGAAAGACTAAACTTACAGTTAACCTAGACGGAATTTAACAAATTTTAATATTTGGTTGACCTGAATTTAGATCAAACTGAAAATTTGGCTGAAATAAAAGGAAAAATGTTGGGTTTAAAATGTGACCTTAGTAATTAAAACAAAATCAGCCATTTCTTCCTCCTACTTTAGTGTCTCGTCTATTTGCAATTGCTACCGCAAGGGTAACAGTGGGAGAGATTCTGGACACAAAAGACCCTAAACCATCTATCTGCCTTTGATAGGGTTTGACACGCAATCCCCCCCCCCCCCCCCCCCCCCCCCCCCCCCCCCCCCCACTTGTTATCATAAGTGGCTACAACTGGCAAACACTTTATCTTGTTTTACATTTATGTTAACGCCCCATTTATTCCAGTTATAAAACATCTAACTAGATTCACATTATGAACAATTAAAACCTGCCAGTTTTCTTGACTAACAGCAAATTACGCATTAATGACACAGGAATCAAACCGGGAATTTGGTGGAAGTAAAATCAAATTTTCTTTTTGTTATCTCAAAAAATCTTCACTGATTAAGCACACATATATCTGTCACGACCGGACCCCTGGAGGATGCCCTGCCAGGATCGGTCTAGATGGGAGTGAAGGAGTGGTGACCTCGCAGCCCGCACGAGCCCAAGAGAAAGGATTACGATAAACACCCCCATTTATTCACACAGCAAACATTCATAAATACGCATTCCAACCAACACCAAACATGCACAACTCACAATCTAGCACTCAAACACAATAATGCAGATTATCAATAAAATTTCCCATCCGACGTACCCATCACAATTACAGGCATTCCAGCACATAAGAATTCACACAATTATAAGAAAACATTTACAGATCCATCCTTCCCACACCCTGGAGTGCCTCCCACACCCTGCCTCCGTCAAGTCTACTGGGAGCACCTGTCGCACTATGTGCTCCGAACGGATTGGTTCTTGAAGGGAGTCGCTCAAAAGCCGACCCTGACCACAAGCAGGCCGTGAAGAGCGCGTCCCGAGGGGGGGGGGGGGGGCGGGGGCGGGGGGGGGGGGGAAAAGAAACCCCCAGGGGTTGTTATGGACGGTCTGGACGGGGGATCAGGGCCGGCCCCAGTCAAGCCGGCGGGCTTTTTCCCAGCCACGGTTCACGACCACCGAGCGTAGCCTCAACCAGCGCGTGGGCACCCTCCGTCCGCGGTCCAGCCAGGCGTGGCCTAAACAGCCACGTGGCTCCATCCAGTCCGTGGTCCCAGCCAGAGCGTGGCCTAAACCGCACGTTGGGCACCATCCAGTCCGTGGTCCAGCCAAGGATGCGTGGCCCTCAACCATGCAAGGTGGCACCCATCCAGTCAGCTCCGGGTGAAGCCCCGGGACGGGTGGGGGGGGGAAACGTAGCTGGGAGGAGAGAAGAAAGGGAGGGAAGGAGAAGGAAGGAGGAAGAAGAAGGGTACTGGAACACGGCGTCGGTACAGTCTGACCCATGCTGCTAAATCTTAACAGCCACTCGCATGATGGGCGAGGGGAAGTCTACTAGATGCACCAACCACCCCAGCTCCCCACAGACTGCGCATACCACAGTAAACCCCATCGCATCAGGAATGTTCATTAGGGTTTCTCACACGATGCAGGTAAAAGATCTGCCATTAAATCAACAGGTTATAAAAAAATTGCATGTCTTCCCCCTTCATCTCAGTTTAACATTTGCCATTTTTAGGAATAACCAACACAGCGACATCGCTTTATAACTGCCCACACATTTGAAATAATAATTCAATGGCCTAATTGTCACATTTTATAGCCAATTTTCAAATAACACAATCTCCACACGCATCCGAACGACAAATCATGCGTTTACGCACGCTCGCGCACATAAAACTCGTTCTCCTTGACACCACAAACAGACGGTGGGCCGAAGGATACGAGTCCGGCGAATGTGACAGGGCGGGCGATCGAGACCAAGCAAGGTTCCAACCCTGAATCACAGGTGCTATCCCATCCCCGACTACCGCAACACCAGATGCATACCAGGGAAAGAATTTTGGAATAATTTAGAATAGCGGTAAAGATAGCATTAACCAGAGAAAAGGTCTCCCAACAATATTTATCATACCAATTTCGAAAACAAAAGAAAATTTGCGCCAACAAGAGAAGACTCTAAAAGCGGCTTACCAACACAAACCAAAACAAACAAACCCCGAAACTGATGCTTACAGCTACCGAGGGTGACCCAGAAGAGGCGGCGTCCAAACGACTCTCTCTGCCCTATGTCAGTCGAGAGGACAGAAGGCAGATGCGGAGAAAGAAGAAAGTGTGTCCTCTCCTACAGGACGATGTAGGAATGAAATACGACTGTCCCTCGATGATACGGTGAAGCAACCAAGACAGGAGCGGCGCTCCAGAGACATCTTCGCTGAGTGATGTAGCTAACCTCCTAACGATGGCGGCCAACATGCCACGACTAGCGTCACAGAGTGGCATCTTCAAACTAAAGAAATATTGACTCCGTGCGAAAGGTAAAAAGGACAGGCGAGGGGCCGATAGAAGCAAGTCGAGAGAAAGGTACCTGCCCCATTGAACCTGCAGGATGTAGCACGGGCAGTGGAAGTAGAGAGAGAGAGAGAGAAAGAACCGAAGTTGAGCTGAATACACCAAGGTGCAAACCGACCACAAGCCACCTTAACGGGACGGATACATGACAACAGCAACGACCAAAAAATAATGAGACATTCCCGCCACCTAGATGGGCCAACGTCGTTAGGCCTCGTGCCGTGACAATCCCCCCTTCTAAAAGCATCTGTTTCTCAGCGTACAGTGCTCCTTTGAACCTTGACGCAAGTGCAAATTTCCCAAAATGGGTCCCGAACCCAAATCTCTGTGATCGACAGAGAGAGGAATCCAATACAACATTTCTACGATGAATCCCAAGGGAATACATATACTACATTTATCAAAAAACTAAGCGAACCTTCCAAACCATTGAAAGTAACCATCCGAACCTCTGTGATTCGCTACCGTTAACATCACTGAAGTGAAAACGTCACTACACCCTAAACAGAGACAAAAGGGATATAACACCTGTTTGAGGGGAAGTGTCCCTCTGACTGATTTTCCATTGCGCTGACTACGGAGCTCGGCTAATATGTCAGCAACCGTTTTACAGGAACCCTTGATCTGACGAACAGTGAAGCATGACTCTGCAGTTCCATGCCTAACTCCTGAGTCGACGATGACTGGCCGTAATCGGTCCCAAGCACTGGGTGCTGATGCTCGCTCTCCAGTACAATTCGGCGTACTTATTTTTATTCTTGGGCATGCAATGTGCGAGTCAAATCTGCCGGCGGAGCTTCAGCGATAGTCGGGTATCGTAGTCTAGGGGGCAGCCTCTGGGCATCGAGTCGCATAGTCTACGCTACGCCAGTCGCGGATTGACCGCGATTGGCTGGTGGAATAAGGGGTCCCACCAGGTCCGACCCAAACCTTGCTGAATGGCTCCCAACCCGTGGGCACTGACCCTAGGGGGGAACACGTTCAGCGACCTTAGGGCGTTGTCCGTTGGCAGACATCGCAAACTGCGGCAGTACTGCCTAACCTGCGAGTTCCATCCCTGGCCCCCCCCCCAAGAAGAAGTCCTGTCTTACTCGCTCCGAGAGTCCGTTGGAGCCCATTGACCTGCCCTGGGGGAAAATCGTGGCCAGGCCGGGAACCGACTCTCTCAAGCTTTTGGTGACAACAAGCTGTTGGCCACAACGATCTGCCGGAGTGAAAACCCTTAAAGGGAACCCCTTGTGGAGCTTGAAGTCACCTTGGCGTGTGGGCAGACAGACTGTGCAGACGACCTACAGTTGTCGCAGGCGTTGGACATCCAAGTCTGGCTGAAGACGGACATGGTGCAGGATCGGCCCGGCCAGAACCTCGTCCGAGATCGAGCTGGCGAACGGGACGCAATTCCTGTTCCATGCTATCTTAGCTTTGGGCGTACTGGTGACTCCCACCACACGCCTGTACGGGCAGAACCGTAGACACAGACGACTGCGTCGTCAGCAAAGGTGGACAGTATTCCTATGAGAAGGGAATACCTAGGTTCGCTCCCCGCGATGGCATACTTCGCCACAGAAGTAGGGATGTGGAGATAGGAATAAGTACAGCAGAAGGAGGGTGAGGTAAACCAGCCTCAACCCACACCATCAAACTAGCGCCCGCCCCGTGCCTCAGGGGAAACATATTCTTATCCACAAAACGTTGATGCTCCGAATCCCCGATGGTGTCGCCCAAGGAGGACCCCAACAACAGAGAGAAAAACTGGGGCACTCTGAATCACGACGCTGGGAGGAAACCCACGTTTGCCGAGGCACGAGGACGTGGGAAAGGGACCAGCCCACGGGACTTCCAGCGGCTCTTTTCGGCCAAATGCTTTCCTAATGTGGCCAGGAACGACCACAAGAAACACCAGTCGGGGCGCTGAAATCCCGATGCTAACTGCCTGCCTTGTTACCCCGCTAGCAGTTGTCGGCGCCTTATTGCACTTAATTGTGGGGGGCTTCCTCTCCGTATGGGGCGATGCCCATAAGCCCTGCGAGCTTCAGCCAAAACTCAGCGGTGTGAATCGCAGCCGCGAAATCTGAGGTGCTGTCGCCTATCGGATCCTCAACTCTGGGGACCAGGTTGGTGAGTTTCAATGTAGGCTCAGATCCTCCAGCTCCAACTTAGCCAATGACGCCAGTACCCTAGCGTTTTCGCAGCCTATCACGACTGCACGAAGGTCTGCGTCCCGTTTTATTCTTCATGGACTGAACTTCCTCTGTACGTCTCTGGGGTAAAGGTGGAAACGCTTACGCGAGCCAATGCATGTCTGCATAGACGCGCCTTCCTTTAGAGTGAGAAACACTCCCTTGCAGCACAGATAACCAGAAAAAAGGTGCAATAGCTTTTGTTTCCTCAGACAATTGGTTATGAACTAGCAACTGTCAAATTGCTCTAGGACATATCAATGTCCTCACTTGGTCTGAACTCTGGAAGCTTTAAATTGGCCTCTAACTCTATCACCTGCATGGTGATTAACCCCTGACTTACAGATGCGGGGAGCCGCGAAGAAGTTGTTCCATTCTCCTCCCTACGCAGAGCTCCTCTGTCTTGTTCTTCCCTACGGGAGGGCTTCTGCTGGCAGTCTCTTCCCTACGCCGATCCTTCCTGTCTAGCAGCCTCTTCCTAGCTGTCCTCCTGTTGGCAGCCTCCTCCTACGCTGAGCAGCCTCTTCCCTTACGAAGGGCCCTCCTGTCGGGCAGCCTCTTCTATCTGCCGCAGCATAGCCTTTCCCTATGCAGAATTCCTGCTCTGTCAGTCTCCTCTCGGCAGGCATCCATCCTAGCCAACTCTTCCCTCGCTGAGCAGCCTCTTCCCTACGGAGGGGTTCTCCTGCCTAACCGCTTTACCTACGGAGGGCTTCCTGCCTGGAAGCATCCTCTCTTGTCGTTGCTGCTCTAGGAACATCAGGTACAGAGGTGATGTTCCTGGGAAGGAATCACCACTCCTGACCTGGAGGATGACCAGTCTGACCGTCCCTTGTGGTTCGGACCTTCCATGAGGAACGACCCGGGCAATACTCCTTACGAGGGGCAGCATGGAGAAAGACTAATAGGGGGCTTTGGTTTTTGCGCCTCAACGAAGCCCACAGTTGCTTCGCATCTCTGACGCTTCCGAGCGGAAGTGCCAGTAGGGGTATCAGCAGGAATAACCCTAGCGAAGAAGAAGTGAAAGTACTTCGCTGACTATCGGCTCCAGCTGGAATAAGTGGAGGTCACCGTAGTCGATGTGCTGGTACTAATAGTGGGGATACATTTAGAAGACCCTTCTTCTTCGACGCCGAGTAGCATACCCCCAGCACCAGGACGTTGCCCATGACAACTATATCCTACCGCACTTTCAAATAAGGGAAAGACAATTCCACTTGAAAAAACAAATATTTTAGGGGTAGTGTGTATATGTGTGTCTGTGTGTGTGTGTGTGGGTGCGGACAAGTTCGGCTGCCTCCCCTCTGGCAAAACCGCGCTTCAACACGAGCAACAGTGCGGTGGGGCTCACGAAAAAAAAAAACAAAAAAAAAAAAAACTTTGTCGGCAGCCCCCACTCTGGCAACACGCGTCACAGCACGAGCAACCGTGCGGTGGGGCTGGACGGAAAAAACAACAGGCAGACGGAATCGGAGAGAGGGGAAAAAAAAAAATGACACTAAGTCGATACAACCCCTCCTGTACTCAATAACGGGTAGAAAAAAAACAAAAAACTGGCTAAATATAAAAACAGGAATGGAAGAGACTGAGCGGGAACAGAAAGGCAAGCCTTACGCGTACCTGCGTGAGGTACGGCGGATGGAGGTCTGGGACGCGGTCGACTCCCTCGGGTTCACCTCGACTCCCGAGTCACAGGATGTTCCCTTCAGGCCAAAATAGACTCTTCACGCTAGAGTTCACCAGCCAACCACCCACAACAACACGACAAACTAACTAATGAATACAAAAACAGACAGAACTAAACAGGTACTCACGAACGATGGAGAGGGACACAGTCAGAGCCCTTCACATCCCGGACGAGCCCCCACAATTGTCGACCGACCTGGAGGGTGCCCTGACAGATCGGTCTAGATGGGAAGTGAAGGGGTGGTGACCTCGCACGCCTCGCACGAGCCCACACGAGAAAGAGTACGATAAACACCCCATGTAATCACAAGACACACAGTCATAAATAAGCATTCCAACCCACCCAAACAAGCACAATCACAATAAGCACTCCAACCACACACAACATGCACTATTATAAATAAACATTTCACCTTACGGTACACAATCACATTACGCATTCCAGCCCATATTAACATAACCCACAATTAAAACGAAACCTTTCCAGCAATCCATCCCTTCCCACACCCTGGAGTGCATTTCCACACCCTGCTCCGTCAAGTCTACTGGGAGACCCTGTCGCACTAGGTGCTCCGAACCGGATTGGTTCTTGAAGGGAGACGTCAAAAGCCGACACCTCGACACCAAGCAGGCAGGAAGAGCGCGTCCCGGAGGGGGGGGGGGGGGGGGAAGGGGAGAAAGAAACCGTGGCGTTGTTAATGGAGGTCATGGACGTGGATTCAGGGCGGCCAGTCAAGCGGCGGGCTTTTCTATCAGTCCGCGGTCCGACCTGAGCGTAGCCTCAACCAGCGCGTGGCCCAACCCAGTCCCGCGGTTCCGCCAGAGCGTGCCCTCAACCATGACGTGGCACCATCAGTCAGTGGTCCCTGCCAGAGCGTGGCCTCAACAAGCACGTGGCACCATACGTCCGTGGTCCCAGCCAGAGCATGGCTCAACCCAGCACGTGGCTCCATCCAGTCGACTGGGTTGATGCCCCCGAGGAGGGGGGGGGGGAAACGTAAGCAGGGAGGAGAGAAGAAGGGAGGGAAGAAGAAGGAAGGAGGGAAGAAAGAAGGGTACTGGAACCCGCCGTCGTTCAGTCTGACCATGCTGCTAAATCTTAACAGCCACTGCATGATGGGCGAGGGGGAAGTCTTACTAGATGCACACCAACACCCAGCTCCACACAGACAGACCTGAGATAAACACAGTAAACCCATCGGAATTTCAGGAATGTTCATTCGGGTCTTTCTACACGATGCCGGGTACAGACTGCATTAAATCAAAGGTTATAAAACAAATATGTTAATCTTCACCTTTCTCTCACTCTGTTTAACTTTTGCCTTTCTTAGGAAATATGCCAACACAGCGACCATCGCTTTATAACTGCAACCTCATTTGCAAATATAATTCAATGGATAATTGTACATTTTATAGCCACATTTCAAAATAAACACAAATCTCCAACACGCATCGATTCGACAAAATCATGCGTACGCACGTCGCTGAAATAAATCGTTCTCCCTTGCCCTACCACAACAGACGGTGGGGCGACGGATAAGATGGTACGGCGAATGTGACAGGGGCGGAACGAGCGAGACCAAGCAAGTTCCAACCTGAATCCACCAGGTTCTCTCCCATCCCACCGACTTACCGCATCACAGATGATAAACAGGAGAAAAGATATTTGGAACATAATTTAGAATGGCCAGGTTAAAGATTGACTTTAACCAGGAGAAAAGGTCTTCCCACCATATTTCTCTTACAATTCGAAAAACAAAGAACATTGCGCAAAAGAGAAGACTAAGCAGGTAAACAACAACAAAACCAAAACAAACAAACCACGAAAATGTGCTTACAGCTACGTGGGTGACCAGAAGAGGCAAGTCTCAAACAAGTCCGACTCTCTCTACACTTTGTCGTCGAGGGACAGAAGCGCAGATGCGGAGAAAGAAGAAGTGATGTCCCTGCCTACAGCGCCGACTGTAGGAATGAAGATACCGAACTGTACCCTCGATGATACTCGAAGTGAACAGCACCTCAAGAATCGACAGCGCCAGGCCAGATGACCAGCAGACATCTTCCGTCCGAGTGAAGATCTAAAACCTCCTCAACGATGGCGGGCCACATGCCACGCTGCGTCACAGAGTGGAGCATACTTCAAACTATTGAAATAGGAAGTGTGTGCGGACAGGTAAAAAGACAGGCGAGGAGGCCGATAGACAGCAAGTCGAGAGAAAGAGTACAGCAACCTGCACTGCAGGCATGAATAGCAGGGAGAGGAATTAGAGAGCGAGCGAGAGAACGCAAACGACGTTGGAGCTGCAACTACCAAGAGCAACCGCCCCTCACAAAGCCTCATTAAGGTACAGATACACGACAACAGCAACGACAATAAATAAATGAGTATTCCGCCACCCTAGATGGGTCAAAGTCTTAGGCCTCGTGACAAATCGTGACAATATCACCAGCCAAAGTGCGACAAAACAAACGTTCTCTAAATACTGATAATACCTCACTAATTAAAGAACAATCTGTCATGAGACCTGTTTATTCACCAACAAAAAGTATGACTCCATAGCACAACCCCATGTTCTTAATTCAAGCTGAAAACCCATCAGACAACTGACTTATAATTGGTACAGGCATGATGTCCGAAAATAGGTTCGCGCCAGAGGAAGTTGTGATTAGATGATAGGCTTGTCCATTGACATTTTTCATGACCTGGTATTACATGTTGTCCTTGACGTCCTCGGGGTTTGACTGCCATTTTCCGTTGGAAAAACCAGAACTCGATCATCCTGCACAGCAGTCACTGACACGTATTGTCTACTGACACACACTGAACCATCTTTCATTGGCTGAAAATATCACCTAATTCATGATTCAGACCTGATGACTCTGCTCGTTTTCTTAGTGCTTATATTTTGCCACGCGGTGGCATTATTTCATGCCACACATCACAGTCTCCCAACAACAAAAGCACATCCGGTTCTTTCATCACAGTCATGACTAAACTCCTCGGAGCATCAAAGAATCTGAAATGTAAAAATTGTACTTTGCAAATTGCACGACTTGTTGCGTCGTTATACAAACACTAACATTAATTTATCTTCAAAAGATCTGGTTCTACTTCAGTCCTGCGAATCTGGTTTTGCTGCCACTGGAAATCTGGACTGGGATCTTGGGACCACACATTTCTCGAGACAAAGAAGCCTCAAGGTACAGTGGTCACCAGAAAGTTTTCAAAATATCACTCTAAAATTTACATCTGTAATTTGGACGAAGGAGGGAAAAGACAAAAGGAATGGGGTCGATATTCCTGAACTGATGAGGTGCCAATATCAGCGGATAAGATAAATGGTCAAACTTTAAACACGAATCCAGGACAAGGGTCAGATTCCCAGAGACACATGGAGTCAGACCCTTACCCGAGTTGAGATCCTACAGAGGATAAATGGATTTTTTTTATTCCTTTTTGACGTATGCAGGAGATACTCCTGTTGTAATCCCTGTCTCGAACCGACAAGGATTAACCCCTCTGCCAACAAAGAGTGGAGTTTTTTGTGTGTACCTTTTTATTTTTAATCCCGCCATTAAGGTAGCTATCCAATTCGGGGGAAAGATAAATGGGAATGAAGTAGACCATACCTGAATTCAGATCACTACAGCAGAATCACACTGGAATGGAAGTCGGGACTTACCGAGTTGAGATCCCTCCGCAAATAAATGGAATGGTGACGGACCTTACCGACGTTGAGATTCCTCAGCAGCTAAATGGAATGGAGTCGGAATATTGAGTAGCGATCCTACAGCAAATAAATGGAATGGGAGTTCAGCCTTACGCATAAATGGAATAGAATGGAGTCAGACAATTGAGACATGGGAGTGGAGTGGACCCGTACTGGGTCAGGTAAAGCGATGAGATTCTGGACACCAAAAATGGAACGGAAGTAAGACCTTACTGGGTTCAGGTCAAACGGATGAGAATCTCTGGAGAGGAAAAATGGAATGAGTCAGACTTACAAACAGCTGGACATCCCACAGAAGACAAAGGAAGGGAAATCAGACCACACACTAAATCAGGTAAACAGTGAATCCCCTGCCAGGTGACCAAATGGCAGGTGTCAGACTTCCATGAACAGGAAGGGGTTGAGATCTGCAGAAGATGAACACCAATGCAGTCAGAATCATCTGGATCAGGCAAGTGTTGACATCCCTGCTTACTGTGGGGATTTCCAACGCTTGCATGATTCAGATGAATTCTGACTCTTGTATATATTTGTGCAAAACAGAATAAAGTCAGGACCTTACCACGAAACACCTCAACGGGGACGGAAACATATAACGAACCCGACGTCGGTAGCCGACTTTGATGACTGGAGGCAGCACAGGGTTGCAGAATGTCAGAAAGAGGGTGTTGGTGGCCACTCTTTCTGCACCTTTCTTTACTGTCAACCTATGCACCTCCGTCACACCCGGGGGATGCCAGTTCCGTCTTGATCTCCACCTCCGAGACCCCGGTCAAATCTCGGCATGAATCACTCCTTTTGACGAGTTCAACTTTTTATGGGGAGTCACCCTGATCTCCCTGTCCACGAGCTTTTTTTGCCCTCAGCAGCTGTTCTGACTGTTTTTTTTGATTTGGCACTGAACGAAAAAATGAGCCATCCGTAATCTTTTGATGGACTGAGGGTCCCCTGCTAAACCTTGGAAGCCCTTCTGGATAGCAAAAGGACCCCAAAGCTAAATGGGTTTTTTCCTGCTCCGTCCCTTCCATCACGAGCCAGGAAGCCAGAATCCTGTCCTCTGTCTAACCTCGATTCCGAGTCACGTCGGATTGAAAATCTCCTGAAATAGGGGTGCCGGGCCTTCCTCTTCTTTTTTGGGGGATATTTTTTGAAAAAGCCAATGATGTTTTTATTGTATTTCATCTCTCCCTTACCCACCCACCTTGGAGTCCACTAAGGGGCCAGGGCCAAGAATCCTGTCTTGACCCCTTCCAGGCTTCAGGAGAGCATACGACAAACGAACGTTTACTACCCCTATCCCCCCTGATCATGCTCAACTCCCGGGAACAGAGTGGGAGCACTGCAGGGGTTCACATGGCAGCAGGGAACTGCCTGTCTTACCCACCAAGAAGGGAGCCGATTAGTAAAACCCGGGGCCCCCGAGGTACTCCCTGCCCTAGGAGAGGTCCGAGCCAAAGTGATGTGTTGAGAGCACTGGCCCTCTCAATCACCAGGATCTCTTCCCCCTTTCCCACACAGGTCGCACCGCACGGCAAACGCGGCGGATCTTAAGGAGACCACAAGAGAAAAGGAGTGTGGAAAAGAAGACTTGAAGGGGAGACAAGGGTAGAAAAGGCCAAAATAAGAAAAGGGAGAAACAAGAAAAGGAGAAGGCGGGGGTTTCTCTTAGTCAGGATCCTCAACCCCTTAGCCTATCTGACATGGGAAGCCCTACCCGGGCATCAACTCCTTCCCACGTTACGCTTAGGCCAGGCAGCATCTCGACTTCACAGGCCTAGAATCATTTGAAAAAACCAGCCTATCTCCAAGTATTGATTTCCCCGCCAGCAAAGCCTAAGGGATCACAGGACCACGCAAGCCCCCCGACCACGTCAAGGTTGCAACCCCCGGAGGGTCCATGTACGGCGAACACCACAGCCACAGTACATTCTAAGGGCACATCTGACTTTGGTCTCTCTGAAACCCTTTGCTTCTTTTCAGATACTACAAACATTAGGACAAGTTTCCACAATTCATATAGAGTTATTCCTACAATTAATCTTTTAACAGCTGCAAGTTTGCCACCAGATCTTTTTTAAACCTGCGACGCATTTGAGCTGACCAAGTCGTATGCTGTGATAACCCTTCGCGACCTGTTTGAGAAAGTGGAGTGGCCTGTCAGGCTGGGGAACGCTGACAACAAATCTCTGAAAAATAGGCCGGGTCCAGGGGCCGACTAGGCCCCGGGGGTCCAGGGGGCCAGGGTCCAGGGGGGGGGCCGAAGCCCCCTGTGGCCGAAATTGATTTTGACACTTTGGAAGACCCTTTCGTGGCTTTCTGGTGCTAGGCAAATTACCACTGTGGCATGCAAAGAAACCAAACTAAAACATATTTACATGCAGCATCAAAGAAATTACAAAGAAAAAAAAAACTTACTTTATTTCATTTTTGTTGATGTGCTGTAGTGCCTTGCTTCAAAGAGTTCAATAGTTCATGTCCTTACAAATTGAGTCCCCAGTAATGTTCCGTGTATGTCTCTGCTAAATGAAGCGACCACCCTCGAATATATTCAAAGTCAAATACTGAATCTTGACTGCGAATATGCGTTCGCAGACTGATGCGCCCCAGCCTCGGCATGGCTGTCCTAAAGCTCCGGAAATACCCTTTCACAACCGGCGGGCTGGAACTCTGCCTTATACTATAACCTGGATTGGAAAACTGGAAACGGAACGTACTGAGACTCGGGAGTGATCAAGTCCCTTCGGGCATTTTTTTTTTTTTCTAGCGTTATTTTTTTTTCCTCGACATCTTTTTTTTTCCTCGGAAGTCATTTAAAAAATCTCGGGAAATCCCATCCGAGGAGAGTTCCCCAGCCTGCTGTGCAAGCATAGTCCAATGACGTGTCCAAAAAAAGTTAAAACAATGACTAGGATTGTTTTTTTTTTTGGGTTGCAAAAACCTTGTTACTAAACGGGGCACACTATCTAAAAATACTGAGGAGGATGAAGTTTTCTTTTTGGATTAATTCAACTGAAGACTGTAATTTCTTTTTGGATTTAACTGACAATTAAGGTTAGCTAAATGCTGCTCTGATATCAGTCAATCCCTTTGATTAACAACTTTGGCTATCCATGTCAGGTACAGTGTATTTGTAAAGAACACAGTTCTCAAGCCGGCCTGTAAAATTTAATATGAACACAGCTTGAACAAAAATGGAATAGATCACAAACGAGAAAGAAATTCTTTTTCCATAATGAGACAATTACACACCCAAACATGAAGCAAAGATTTTGCCCTGTGACAACAACTGGTGCAAGACTAAACTTACAGTTAACCTAGAACCGGATTTTACAAATTTTAATATTTGGTTGACTGAATTTAGATCAAACTGAAAATTGGCTGACCTAAAAGAAAATGTTAGGGTAAAAAGGTACCTAGGAAGTAAAACAAATTCAGCCATTTCTTCCTCCCAACTTTAGTGTCCTCGTCTTTTTGAATTGCTAGCCGCCAAGGGTAACAGTGGAGAAGTTTGCTGGAAGCAAGAGAAAGACCCGAGGAAGAAGGGCCATCTATCTGCCTTTGAGATAAGGGAAGGGGGGATTGGATGCGACGTCGGGATTGGCGGGGGGGGCTTTATTACTGCGCTCAGCTGCGGGCTCGGCGCTCTGCCGCTCTCGCGGACGTCGATGTGAGGGTATGGTATAGTGCATCTCTGTGGCGTAGAGAGCGATGCTGTCTCTGGAACATGGGGTTAGGTGTCTATTTTTTAGTGTGAATCCACCTAGGATGTAAGATTTACTGGATAATACTTAACTCTATTTATATAAAAACTAGGCGATATGAAATATAAGATGGTCGGGGATGGGGGCTTCTGGGGACCTTTATTTCAGTGTATGTGATACGGGGAGTGTGAGAAAACTCTTGTTGGTAAGATGGAGTATCGTCGTATAGTGTTCCGCCAGATTATCGCCTTTAGATTACTACATAGAGTATACAATTAAAACTGGGCGAAGATCTATTTCATGAATTATACAACGTGAGAGGCGTAGGGGTGATAGCCTCGGGCCTAGGTCACACTGCTCATACTTGTGTTTCGCAGAAAAACCTATCAAGGCAGATGCATGTTGTATGGATGGTTAGTGTCCTTTTTTCGCAGGGTTGATACGATCTCTAGACCCAACCGTGCATGTGAAATTGCGGGAACTTCCTGACTGGATTTTTGAGAGATTACGTCGAAGAAGCTCCAGTTCGAGCAATTGCAAAGACGAGACACATGATTAAAGATATGGAGGATAATGAATATGGACATGAATTGTGGTCGAAGACGCTATGTTTAAACTTAGGGGGGGGGGTTAAAATGAAAAAGCGTCTCTCCTATTTTGAGTCGCGCCTTGGGGGTAATGGACTAGGTGTGTGTGGCGTTCTCTGTGGGTGAGACACTTCGTGCTGAGCCTACTCTTGAATGTTGGCAAGTTGATGGGAGGCGTTTTCGTTAGACAGGGGGGTACTATACGTAGACTTGGAAATGTCCTAGACGAATTTGTGTAGGGGATGTTTACATAGATTTGTAAATCGGCGGAGGTGCGATGTCTGATGGCCAACTGAAGGGGGAAAGCTTTATAAACGATGTTCTATGGTGATGCGGTGTGTACGAAGTTCGTTAAAGATCTGAATGTCGTTGATCTCATCATGATGGCTGATCACGACACGTTTAGCCCTCATGAGATTGGGTTGGTGAGTGTGATGCGGGTTGCGTGTGCGAGATCTATGCGCTGAACAGAATTAGCTTTCTCGTATGGACGTATTAAGATGTGGTTTATGTGCCCACATTTTTTGTACTAAGCGCGCAGATAGTTCGTGCTGCGACTTGACAGAGATGAATGAACTCGTGTATCGTTTTCCATCTGGCATCGGATAAGTATTTTAGTGCCGATGTGAGAACAGTACGTGTCTCCTACTGAACGATGAAACGACTAGTACGCATTTGACATGGATCACGGCAGCCGCGCCGCGCAAAGTATATTAATCTCTCAACGGCAGTCACATCGAGCTGAGTCTATACAAGTAAGAGTCAGGCACAACATTCATACGCTATACCTGAAATTGTCAGTAATGCCAATAGAAAATTAAAACGGGTGGGGGGGGGGGTACAAGGCACCAATCAACAATCATGCACTCCAACACACACAACATGCACGTTTATTAATAAACATTTTCACCATTCGACGTACACAATCACATTTACAGCATTCCAGCAGATATGACATATCACACAATTATAAAGAACATTCGCAGCCATCCATCCCTTCCCACACCCGGGAGTGCCTACCACACCCCTGCCTCCGTCAAGTCTACTGAGGCACCCTGTCGCTACGAGTGCTCCGAACCGGATTGGTCTTGAAGGGATTCGCTCAAAGCCGTCATGCCCTCGACACCAAGCAGGCAGTGAAGAGCGCGTACCCGGAGGGGGGGGGGGGGGGGGGGGGGGGGAAAGAAACCGGGCGTTGTACTGGAGGTCCTGGACGGGGATCAGGGCCGCCAGATCAAGCCGGCGGGCTTTTCTACCATCCACGGTCCGACCAGAAGCGTAGCCCTCAACCAGCGCGGGGCACCATCAGTCCGCGGACGCCATCCAGAGCGTGGGCCTAAACCAGCACGTGGCACCAACCAGTCCGGGTCCCGCCAGAGCGTGCCCAACCAGCACGTGGCCCCATCCATCCGGGGTCCCAGCCAGAGCGTGGCCTCAACCAGGCACGTGGGCACCATCCAGTCCAGACTCCGGTGAAGACCCCGGAGGGGGGGGAAACGTAGCTGGGAGGAGAGAAAAAGGGAGGGAAGGAAGAAGGAAGAGGATGAAAGAAGGGTACTGAACCCCGCCGTCAGTACAGTCTGAGCCCATGCTGCTAAATCCTTAAAAGCCACTCGATGAAAGGCGAGGGGAAGTCCTACTAGATCAACCAACAACCCCAGCTCAACACAGACCTTAGCTAACACAGTAAACCCATCGAATCAGGAATGTACATTAGGGACCTTCTCAGTCACGATGCAGGTAAAAGAGCTGCATTACATCAACAGGTTTTTATAAAACAAATATGAATTATCTTCACCCTTCTCTCACGTTTAACATTTGCTTTCTTAGAAATAACCAACACAGCGACCATCGCTTATAACTGCCACCACATTTGCAAATAATAATTCAATGGCATAATTGTCAATTATAGCCACTTTCAAATAACCCAAATCTCCAACCACGAGCATCCGAACGATCAAATCATGCCTTCGCCCTCGCGAACATAAAACGCTTATCTCCTTGCACACACAAACAGACGGAGGCCGAAGGATAAGAGTCCGCGAAGTGACAGGGGCGGATCACGAGATCAAAGCAACCCAGCAAGTTTCCAACCCTGAAGCACCAGGTTCGTCTCCCATCCCCACCGACTACCGCATCACCAGATCATAAACAGGAGAAAGAATTTTGAAATAATTTAGAATGGCCAGGTTAAAGATTGAATTAACCAAGAAAGGGTCTCCCCAATTATTTCTCTTACAATTTCGAAACAAAAGAAAATTGCCCAAAAGAAGAAGACTAAGCGCTAACAACAACAAACCATAACAAACAAACCACGAAACTGATGCTTACCAGCTACCCGTGGGTGACGCCAGAAGAGGCGGGTCAAAACGACTCTTCTCTGCCCTCTGTCCAGTCGAGAGGACAGAAGCGCAGATGCGGAGAAAGAAGAAGTGATGTCCTCTCCTACAGCACGACTGTAGGAATGAAGAACCGACCTGTACCCTCGATGAAACTGTGAAAGAACCAAGACGGAGCAGGCGCCTCCCAGAGACATCTCCGCTCGAGTGAAGAAGCTAACTCTCCTCAACGATGCGGCCAACAATGCCACGTGCGTCACAGAGTGAGCATTTCTTTCAAACTAAAAGAAATGGAAGCACGTGCACCAGGTAAAAGACAGGCAGATGCCCGATAACAGCAAGTCGAGAGAAAGGTACCAGCCCACCCATGAACCGCAGGATGAATAGCACGGGCAGTGGAATTAGAGAAAGAGAGAGAAAGCAAACCGAAGTTGAGCCTGAACTACACCAAGGTGCAACCGCACCACAAGCCACATTAAGGGACGATACATGACAACAAGCAACGTCAATAAATAAATGAGTAATTCCGCCTCCCGTAGATGGGTCAAACGTCGTAGGCCTCGTGACAACCCCCCTTCGAAAAGCATCTTGTTTCTCTGAGATACAGTGCTCCTTTGAAACCTTGAGACGCATGTTCAAATTCACAAACATTGGACGAACCCAACTCTTCTGTGATCGGACAGAGTACGAGGAATCCAATACAAACATTCTACGATATAAACACACTGGAAATACATAAACTACATTTATCAAACAACTAAGCGAACCTTCCAACATGAAGTAACAATCCGAACACTGGTGATTCGCTACCGTTAACATCACTGAATGAAAACCGTCACTACACTAATCCAGAGACCAAAAGGGGATATAACCCTGGTTTGAGGGGAAGTGTCCCCTCTGACTGATTATCCAATGCGCTGACTCTGGACCTCGGCTAAGATAGTCAGCATCCGTATACAGGAACCCTTGATATGAACGAAAAGTGAACGTTGCTGACTCTGCAGTTCCACTGCCTAACTATGAGTCGACGACCTGAATGTGCCCGGGATCCGGTCCAAGGCACTGAGAGGATGATGAACGCTCTCCAGTAGCAACACTTCCGGCCGTACTTCTTTCTTGGCATGCCATGCACGTTCCTAACTGCGGAGAGCTTCAGCGATGAGTAGGGGTATCGATATTCCTAAAGCGGGGCATCCTCTGGGCATCGAGTCGCATAGTCACCGCTACCGCAACGGTAGCGGTGACCGCGATTGGATGGTGGATTAATGGGTCCCACCAGGTCGTCCCCAACCTTGCTGAATGGCTCCCCAACCCGTGCACTGACCGATGGGAACACGCTCAGGACACTTAGGCCGTTGTCTCGTTGGCAGACATCGCAACTGCGGCAGTACTGCCTAACCCGCGAGTTCATCCCTGGCCAAAGAAGTCCTCCTTACTCCTCGAGAGTCCGCTTGGAGCCCATATGACCGGCCTGGGGGAATCGTGGGCCTGCCGGAGAACAGACTCCTCAAGCTTTGGGGAACAACGAAGCTGCTTGGCCATAAAAAGGAACGATCTGCCTGGTGAAAACCCTAAAGAGAGCCCCATGTGGAGCTTGAATCTCACCTTGGGCGTGATCGGGCAGACTGAGCAGGACGACCTACCAGTTGTCGGCAGGCGTTGGACATCCAAAAAGCACAAAGCCTGAAGACGGACCATGGTAGCAGGATCGGCCCTGCCAGAACGAACCTCGTCCAGAGATCGGCTGGAGAACGGACGCACTTCCTGTTCCTGCTCTTACCTTTTGCCGCGTGTGTGACTCCCACACACGCCTGTACGGGCAGATCCGTAGACACAGACTGACCTGCGTCCGTCAGCAAAGGAGACAGTATTTCCCTATGAGAAGAATACATAGTCGCTCCACCGCGATGGCCCATACTTCGCCAACAGAAGTAGGGTGTGGAGATAGGAATAAGTACGTGAAGGACGGGTGGAGGTAAAACCAGCCTCCAACCCACACACATCATAACTAGCGTCCCCCGCCGCCTCCAGGGGAAACCAAATCTTATCCACAAAGTCGTTGATGCCCCGAACCCCCCGATGGTGTCGACCAATAGGAACCAACAACGAGAAAACACTGGGCACTCTGAATCACCAGAAGCTGGATGGAACCCACGTTGCCGAGGACACGAGGACGTGGGAAGGACTCAGCCCCACGACTACCAAGCGCTTTAGGACAATCTTCCTAATGTGGCCGCGGACGCCCACAAAGAAAACACAGTCGGGCGCTGAAATCCCCGATGAACTGCCCTGCCTTGTTCACCCCTCCTAGCAGTTGTCCGGCGCCTTATTGCGCACTAAATACTGGGTGGAGGCTTCCTCTCCGATCTGGGCGATCCCATAAGCCCTGCGATCTTCGCATACACATCAGCGATGGGTGAATCCGCAGCCGTGAAAATCCTGAGGTGCTGTCGCGCCTATCCGGTTCCTCAACTCTGGGGACACAGTGTTTGGTGAGCTGTCTCAATGAGATCGCAGATCCTCCAGCTCCAACTTAGCCAACTGACGCCAGTACCCTAGCTTTTGCGCAGCCACACCGAACTGCTCGAAGGTTCGACGTTAGTTTTTCTCATGGACCTAACTTCCTCATGTACGTCTCTGGGGTAAGGTGGATAACGCTTACGCAGAGCCAACTGCATGTCCTCATAAACGCGCCTTCATTTAGAGTGAGAACACACTCCCTTGCAGCACCAATAATCCAGAAAAAAGGCATAGCCTTTTGTTCCTCAGACAATTGGTATGAACAAGCAACCTTGTCAAATGCTCTAGGGAACATATCTATGTCCTCACTAGGTCAGTCACTCTGGAACGTTTACTTGGGCCTCTAACTCTATCACCTGCCTGGTGTTAACCCCCAGACTTTACAGATGCGGGAGACCGCGAAAAGAAGTTGTTCCATCTCCTCCCCACGCAGAGCCTCCATCCCTTCTAGTTCCTTCCCTACGGAGGGCTTCCTGCCTGTCAGTCTCCTTCGCTACGCCGATCCTCCGTCTAGCAGCCCTTCCCTACGCTGATCCACCTGTATGGCAGCCTCCTCCCCTACGCTGAGGCACCTCTTCTTACTGAAGGGCCTCCTGACGGGCTGCCGTCTTCTCTGCGCAGCAAAGCCTCTTCCCTATGCAGGAATCTCCTGTCCGCATGTCAGTCTCCTCTCTGCGCAGACTCCACCTACCAACTCTTCCCTACGCTGAGGCACCTCTTTCCCTACGGTGGGTTTCCTGCCTAACCCCTCCCCACCTTCCCCTACGGAGGGCTTCCTGCCTGGAGCATCCTCGCGTCGTTGCTGCTCTAGGAACACAGGACGAGGTGATGTCCTGGAAGGATCACCACTCCTGACACTGGATGATGACCCGGCTGACCCGTCCCTTGGTCTCGACCTCCCATGAGGAAAGACCCCCGTGGACATCTCCTTACGAGGGAAGCGGGAGACTAGGGGCTTTGGTTTCTGCGACTCAACAGGAAGCCACAGTTGTTCGCTATACTCTGACGCTTCGAGCGGAAGTGCCATAGGGGTCTCAGCGGAAAACCCCTTAGCGAAGAAGTAGTAAGTATCTCGCTGGACTATCGGGCTACAGCACTGGAAATAAGTGGAGGCACCGTAGTCGATGTGCTGGTACTAAATAGTGGGGACTACATTAAAGACCCTACTTCTTCGACCCCGGAGTAGCCAACCACCAGCACCGACGTTGCCATGACAACTAATCCACAGTTTATCAAATTACAGGGAAAGACAATTCCACTTTAAAAACAAATATTTTAGGGTGTGTGTATATGTGTGTATGTGTGTGTGGGTGTGTGGGTGCGGACAAGTTCCGGCTGCTCCCACCTGGCAACACCGCGTCTACAACACGAGCAACAGTGCGGTGGGGCTCACCGAAAAAAAAAAAAAAAAAAAACTATGACCGGCTGCCCCCACTCTGGCAACCACCGCGCTCCACAGCACGAGCAACAGTGCGGTGGGGCTGGCCGGAAAAACAAACAGGCAGACGGAATCCGGAGAGAGGGAAAAAAAATGACACTAACGTCCGATACAACCCCTGTACTCAATAACCCGTAGAAAAAAAAAAAAAAAAGACGGCTAAATACAAACCAGGAATGGAAGACTGAGCGGCAAACAGAAAGGCAAGACTTACGCGAACCTGCTGAGGTACCCGGCGGAAAGGAGGTCCTGGACGCGGTCGACTCCCCTCGGTTCTCACCTCGACTCCGAGTCACACCGATGTTCCCTCAGGCCACTAAGTAGCTCCCTTCACCAGAGTCACCCAGCCCAACCACCCACAAACAAAGAACACGACAACTAACTAAATGAATACAAAACAGACAGAACTAAACAGGTACTCCGCGAAACGAGAGGAGACAGTCAGAGCCCTTCCCATCCCGGACGAGCCCCACAATTGTCACGACCGACCCTTGTAGGATCTGCCCTGACAGGATCTCTAGATGGGAGTGGAAGCGGGAGGGCTGACCTCGCACCGCCTCGCAAAGCCCACACGAGAAAGTTTACGATACAACACACCATTTATTCACACCAGCACACACAGTCATAAATAAGCATTCCAACACAAACAACAAGCACAATCACCAATCAACACTCCAGCCCCACACAACAGCAACTATTAGAAATAAACATTCACCATACAACGTAACACAAGCACAATTACAGCGATCCAGCACATATGACATACACACAATTATAAAGGAAACATTTCCAGCATCCATCCCATCCACACGCTGGCGGTGCCCTCCACACCCTGCCTCCGTCAGTCTACTGGGAGCACCCTGTCCGCACTAGGTGCTCCGAACCGGATTGGTTCTTGAAGGATCGTGTCAAAGCCGACACCTCGACACGCAAGCAGGCAGTGAGAGCGCGACCCGGGAGGGGGGGGGGGTGAAAGAAACCGTGCGTTTGTTACTGGAGGTCCTGGAACGGGATCAGGTCGGCCAGTCAAGCCGGCGGGCTTTTCTACCAGTCCGCGGTCCCGACCAGAGCGTAGCCACAACCAGCGACGTGGCACCGTCCAGTCCGCGGTCCCAAGCCAAGCGTGGCCTCAACTGCACGTGGGCCACAGCCAGTCCGTGGCCCAGCCAGAGCGTGGCCTCAATCAGCACGTGGCACCATCCAGTCCGTGGTCCCCAGCCAGAGCATGGCCTCAACCAGCACGTGGCACCATCCAGACCAGACACCGGGTGAAAGTGCCCCCGGGAGGGGGGGGGGGAAACGTAGCTGGGAGGAGAGAAGACAGGGAGGGAAGGAAGAAGGAAGGAGGAAAAGAAGGGTACTGGGCCCCCGCCGTCAGTACAGTCCGACCCATGCTCTAAGTCTTAAACAGCCACTCGCATGATGGGCGAGGGAAGTCTACAAGATGCACCAACAACCCCAGCTCAACACAGACCTGAGCATAACACATTAACCCATCGAATCAGGAATTGTTCATTAGGGTCTTCTCACACGATGCCAGGTAAAAGACGCATTAAATCACAGGTTATAAAACAATAGAATTAACTTCACCCTTCTCTCACTCACGTTTTAAACATATGGCAACTTTCTTAGAAATAACCAACACAGCGACCATCGCTTTATAACTGCCACCACAATTGCAAATAATATTCAATGGTACATAATTGTCACATTTTATAGCCACAATTCAATATAACAACAAATCTCCAACCCCGCATTCCGAACGACAAATCATGCGACGCACGCTCGCGAACATAAAACTCGTTCTCCTTGCACACACAAACAACGGTGGCCGAAGGATAAGATCCGGCGAATGTGACAGGGGCGGGACGAGCCGAACCAAGCAAGGTCCACCCTGAATCACCAGTTTCTCTCCTTCCCCACGACTACCGCATCACCAGATCATAATCAGGAGAAAGAAATTTTTGAAATATTGTTAGAATTGCCAGTTAAAGATTGAATTAACAAGAAAAGGTCTCCCACAATATTTCTCTTACAATTTCGAAAACAAAAAAAAATTGCGCAAAAAGAAGACTAAGCGGCCTAACAACAACAAACCAAAACAAACAAACCACGAAACTGATGCTTACGCAGCTACCCTGGGTGACCCAGAAAGGCAAGTCAAACGACTCTCTCTGCCCTCTGTCCAGTCGAGAGGACAGAAGCGAAGAGCGGAGAAAGAAGAAGTGGATTCCTCCCTACAGGTCCGACCTGTAGGAATTGAAGATACCGACTGTACCCTTCGATGAACGTTGAAGAACCAAGACCGAGCAGGCGCTCCCAGAGACATCTTCCGCTCGAGTGGAAGAGCTAACCACCCTCACGATGGGCTCCAACAAGCCACCAGCTCACAGAGTGAGGCATCTTCAAACTAAAAAGAAAATGAGAGCACGTGCGTACAGTAAAAAGACAGGCGAGAGTAGGCCGATAGAACAGCAAGTTCGAGAGAAAGGTACCGCCTACCCATGAACCGGCAGATATTACACGGGCAGTGGAATTAGAGAGAGAGGAGAGAGAAAGCAAACCAAGTTGAGCTGAAACTGACACCCAATGTGCGAACCAGCACCACAAGCCACATTAAAGGGACAGATAGCACGACAACAGCAACGACAATAAATAAAATGAATAATTCCGCCACCCTAGATGGTCAAACTCGTAGGCCTCGTGACAAGACTCGTGACAATATCAAAGCAAAAGGCAGACAAACAAAACTAAATACTGATAAAACCCTCACTAAATTAAAGAACAACTGTCATCAGCAACCCTGTATTTTCAACAACAAAAAGTTGCTCCATATCACAAACACCAGTTCTCTAATAAAGCTGAAACACATCAATCAATTACGTATAATTGTTCCAGCAGTGATGGTCCGAATAGGGTATCGCGGCCAGATGAAATTTGTGATAGATGTGAGTCTTGTCACATTTGCACATCTTTTTCAGACCTGGTCCAAACATGTTGTCCTTGAGCCTCGTGGTTGACTGCCACATTTCGTTGGACAGAAAACTCGATCACTCCGTCACAGGCAGTCACTGCACACTGTAACATGTCTACCTGCTCACACTGAACCCATCTTTCATTGGCTGAAATATCAACCTATTCATGATTTCAAACCTGACTGAAATCTGAATCCGTTTCTTACTCCTTATCTTTTTTGCCTCAGCGGTGGCATTAATTCTCATGCCACCACTCACAGTCTCCAACACACAATGCACATCCAGTCATTTCATCACAGTCCAAGCACTAACACTCCTCCAGGAGCCATCAAAGAATCTGAAATTACAATAGTACCTTGCAAATTGCAGACCTTTTTGACGCATTTATACAACACTAACATTACATCTTATCATCAAAAGATCTGGTTCTCCTTCCAGTCCTGCGAATCGGTCCTGCTCTCACGGAAATCTGGACTGTGATCTTGTGGAACAAACTTTCCTCGTGACAAAAGAAGCCCTCAAGGACAGTGGCTCCCAGATAGCGCTTTCAAAATGTCACTCCAATATTTTACATCTGTAATTTGACTGAAGGAGGAAAGACAAAAGGACTGGAGTCAGATATTTTCCTAACTGCAAAGGAGCCAATATCAGCGCATAAGATAAATGGTCAAACGTTACACGAATCAGACAAGGAGTCAGATTCGGGGGGGCCAGAGACACAGGGAGTCCAGACTTACCCGAGTTAGATCCCTAAGCAATAAATGGAGTTTTTTTCCTTCCTTTCGGCCGTATGGCAGCCGATACCCTGTGGACACTCCCTGTATAGACCAGACAAGGATTAACCCCCCTCTGCCCAACAAGGGAGTGGAGTTTTGTGTGTGTGACCTTTTTTTTTAATCCCCCATTTAAGGTAGCCATACTCCAACTTCGGGGAAAGATAAATGGAATGAAGTCAGACCATACCTGAATTCAGATCCCTACAGCAGATAAATGGAATGGAGTCGGACCTTACCCGAGTTGAGATCCCTACAGCAAATAAATGGAATGGTGTCGGACCTTACCCGAGTTGAGATTCCTACAGCAGCTAAATGGAATGGAGTCGGACCTTATCTGAGTTGAGATCCCTACAGCAAATAAATGGAATGGAGTCAGACCTTACGAATAAATGGAATGGAGTCAGACATTATGAGAAATGGGATGGAGTCGGACCGTACCTGGGTCAGGTAAAGCGATGAGATCTCTGGACAACAAAATGGAACGGAGTAAGACCTTACCTGGGTCAGGTAAAGCGATGAGATCTCTGGAGAGGAAAAATGGAATGGAGTAAGACCTTACAAACAGCTGGAACCCTCACAGAAGACAAAGGGAGTGAAATCAGACCACACCTAAATCAGGTAAACAGCTGACATCCCTGCAGGAGACAAATGGCAGGTAGTCAGACTTCACCTGAATCAGTCAAGGGGTTGAGATCCCTGCAGAAGATGAACACAATGCAGTCTGAACTCATCTGGATCAGGCAAAGTGTTGACATCCCTGCTTACTGTGGGGATTTCAACGCTTTGCATGATTCAGATGAATTCTGACTCCATTGTATTTGTGCAAACAGAATAAAGTCAGACCTTACCTAAATAAAGTAAAGAGCTGAAATCCCACAGAAAACAAATGGAACATAGTCAGACCATTGCCTTGATCAAATAAAGAGTTGAGATCCTCGTAGAAGACAAATGGAATGGGGTCTGACCTTACCTGATTCAGGTAGAGTTGAGATCTCTAAAGAAGACAAATGGAAAGGAGTCAGACCTCACATCAATCAGGTATAGAGTGAGGATGACTGCAGAAGACAGCAGGAATAGAGTCTGATCTCACCTGAATCAGGTAACGAGTAAAGATTATCACGTAGGACATACAGAATGAACTCGACCTTACCTGAATCAAGTAAAAAGTAGAGATACCTGCAGAGGACATGTGGAATAGAATCAGACCTGCTGAAATGTTAAGATCCCCTAAAAGATGACCCGAACAGAGTCTGACCTTACCTGAATCAGGTAAAGAGTTGAGATCCCCACAGAAGACGAAGGGAATGGAGTTACAGGTGTAGGGGCCTGGGAAAGGCAAGGTGTACTTGCGGGTGGCCTCCTCCACGAACTTCTGCAGCTCCCACATGAGCATCATGGTCTGCACCATCTTCACGTCGCTGTACTGGGGGTCCCAGTGGATGTGGGCCGTCGCCACCAGCACCAGTTGCCTGGACACCGGCTCAGGTGGTGGGGGGCCTGCAACAGATTGTGCATGTGTGCGTGCACTCTGACGGGTAAAACTATTTCACCCTCATTAATGCCATGCAAATGGATCATAATCGTGGCATAACTGGTCCAATATCAATTCAGGCACCATACCATGCAAACATAAAACACACCCAATGATGCTGACGAGTGTGATGCAATATAAACATACGATATTTGTCGACAATAATAAAACATTAACTTAAGCCTCTCATCTTTCTCCTTTCCCCACTCTCCATCAGTTCCTCTTCTCCTTCAGTCAATGTTTGTTTTACTGTAAACAGTCCTGTCCAGTGTGATCAGTGTCAACAAGCAGCAAATACAATCACCAGCAAATACAGACAATCGTAAGAGACGAAAGAGCAGCCCCTCTCATCTTCCAGATCCACAATTATTTCAAAACTGAATCACCTCTGTTTAGAAGACTGGCAATGACCATAAACATGAATGAAGAGGAAAAGATTTCATCATCATTGTAAAAAACAAAAAGGAACAAAGAAAGGAAGAAACACCTCCCCCCCAAAAAAAACAACAACAACAAAAAACCAACAATAACAATACACACACAAAAAACCCTCGTCTGATTCATGCCTGGTAACACTCACACACACACACAAGGCTCACAGAACAAACAAGGCTAACTCCCTCTCACTTATGATTTCCTTTAGACAATAATCTTGTCAATTACTCAAGTACAGCAATTCACTCAATGATGCAAAAAACAAAACAAAAAAAGAAAGAAAAGAAAAGAAACAAAACTTGGATGAGACAGGAAGGAAAGGAACCGGGGAGTGGTCTGCCTTGACTAATTTTTGTGTTAAAACTCCAGTGGGGGAAAGACGTTGGGGGAAAGACGTCACAAGCGGAAAGAGAAGGACGTAGATAGGAACTTACAAAAAAAAAACAAAAAAAGCTTCATGTGCAACACACATTAGACGGGCGGGAGAAGAAACACAATGGTGTGTCAGCACAGCTGAACACAGACAGGTCCTGAGAGGGCAGGAGGAAAGAGGAAAGACGATGACAGACAGGCTGTCATTACTGCTGCAGAAGGCCAACAGGCAACATGAAATTACAGGTGTCTACACCATGCTGTGGCCCTCCCCCCTCTGTCTCCTCTATGCTTAATTAGTAAGGATGTACATGTAGTTTTTTCTTTTTTCTCTATTCTTCTTATCCCCAGACTCTGTTTGGTGAGGTGGTGTTCTTGAGGAAAAGGCAAAGCTTATGTGTGTGTGTGTGTGTGTGTGTGTGTGTGTGTGTGTGTGTGTGTGTGTGTGTGTGTGTTTTGGGTGGTGGTAGTCTCAGAGAGAGAGAGAGAGAGAGAGAGAGAGAGAGAGAGAGAGAGAGAGAGAGAGAGGAGAGAGAGAGAGATTTTTTACTTTTCAGTACATTTAAGATGTAATTTGTTTTATCATTACAATTTCTGAGCAGTGAGACAAAACAATGAAAAACACTTATATGTGTGTTTGAGGTAGGGAGGGGGAGGGAAAGAGAGAGAGAGGGAGAGACAGACAGACAGACACAGAGAGACAGGCTGGAGAGTGGGAGAGAGGAGGACAAAACAGCCCTGGTTACGTAAAAACGTTCCTCTCGTCTCTTATTCACCTCTATGAATGTACAAATCACAACAGGACCCTCGGCGGTCATTTTCATTTCTCAGCCCTACATGACATAACTGTTCCAACAATAAGACAGGAACCCTACGCCGCGAGGCCTGGGATATTGGAATGATAAATACTCCCAGCATTATGGTTTACACACCTGCTTCAACCACCTCTTTTGTGCCTGAACTCAGCGTCAATGTTATCAGATTCTTTTTGCCATCCAACCAGCCATTTATTTTATGTGAATAGCCAAGCTGATGGCACAAAGTCCGTTCTTGGCGTGATGAGAGAGCCCTGAGGGAAGAGACAAGCACCTGTGACAGTGCCTCCAGTGAACCGCACAGGGGTATGGGACAAAAAGTTTACTGTGACCAGGTGGAGCAGGAGCAGCCTCGCCGACTTGAACCTGCTGATCTGCCAGTAAAAAAAAAACATCATCCACTCTGGCCCTGTCCAACCTGTGGCATCCTTCATCAGTTTCTATAATCTTCTTTGTTACAGCAGAAAATTTCACTATTTCCTGATGCCTGTAGATTTCGATACTACTGCAGCCAGCTGCCTGCACAGAATGTGTGGGCAGATCTGATCCATCCTGTTCTGACCTCCTGATTCTGAGACAAGAACGGTGAACGGTGAAACTTAGGTTGGGAAACCAACAGAAGATGCCACTGGTAAAATCAAGACACTTCTACACATGCACTGAAGGTGATGAGGGCAGAGACTGCAGAAGAGACTGCATTCACATGCAGCAGTGTGGGGAAAATGATGATCTGCAGCTGATCAAATAAAATACATTTGGAAACAGAGAAAAAATTGAACAGAGACCAACACCTGGCAAAGCGTGTTCACACGCCCCTGACCAAGACATGGGTGCCAAGTAGAAAGAGTGAAGAAGACAAGATAACATTTCTTCCACCAAACTCAAAGAGCTGTTACCATGTCTCACTACGCAACGATGAATGAAATGTCTCTCAATCACATTTCATAACAACGAACTTGACACTCATCAGCTCAATTTTTAGAAGACCCTTCTTCTTCTTCCTTAAAAGCTGCTGCACTCAAAAATAAGTAGGTCACCAGTGTGCATGTTAAAAAAAAGAGAATGCGACTCCGCCTGTTGGCCCCTGGAGCAAAATTTGGCAACAAGGGGTCTTACATGATATTTAAAAGGTTAAAAGCAATGGCCAGGTTAAGGCCTAGGTAACTATAAAATATATAGGGAAGTTGAAATAGACAAATCAATCAATATGCAGATCTCAAGATTGTCTTATCAATTTGATTTTTAGAGCGACTACATTTGTGGCAATCTTGATGGCACCCGGCAGTGAGTTCCACAGCCTTACAGAACTAGGATAAAACGAATGTAAATGGCTGTCAATATTTGATGCAGGTATGGCATAAGATTGACCGCCACTCCTGGTGCTACTTTTATTAAATACTAGTTGTTCCATTGGGATATCAATTAGTTTAGCTCTGCCTTTGAGAAGATATTAAGTTTAATAAAGGCTCTTCTCTCTTCTAAGGGTTTCCATTCTAATTTCCTCATGTTCTTCCTAGTATTCCCTTTCTCTCTGATATGGTTCCCTGTTACGAACCGTGCTGCTCTCTTCTGAATCTTTGAGGTTATCAATGTCCTTTAGATTGTAAGGATCCCAGACTGAGCAACCATATTCCAGTACTGGTCTAACCAGTGTTTTATAGCAGTCGTCCTTAACCTTTTGGGGGCAGTCGTTGATGTTCCTGTATAAGAAAGCTAAGATGTTGTTTGCTTTCTTACATACTAAATTGTAATGTTCTTTCCATTTGACACACTATCTATAATCACGCCTAAATATTTTGCAACATTGGTTTCTTTAAGAATAGTATTGTGAATAGAATATTCTGATCTAGTTGGTGAGCGTTTATTACATATGCGCAACACTTGGCACTTCTGGGGATGAAATTCCATTTTCCAAGTTCTTTCCCACTCTTGTAAAGCGTTTAGACCTTCTTGTAGAATGCGTGTATCATTCTATATCTGTAGACTGTAAACAGGCTGAGAGAAAAAAAACAAACCCATTGGCTGTTATACATGTTAAACAACAGTTGATTCAGGAAGATAAATGAAATAAAACTGTTAGGAGGAGAATGGACCACTAAACCATATTACCAGACGTAACATCTGATATCAAGAATGTAAGCCAATAAGTGGAAGTCTACCACAACATAACAAATGATAATATAACACATATCTCATTGTGCTTTTAAGCCAGAAAACTCCTACAGGAATATTGTGAGGTAGCATCAATGGAACTCATTGCCTCCCAGCTATTATCTATAAACATAGACCCTTAATTACCATAATCAATGACCTGCGCCCTTTTCAGAACCACATTTTGTCAGTAGTAACTGGTGAAAGCCATAATATCCACAGTTATGTCCAAAAAAAAAAGGCAATACTTGTTCAGAACTGGTTATTTTAGAACTGCAGCATAACAGATGTTGCCAGTTTAAACATTTCATTTATATCAATTCATTCCAATTTTGTGAAAAGAATAATAAGCATCTGTTGCTTCAAACAGTACGTGATACTTTTTTTATTCATTTGTGAACAGTCTTCAATGATAATTCTTACGCACAAATGTGTGGGCTCATTGCATAAACTTCCCATCTGATGCACTGGAATTCTGGCCAGTGCATCACAAAAATGTACCAAAATTTACTGTGATGCACAGATTTTCTCCCCTACACATTACAACTCTGAGCAGCGCATCATGCAAAAGGGCTTTTGTCTTATCCGTCACAACTGAAGTTAAAAACGAAAATCTCCTTGACGTTTTAGAATGTCTGAATCAATGAACACTTCCGTTTGAGAACTCTTCTCTACTGAAAACCAACAAGAGTCGTCAAAATAAACTAAGCCTGTCCAGTCTATGATTGGACCACAAGATCACGTGATTCAGCTAAGTGGGAAAAGCATGGAAAACCGCAGGAATTTCGGCTTTTCAGAATCAAAATCCGACAGTTCAGCTGTGGCTCGTGGGTGATAATCCAGTGAATGAAGCAAAAGTCAAACGATCTACGCAACATGACCATTTCGTATAATTAAAATGGCTACGTTCTGGACGTACGAATGTGTTGCTCACAGAGCAAGAATGGCCAGTCTGTTTTTTCGTCGTAGGTTCCACCGGGCTTCCGATGATCATTGCATGGCGATTGGAATTTGGTCATACAATAAAATATTTCAACATTGAAGGAAATGGCTTGCGTAAAGGAAATTCTATGATGATAATCGAAGAGGACATCCCACAAATCAAGTTTCACTGTTAAAATCCTGATAGTACAGATGCTTACATTTACTCATATTAGTTGACAACACTTTAAAAACATAGGAACACGAATATGAATAGATAATATTTAGCACTGTCTAGAATGTTTTATTAACTTTATTATAAACACCTCTTTTCTAATGCATTTCTGTCTCTATTATAAACATCTCTTTTCTAATGTATTTCTATCTCTTTCTCTGTGCATTTATGTGTGTGAGCTAGTGAGAGCACGCTTGTGTGTGTGTGTGTGTGTGTGTGTGTGTGTGTGTGTGTGTGTGTGTGTGTGTGTGTTTCACTACATTTTCTAGTAGTTATTGATGGTGACCTAAATATTTTTGTGACCCCCTGAAAATTTGGAAGTGAGTTTTTCGTACCGAGTCTGAACCCCTAATTTTTAGGAAATAATTATCACTGGTCTTAATGCTGTCTTTATTCATTTTTTTCATCTTTTAAGTTTCTTAACAAACAAAAAAAAAAAAAAAAGAAAAGGAAACACAACTCGCATGATTAGATGACACCCTTATAGAATGCTGATCATTAACACAAGTGTGAGAGTTGACCAACTGGACAGAGTTCTATCAATACACTGCAACTAAAGCTTATTGCAGAAAGGCCATTTCTTGTCCTCTCTATTCACTCACTCTATGCCAAAAGTACTTTCCTCTGTCAACCCTTAAGAAACAGATGCTGATCCACTAATGGTGAAACACACTCAAAAAGAAGATATTCTTCTGAAATTTGGGTGTAAATCTAGTTCATGGTGTCCTGGATGACCTGAAAATCACAGTTTCGCTTGTTGATTCTGAATACTAAACATCATTAAAGCAGCACAAACTGTTAAAGGTAACCACTTCGTATGTGGACAATGGAAGGCAAGCAATTTGATGAATTCTCTTTCTGTGGACATCTGGCTGCAAGCCAGGAAAGGTCTGTGACAAGAGTCGGATAGGAAACCAGTATACTCACAGTTCTCAAAAATGGCTGGTTTGGTCTCGAGCAGTGCGCACAGGCCGATGTTGTCCTTGGTCATGACACGGTTCAGCATGTCGTCGTTGCCTTCTGCGTTGGCCATCGCCAGCTGATTGAACTCCACCAGCTTCTCCTCAACCAAACGAAACCTGAACCACACGCACAAAGGTCATGTCATCAATACCATCTTACTACCCCTCCCTCTCCTGTTGCATGAAAATAGCAACAGATTAATGTGGTACACGCTTCCCACCCAGTAAACTTCCAAAACCCCACAAAAACACATATTTCTCATTTCTAAAGAAACAACCAATCACATGGTCATAACATTCAAGCTCTTGAAAATGAACTCATTCTTATGTGTTACCATACTATACAAAATGAATCTGAAGAATCAGTTATTTCACTCTGAAGTCAGACTGGTGGAAATGATGCAACATACTTTTTAGGATCTGTCTACCATTGATTGCATCAATACTAGTAAATCAATCTTTATTGTTTTTTATTCTCAAACACACATGCATGCGCACACACACACACGTCAACCTTTCGTTATCCTCATAAAACATTCTTAATACAGACCCCTCTTTTTAATTTCTTGAAGAAGATGGAATGAATGTGTGTGTGTGCGTGTGCGTGCGTGCGTGCGTGTGAGAGAGTGATTGTGCATGTGAGTGCAACCTTGAAGTGCAAAGTCTTTTCTTTTTTCAGTATGTGTCACACATATATTATGGAACAAAAAACAACAACGCCCCCCCCCCCCCCCGCCCCCCCCCCCCCCCCACCACACACCACCAAAGTTATGAATAAGAGAGAGAGAGGGGGAGAGAGAGAGAGAGCGAAAATTACTTGTCTTTCTTAAAGAAAATGGCACAGCCATCCACATGACGCCGCTCTTGCTCCGTCATTGTCCGTGCCCGTGACTTAGGTGAAAAGATGCCATCAAACCCCACTTGCTGCAGCTGGGGTAAGAAAAAGCGTGCAAACTGCTCCGTTTCAACTTCCTGCAATCAGAGAAGAACAAACATGTTGAATTAAAGAAGGCTTGGCCCTCACACTAACGGTCAAACGCAATGGCTACTGTCAACTTGTAATTTTCGGTCTCTTCAGCCTAATGGAAATTTGTGTTAACTGTTGAACGATTTGGAAAAAAAATTAACAAACAAACCAAATCTTCACTCAAAAAAACAAAAAACAACCCAACTGGAAACCATATTCTTGTTATGTATTCAACTTTTCAAAGAAATACCTTCTAAAGCGTGAGAGAAGAGGTATCAGTCTTAAAGGAGGCCACTTCTTGCCAAATAGTCATAAATGTAAAAAAAAAAAAAAATAAATAAGAGAGAGAGAGAGAGAGGAGGGGGGGGGGGGGGGTGGAAAGCAGGAGGAATGGGGAATCTGGGACTAGAAAGTGGAAGAGGAGAGGCAGGGGGTGGGGGGGGGGGGAGGGTGAAGGCGGGATGGAGAATGGAGAGGTCTGGGTGACGACAGCAAGAGAGAGAAAGTAAGAGCGAGAAAGAGAAGGAGAAAGAGAGAAGGCGGGGCAGAGATGGTGACTGAGACAGGTGATGATAATGACACACATTCAGTCATAAAACACACATTCTGTTATAGGTCAACGACCCTTACTGAGGGTGGGGGGCAGAGTGGAGGTAGAAGGGGACAGTTTTTAGCTCTATTATTTATTACAGCCTGGCTGACCCCACTTGGCCTTTTCAGGGGCAATCACCCCGTATCGGAGCAGGAATCCTGCAAACACGGCTACAACAACAAACAAGTATTTGTGTACTATATGCCTGTAGTTCAAAACATAACGGGTCAACTGCAATCCTGAAGGCTGAGAAAACTAGGCCATGCCCAGAGCGCCAGGCAGTCCCCTCATTTCATCACCTCCTCATTAACCGCAAACAGTCAAACAGTCATGATGATAAACGGTGCCCTGAAAGCACATGAAGTAGCCGCTCGGCAAACAGACACAGCAGAACCAACAAACAGCATCCACTCAGGACAGTGGGAACAGTTTCATTATCTAGTCACCAGATCACAACGCGAAAACTGGCATGGTATAAATTCTGGCTGAAGGTGTGTTTTTTTCTTTGTAACTGCATGGAACAGGACAGGACAACAACAACAAAAATGTACTTCTTTACTTGCTGCACACACCGCAGGTCTAGTCACTATGGTATTTTATCCTGACACTTCCAACACTGGCAATAAAATTCTCAACTTAGTTAACATGCTTTTCACAAGTTCATTTTCATGTCAAGATATGGTTGTGTCATAGATTTCACAAACTATATTGTGCAAATCTGATTAAAAACTGGATGTATTCCAGTCCTGCCAGCTACAGTTGATAATTCTGACTTGCACAACTAAAAAAGATTGAGACATTTTCAAAACCCTAATTCTCCCAAGCCTACGGAAATCTGTGAGGATTTAGGAGTTGGATATCAAAAGCCTGCATTTTCTCATCAATGATACCAATGGTATGTTAACTAACATGTCTTGTAAGCTCTATCTGGTAATCTATTATCATCTTTTCTGGTTAATTTCAACCACCACTTCGTACACTTTACCTACAGATTGAAATGAATTCCAAATTCAAATGTCTTCCCAGCTCACACATCACCAGTGCATTTGGAAGTCTATTAATCAATATTCAGAAAGTATTTTGTCCTGCATGATGGTCTTTTCTCAAAATCAGACTTTTCATTCCCAAAGCCAACTTTCTATTCCTGACTGCAATACCGGTTCACCTATGGAGTCAAAACATTCTGCTTAAAAGCACTGAAATAATCAAAATGTAATTCGTACAGAATCTCTCTCTCACACACACACACACACACACACACACAACACACACACACACATATATGCATGTGCACATGAGCATGCACACACCACACACACACACACACACACACATATACAGAAACTGCATGCACACACAAATACAGAGAGAGAGAGAGAGAGAGAGAGAGAGAGAGAGAGAGAGAGAGAGGAGAGAGAGAGAGTGAAAGACAGTAAGACAGAGAGAGAGAGAGAGAGCAAGAGAGAGAGACAGAGACAAAGAAAGAGAGAGAGAAAGAGAGAGAGAGAGAGAGAGAGAGAGAGAGAGAGAGAGAGAGAGAGAGAGAGAGAGAGAGAGAGGGAGACAGAAATAGACAGACATACAGACAGACCACACACACACACACTCACACACATACACACACACACACACACACACACACACACACACACACACACACACACCAGGAAAATACGTGATATGAACTTATCATAGCATGAAAGATGTGGGGGGAGGGGGGGGGGGGGGTGTGACATTAGTGAATCTTTTCAACATAATATGAGCTGAATGAGAAAGAGCTTACGACAGAAGAAGAGAAATGCCTAAAAAAAAAAAGCACAGAGAGAGTAAGGGAGAGAGAGAGAGGCTGCCAGAACACACACCTGCAGACTAATGATGTCAGAGTTGAGGCTCATGATGTGTTCCAGGATGCCCTTTTTACGGTACTCCCAGTTGAGGGCCCAGGAGGGGCAGTAGCCATACTGCTGGCGTGTGCAGTATTTGTCGCACAGGACATTGTAACACATCACCGTAAACCGAGCTGCAACACACAACACAGCAACACGTGACGCTCAGTCTCTCCTTAAACCCTTCATGCAATCTTTTGATGATCGACAATTCTGACTGTGAAAACACTGCTCTGGTGTAAAAAAAAAAGAAGCAAATAAACGAAACAAAAAAAAAATCACAAATAAGCTTGGTGTGAAAAACATTAATTAAAATCTAATCACAATACCACAAAGGTACAAGCACATAAGCAATACTGCGATGGTGAAACTGACAAAGCAGAAGTGATTACTCGTCGTTTTTAATCCAGCCAAACATAGAAGGTAACGGAGAATACTTATACAATGGAAAACCAGCATGATAAACTTAACAAAAAGCCTGATCATGGGAACCATGCGTAATGTAGAATTTTGTGAGCATGGTCCACTAGAATGCTTCTGCCTTATTTTGTTTATCACCTCCAAGAAAAGCAGGAATACGCAGTTAATACCGGAATGAGAGGAATGTACGCTATAAAAAGTTTATTCCAAGTTCTGAGCCATTTCACGCCAGTCTGATTTTTGACAAATTCAGAGACTCCAAGCGTTTCTATTGTGCACAGCTTCATGACCTTGGTCAGTGTCTCTGAAATGAGACGAACAAGATTTCTTTGGAAGCACGCGATGCATTAAGCTTCTCTTGAAAAGAAAGGTTTCTAGCTGCACCGCCATTAATATTTAACTTTTACTACACAACAGGTAAGTCAAAATACAATGAGTTAGGAAAATTCTGATGAGTCAAAAGACAAAGAGTTCAAGAAATGCTATAGAGAACACACACACACACACACACACACACACACACACACACACACACACACAGAGTTAGAACTTAAATGTTTTCATTATTTCTAAATGCACCACAATATCCAAGATCTGAAAGGCTGAAAGTAATATTCTGACAAAAGTTCTTCTTGGGAAACAAAAACAACAACCAAAGAACAAACTTTCTTTAAAAAAAAAGAAAAAAAAGTACAAAAGGACTGGGTGGTTGGCACAATGGAGACAAAAAATCCCGAAGGCAGCCGCCTCATCATCTCCACTCAAGGTGGAGAGCTGAATGGACACAAGCCTGAATAATGAGAAAAGATGAGACAGTAATCCAATGTAATGGGTCTGCTCAGCACACCAAGTTGGCTGGAGGAAAGCAAAATATCCTTCCTAATCCCGGCAACATTTCGTCCATCCACCTTCCCCCTCCCTGAAACCCACCCTCCCTGTTCTTGCCCTTACTAGCCATACTCGGCGACTCACTGGTGGGAAAGTCAGGACTGCGTTTATCTGGGTTTGCTGCATTATCTTTTCACCCAACAAAGCCTTGGAAAGAACATAGAGGAGGAAACTGCAGTTTTAGAGGTCAAAATCTATCTGGCATACTGACTAAATTGAAATGGGGTGAATTCACAGCCGACGATGCTATGAGCCATAAACATCAATTCAGTGAGGATTCTCAACCATTCTGTTATTTCATAAGCAGCTTATGAAATGCTTTATCCAGAAATGAATGAAAGCCTACGCCTTACACACACACACACACACACACACACACACACACACTAACACACACACTAACATGCACACACACACACACACACTTCATCTGCAAACCATGGCCCAAATCAACATCAAATCCAGAAATCAGATCTGATCTATTAGATAATAAAACCACAAAATCTCTGCTTTTCCCTCTTCCCTGATCTGCCTCACTGCACTCTCCACTGCTTGTGAATTTGTGCGTGTTTGGCAGGGAAGCCAGAACTTGTGACCTGATGTAAAGATTCTGCCCTGTTGAACACATCCATAATGGAATTATGTCTGGAAATACAGATCAAGATCTGAGCTCCCACCTCCTCCTTTCTGCACCTCCTCCCTTCTTTACCTCTTCCCTCCTGCACCTCCTTCCTCCTGCACCTCTTCCCACCTGCACCTCCTCCCTCCTGCACCTCTTCCCACCTGCACCTCCTCCCTCCTGCACCTCTTCCCTCCTACACCTTTCAGCACTTCTTCCCTACGGCACCACCTCCCTCCTGCACCTCCTCCCACCTGCACCTCCTCCCTCTTGTACCTCCTCCCTCCTGCACCTCCTTTCTGCACCTCCTTCCTCCTGCACCTCCTCCCACCTGCACCTCCTCCCTCTTATACCTCCTCCCTCCTGCACCTCCTCCTTTCCGCACCTCTTCCCTCCTGCATCTCCTCCCTAGCCACACACACAATGAACAAAACCCCAAATCTGACAAGGCCATTATGAAAGTGAAACTGTTATTACGCAATACATTCACTTCCTCCCATACTTGTGACACCCATGACAGACAAAACCTCCAGTGTTCAGATCATAAAGATGGATATGGTGGTGCAGCTGTGAAGATGAATGACACTGGAGTCCTAAGAGGCTGGGGTGCCTCTACTTTGCTGTCTGCGGGAGTCCAACACCTCCCTGTCAGCAGAGTGCAATAAACCTTCCACCCATCTAATGCTGTCGGGGTGGAGTGACCTCAGCTGGGATGACATCATTCCATTCAGCCGGTAACAGATCGATTGCCTGTGCAGGGGGGGGGGGGGGGGGGGGGGGGGGGGGGTGGGGGTTTGTTGCAGCAGGATCAAAGAGGTGTGATGTAGAGATGGGCGGCAGGATCAGGGCACACACGTAGGTGGCCACACACACACACAACACAGCTTTCTCCTCCACTTCAACCCACACTGAGAGCACAGCTTCGAAGGGAATGGACGCAGGCTTGATGGTTGTTATTCTTTCTTTCTTTCTGCGTACGCAGGCTGATACTCCTGCGGACACTCCCTGTATAGCCAGGCAGTGGAGTTTTGTGTGTATGACCCTTTTTTTATCCCGCCATTAAGGCAGCCATACTCCATCTTCGGGGAAGGTGCATGCTATGTGTCACGTGTCATCCATACCAACGGCCAAACTGGCCTTCTCTTCCGAAAGTTGGTGATGGGATTTGACGTGTGTGCAAGATGTTATGCGTGCGTTCACACACGGAACCTTGGTTTATAGTCTCATTCGAAGGACTATATGGGGAATGGAGTCAGAACCAATGTTAACTCCGAGGGAAAAATCCCCCTATACCGAAATTCGAACCCGCAACCCCAGGATCACGAGTCCGGCGCTCTACCAACTGAGCTATCCGGCCCCTGATGGTTGTTATGGTTCTGAACATAAGACCTGTGGATGATCTATTCAGTCCTTGGAACCTTAAGAAAAGAGGCTGGTGAACAGACCAGCCGAGCCGAAAGGCAGGATGGAAAAAAATGAGGAAGCAGATGAGCTTTATCAATCTCCCCAGCAACACCACCTTGTGTGTGACAGCACCACCTTCCGTACGACAGGCTGGAACAAACTATTCAGAAAGCCATGGGTCTGACACAAGTGAAACACAGAATCTCTAATGTCAAGAGGCAGCCACAATAACTTCGTTTCTCATGAACACAAATGTAAATCTCCACTGCTTTGTTATCATTATTCATGTAGCTGTCATTCAGACTGCATCCAATTGTAAAGATGTACAAGGATGGTATGTGACAGAAAATTAAAATCAGAAACAGAGTTCTACCACCAAGAAGCAACAAAGTACCCTAAGGCCCATTACATGCCTATCAATTAGTGGCGGACACTTGTTCCTTTATTACTGAAGAAAGGAGAAGACAACTCCATTGTCCCCACACAGCAAGCACTGTATCAGTATCAGTGAAGGTCTCTTTTTTTCTTATAAGGCTTTATGCAGTTGGCATACGGTGAGGAACAGGATTATGATCAGAGTAAGGTTAAGGGTATGTGTTATGATTAGGGTCTGGTTAGAGTTAGGGTGAGGATTGGTGTCATGCATTCCACAGCTGGGAACTCTTCCATTTGTTTTCTTTTTCAAATCAAAATTCCTCTCTCTAATACATACACACACACACACACACACATATATATATATATATATATATATATATATATATATATATATATATATATATATATATATATAAACACAGCCAGAATCAGCTGGAAAGAATCATGGGAAACTTAGCAAGGGCCGCCACATGTGACCGTGCTTGATGATGCGACACACAGATCAGATTCCACACGTCGGACGAGAAATGCCACTGAAATGGCAACGTTAAGTTCCTCAATCAGCCACAGTGACAGCACACCCACTTGTCACGGTGCCAAAAGGGATGCTGGTGAATGAGCACAATTACCGCCAAATGGCTATCATTATGGCATGGCATCTGCTTCTGTAACTATCATGTCTGTCATCCAGTGATCTTTTTTTTCAGGAACCCACAAAACACCTTATATTCCCTATCATAACGCTTAGTCATATCTGTGTCTCCTATTAACTTGGTTCTGATAGCTGGGGCCATCAGCCTGGCATGGGTGACTCATCTGCGACAGATCAGGTGAAAGTCAAGCCAGTTCAACAACCCATCTACTTCCAGAAGTTAACTTTCTAAGTCTGCAAGAACGTATACTGCCCTGCCATCTCTTCCCCCACCCCACCCTTCCCCTTATACAATAATGTTTTCGTACAAATCTAATACAAAAAAAAAAATCACTTTACACTTACACTGTAAAACTGTGTACTTCACGTTTGTCTAAACATGGTTGTTGCCACTTGTCTGCTCTCCCAAAACCTGCTTTCAAGTGCTCCGACACTAAACAAAAAAAAATCTCAAGGTACTTGCTTGCACTATATTCCGACTTCTGGTTGCAGAGGGCCAGGCTGGTGAGGGATATTCCCTTTACAACTGTGCCTCCACCATCTGCCACTGACTGCACCACAACAGAGGGCCAGGCTGGTGAGGGATATTCCCTTTACAACTGTGCCTCAACCATCTGCCACTGACTGCACCACAAAACCAAAACTGGATTCAGAACATTCACAGACAGTGTGGTCATCATGGTGGACAGAACAGAGGTGTTCAGATTCATACGGCCATGTATAGATGAATACCGCACAACACACACCAGTACAAAGACACCCAGTTGTGGTAAATCAGTAGACATAGGCATATCACACGAACACAGCACCTTGTTTGACAAACTGCTCTGCACCAGTACAGTCAATAAGAACATCACAGGAAACGCAGCAGCTCCCCCCCCCCCCCCCCCCACCCCTCCTCCTTCTCTCCCTTCTCCCAATTTACGCAACCACGCCTAATTCATCATTGCCAGTTGTCACAGCTTCTACATCCATTAACAACTTCATAACAGACTTGTGTCCAGAGAGGGAAAAACAAAACAACGACAAAAAAAAAAAACAACCCAAAAAACAAAACAAAAAAAACCACCACCACCACCCTCTGATTTGCTAATTATTCTTCCATCATAGGATTGATATTTCGGCGAAAATATTCTTTCTGATGCCTCCCTCCCCACTTCCTTCCCCTCACCCCTGCCCACCCCCCAGGTTGTGTTGCTTGAGGACACGGTCCATAAATTGCTCATGGAGAGCAGATGAATCGCATGAAAATGTCATCAGGGCTGTTCAGTAATAATCACATACCAGTTACATGTAGATGATGACATTCTGGTGTCTATTGCCCGTTGTGCTGAAATTCACCCCCACCCCACCCCCAAATGTAAAAAAACAACACCACAAACAAAAAGGCAGGCCATTCAAATGTGTGATGTGTGCCCATCAGATAATTAAAGACCCACACGAAACCCAAGATTAATGAGAACCCAGCAGCATTCCTCACTGAACAATCATCTCCCCCAGGGTAGCCATCTTTTCACCCTTACTTCTTGTCTGTCTGTCTGTCTGTCTGTCGGTCAGATTATGCAACCACCAGTGAGCCGATCTTACCCATGTTTAAACCTGGCGGAATGAGGGAATGCGGATCAAGGACAAAGCCCAACACAGTTTGGTCCAGACCTAGAGGAAGATAGAGTAGCTATGGGACGGAATCTGAATTGGGCAGGACAGAGCTTAAGACCTTGAAGGAGTCTGGTGCTCTCTGAAGCGCCCTTTTAGTTGCCTTTTTACTTCATTTTCTGTCCAGTCTGTTGCTGACAGAGAATCACCATCTTACACCTCTGTTCTTACACATTTTTCTGAAGAATGGTTGATGCAATTACAGTTTTACACAGAAAATATACCAAGACTGTTCTGTCGCAAAATAAACCCCTTTAAAAAAAAAAATCAACGTAATCAAATGAAAGTCAAGACTTTTTTTTTTAATCAAAAAGGTGAAAAAACAAAGAGAACACACACACACACACACACACACACACACACACACACACAATGGTCACAGGCAATCATGGATGGTGACAGAGCAAGGCTGATGTTTAATTCTGGGGGGGGGGGAATCTACCAAGGCTCTACACGTCTTGATGACCAGCAGGAAAAGGAAAGGAAACGCAGGGGGGGGGGGGGGGGGGGGGGGGGGAAGACACAAAACAAAACCTACATAGAGACACTGAAAAACCTACCAATAGACACAGAAAGAAAACAAAACACAAGGAAGAGAGGACAATAACAAGAGCATGCAGAAAAAGGTCAAGTCTCAATGCATAAGAACAGAAGGAAAGAAGATAATGAAAGCCAAAACTGACCTAAAACTGGTGAGAATCATGCAAAGAGAAATAGGCAGTAACACTACAACAACCGTCCGTTTATAAGGAAAACACAAATGCAACTCTATTTTGGACCAACTCTGATCCATTCCGTCCAGGATCAAACACAGAATGCCTTATTTTCCTGTTTAACACAATAAGACCAAACCAAAAATGAAACAGAAAACCTACAATTCTGTCTCCCCACCACTACACACACACACAACAACAACAGCAACAAATGGAAGGTGAAAGATTGATTTATAAACAATAAGCTTACCTACTGAAAAAAAAAAAAAGGACACATAAACAAGCAGAGGCAATGACAAAATAAGGGACTGTTTAATCAAACTTCAGAAGTAGTGCATGTTGAGTGCGCGCTCACACTCGCGCATGCACACCGAGTCTGGCTCTTTCCACACGGTGACCCTGACCAAGCGGCCTCAGAAAACAAACGGAAAAAACCAGCCGCCAGTCAGGATAGACAAGCATGCAATTAACGACGTAATAAGACAACAATTACTGGTCTCCTTCTGTTTTGCTTTCTGCCTTCCCCTCCCCCTTTGATAAACAATAATTAGTCTCCCATCCATTCCCAACTGTTGAGTCCAGCGATAATGATCAATTATCTTCAGTTGTTCATTATCTGAATCACGTTAGTGAATAATAAAACAGCCGGGACAATTAGTCTTCTTTTTTTTTTTTTTCAGCATTTAAGAGCGGCAAAAATCCCCCCATTTTCTCACACTGGCATTGTCTGATCTTGTCTTTGTAGAGAGCACTAAATGAGACATTGTGATGCAGTACTGGTGGGATAATCAGGCAGGAACTGTGAACAAATTGCATGATGATAGCAATGAAAGACAGCATGGTTTATGCCCATTTGTCATGCACTTCTAATTTGGCAGTTTAGTTTGGTCCTTTGGAATTATCTTGCCATGGTGAATACTGTGTGCGTGTGTGTGTGCGTGTGTGCGTGTGTGTGTGTGTGTGTGTTGTGTGTGTGTGCTCGTGCGTACGTGTGTAACTGTGTGTGTGTGTGTACACGTGCGTGCATGCATAAATGTGTGTGTGTGTGTGTGTGTGTGTGTGTGTGTGTGTGTGTGTGTGTGTGTGTGTGTGTGTGTGTGTGTGTGTGCGCGCGTGCGTGCATGCGTAAATGTGTGAGTGTGAGTGTGTGTGTGTGTGTTGTGTGTGTGTGTGTGTGTATGAGTGCGCCTGCGAGCGTGTGTACGTGCATGGGTGCAAGCATATGTACCCTACGTGATAGTGCACTGGCACGTTTCAGTGTTAGAATAAATCAGACAGATAAAAAAAAGGGAGCAGACAGAAAGCAGGTGAGCAGAGTATGTATTCATCCATCTTCCTAGCAGTAGTATGACACCGCCAGCAAACTTGCACGCAACCTAGCACTCCAGTCCTTCCTTGGCACACACCCATCTGCATGCATTTGCACACTCAGTCACCCACATATGCACACAAGCTGAAAAAAGCATGTAGGTGCTTGCTCACAAGTGAAAATCTGTTTCTGTACAGTTTACTATGCATATTCTGAAGGTCCTGTTAAAAAGTAGGGAAGTGTGAATTTTGTATTTTAGTTCTAGACTCTACGACAGACATTGAAATTGTCATTACACACACTATACACTATCACCCCCCCCCCCCCCCTCATTCATACACACACACACACAGACACGACACACACACACATTCATACACATGTGTGCACATACACACACACACACGCATATATATATATATATATATATATATATATATATATATATACACACACACCAATAACATCAACATAAATAAACACAGGCCACCAAAGGTATTGAAGCTATACACGCTTGGGCAATAAAAACATCAAGCATCTGTGAGCAGACACACTAAACAATCTCACAAAACAGCAAAATACTTTCACAATTATAAACACTTCCATGTAGCAGAGTGAGAAACACACAACCACACAACAAAGAGACACAGCTGTTGGCATTTGAAGCCCAACAAACCAACACACAGACAATGGAGCAACAACAACAACAAAAGCACTGGCCTCTGTCTCACTTGTCCACCTGTAAAATATCAGACTAACATTATGGTGATGGATTGATCCCTTTGTATGAAAAAACAAAAGGAATCAAACAATAAGGGAGGGGAAATAAAAGCAGGGAAGTGTACTTTTCCTGTTCTTTGCAACTGCAGCATGTGTAGCAACAAAAAAGCGAACAAACACAAGAGAAATAAGTTCCATGCTGCTGAGCCCCACCCCTACCCCTCTTTCTCTTTGTATTCATGTCTTTTCGCACACACACACACACACAGACACACACACACACAGACACACACACACACACACACACACACACACACAAACTCCTCTTTACGCGGACAATAGTGTGTTGGGAAGTCCCAAGTCCTGTGAGTGGGCTGCAGGTGTCAGACTGTAGGTGAAGATCACTCTCTTTTCTCCTTTCGCACCCACCCTATCCGGGCCCCATCCACCCCACTCGATGCTCTCCCCTTCTGACACTCGTCACCTCTCCTCGCCTCCTTTCCTAGTTAGTGTACTAGACAAAGCCTGTTTGCACCAGCCAAAGCCTACAACAGTAAAAAATGCAACAAGGTCACCCGCCATCACACCAAGCTGTTACGACGAAGGTCAGGGAGCCAGCACGGCTTACGAAACGCCCGCCCCCCCTCCCTTCTCTCTCTCCCTCCCCCCCCCCCCCCCCCCCCTCCCGACTTCCCCAACCCTGATCTCTTGGCAAGCTGCTCCCGTCATACGATGTACGGTGACGGATGAAGTTCTTGGTCTACGCTGGGAGACGGTGTGTGACGCATCTCCAAAGCAAACCAATCCAATAAATTTGCGGATCCAACACGGACACATCTCTCTTGGGGCAACACAACATGCACCGTGAGATTTTGAAAGCTAGGCCTATAATGACATACTCTATCTTACAGAACACATTAAGGCTGTGACAGTTCAAATGTCATTAGAAACACACACACACACACACGCGCGCGCGCGCACCAATGAAGGGCTGGGTATATAAAAATGTTTGGTACCCTGTGTGTGCGTGCGTGCGCGCACGCGCGCGCGGTGTGTGTGTGTGTGTGTGTGTGTGTGTGTGTGTGTGTGTGAGAGAGAGAGAGAGAGAGAGAGAGAGAGAGAGGAGAGAGAGAGAGAGAGGGGGGGGGGGGGGAGGGAGGGAGGGAAATAATAATTATTCTGTGTGAAGAATTATAGGCCTGTAATTCTTCCACGCAAAATCAAAATTGAGTTGATAGTTAACTTTTTCATTATGCTCTTCGATTCCAAATCTGCTGCTCTGCTGACCCTGACAAACGGGCACATTTGGTCTGTGTTTCTCACCTTAACTTTTTGAAAACAAAGTTTAAGCAAGCATGTTCATTTAAGTTAAACAATGTCTCTATACGTGTTCCTCCACTCAAAAGATTACACTATCATAAACAATGTCTCTATACGTGTTCCTCCACTCAAAAGATTACACTATCATAAACAATGTCTCTATACGTGTTCCTCCACTCAAAAGATTACACTATCACGTGCGTTTATCATATCAGACGAGCTTCTGTATTTAACACTGAATAATTTTCATCCAAATGTTAAAAAAAAAAAAAATTGCTGGACTGAATCTTTCCGTTCATTACAGAATGTGCAGTTAGCCCAACAGCTCTTGCGAGACTTGGCACGGAGACTTGGAGCCGACACGTTGGTGCTTTTATTTTTGGCACATGACCCTACACTGCTCCTTACTGAATTGAGACAGACTCTCCTCCTCCCGACCCTCCCCGCCCACATATACTGGATGGGGTGCTACAAAACACAAATCAGCCAGCCAACCAACCAACCATCCAGATGAAGGTGGGTTCCTTTATCTGCTGGGAAATACAGAGACAACAAACAGCCTGTTTCCCATTACTCAACAGAGGCATTGTTCGGCACACGAGACCCTTCCTGATCCTCGGTGCCTCTCAGCGTGTGATGTGCGCGCGCTTCTCCACTGGTGCCCAAGGATCGGTTCGGTATGGAACGCTTACCGGCTTCAACCAACCATTACTACATCGTGAAGACAGCAGTTTCTGTAAAAAAAAAAACGGTGATAAGAAAACAAAATGCTGACGTTGGTTGAAAAAAACAAACAAAATGTCCCGTGAAAAAAACAAACTGAAAATTTTAACGGAAACACAATTTTCACATGTTCACGCTGCTACGACAGCGAGTCTAAAACAAAATACAACAGTTACGAACTTTACGACTTCCGCAACCTGTAAACAATGAAAACAAATGCTTTATGGCCGTTACTTTCCGGCATCTGGCACTCCGTGCCTTTCGTCCGAGAGAATTATTGCCGCGCATCAAATGAGTCACATGCCGGAAACTTGCGTGCATGCATGCGAATCGTGGTCACCTCCCCCCTCACCCCCATCGCCTTCCCCATGAATCATGACTTTACTTGCTTTTTCTTTCCGTAGAGTGTCCACAATCATCAAGCTGATTATCCTGACACTTTTGTGTGTATAACCGTTTTTTTTAAATATTTTTTATCCCGCCATTAAGGCAGCCATTCTCCAACTTCGGGGAAGGTGCATGCTATGTGCAACGTGTCATCCATACCAACGGCCAAACTGGCCTCTTCCGAAAGTTGATGGGATTTTACGTATGTGCAAGATGTTATGCGTGCGTTCACACACGGAACGTCGGTTTATAGTCTCATTCGAAGGACTGTATGGGAAATAGAGTCAGAACCAATGTTAACTCCGAGGGGAAAATCCCCCTGTACCGAAACGGCCCGGCGCAGATTCAAACCCGCAACCGCAAGATTACGAGTCCGGCGCTCTGCAAACTTAGCTATTCCGGCTTTGTGAGTCATAATTACTGTTTTTTTTCTAGGTGTTCATTACAGACCACAAGTGAGACTAAAAAGCATGAAATGTAATTATGATGTGTCACTTTCAGAAATACTTACCTGTGTTCGCATACCTGTCATAAAATTGTTGTTTTTATGAACAAACGGAATTCCTAAGCTTCTGAGGCCTACAGGTTTCCATAGTCCGGTATCGGTTGTGTTGTTGCGGCACGCTCCATGGCCAGGTCCGCTAACAGGAAAGGCTTGCTGGCACTTTTCTTTTTTCTTTTGTCTCTCACGTATTATTGTTGGAACCTCTACTGAATAAACACGATTCAGAGAGGAAAAGAAACGGAGCAGAAGAAGTGGGGAAAGAATAAGGGGCAGACCTGGAGTGTTTGCAAAAGAAAGAGAGAGAGAGAGAGAGAGAGAGAGGAGAGAGAGAGAGAGAGAGGGGGGGGGGGGGGGGGGGGGGGGGGGGGGAACGGACAGCGCAAATCAGAAACTAGCTGTCGAAAGGAAGGAAAAGAAATAAAGTCTGGTCCTATAACAAGGGCTATTCACACAGATCACAAGAAATCATCTGCCGTCTGATTTTCGCACATCATATTCATTATCAACCCAGGCAACTTGCTCTTACAATATGCTTCGATCACCGACGGGTAAAAAAAGAGAAAACCTTTTCTCTACACAGACCTCAAAATCAATAACACTTTCGAGAGACAGCCTCTCTGTTCTTCGACACCAATGCCCCACCCCGGTCTAGCCTGTCAACCCTTGACCTTGGGGGGATCAAATTGTCGACGGAATCGTTGTCGCCCTCTTTCACAGTCTGGCTGGCATCCGGTGGTTCTGTCCTTTTCACCGGTGACGAGTGACAAGAGGAACTCGAAATGTCGGTTCTCATTACTATCACCATGTCCCATGGTGTGAGCGGCGGCTACAGAATGAGCTCTGTGGCCAAGGGGCTGACCGGCCTCACAAAGGTTAGGAGTTCGAACAGCGAGGCGACAGCTACAACGGTGAACAGTTACTATTCCTCAGAGCTCATCTCGTGTGTGTGCTGTGGGTCACAACCGGAGGGTCCCTCGTCAAGCATTGTTGTGTCTGCGGAGAAATCACCCCCCCCCCCCCCTCACCTCTGATGTGTTAATGTCATCTCTGTCATGTGGAACTGACCCCGCCCCACCCCGCCCCATTTCCCCTAACTCTTCCAGACTGGAACTGCCACTCACGCATCTTTCATGTAGAACTACCTCCCTCTCCCCTCCCCAACAGTTTTCATCTCATTTACTACATAATCAGTGTGTGTGTGTGTGTGTGTGTGTGTGTGTGTGCGTGTGCGTGTGCGTGCGCGCGCGCGTGCACGTGCACGTGCGTACGTGCGTGTGCACGCTACGTTGTCTTGCACTGTCCATGCCACTCTGATAATTTTCTTTTTCCCTGTCACTTGGTTCCCCCCCCCCCCCCGATAATTTTCTTTTTCCCTGTCACTTGGTCCCCCCCCCCCCAGTTCATTCCACTACACGGAAGGCTAAGCTGGTCAGCAGGAACGTGGCTGGCGATGAATGCAAGCGACGTCAGCAAGTTTTGCTCGATGTGTACCGCCTGACCCCTCGGTGAAGAACCAGCTGACCCTCCACCAATTTTGCTGGGAGTCATGTTTAACCACGTAACCAGTGATTTGTGCGTCCTGGGGACAGAGGGAGGCACAGGGACGGGGGGGGGGGGGGGGGGGGGGGGGGGGGGGAGGGGGGGGGGCGAACGTCTTACGTACATGTGTACATAGTACAATCCATCAAAGAATGCTCTGTAGACGTAGGCACAGGTGTAGCATACCAGGCTGAAAAATGACCCTCGGGTAAACGTGCTACGTTTACAGGCAATCGTCGAATCAGCTTTTTCGCCGTTGCCTGAAGCCTGCAGGAAGTCAGCTGGCATTGCGCGAAATGGCCGTTACCGCTAGCCGTGATTCAACAATCTGCTGGCTTCAACCGGCACACTGGATTAGGCCTGACCGCTAGCCCGTGATTCAACAACCTGCTGGCTTCAACCGACACACTGGATTAGGTCTGACCGCTAGCCCGTGATTCAACAACCTGCTGGCTTCAACCGACACACTGGATTAGGTCTGACCGCTAGCCGTGATTCAACTGCTGGCTTCAACCGGCACACTGGATTAGGTCTGACCGCTAGCCGTGATTCAACAACCTGCTGGCTTCAACCGGCACACTCGATTAGACCTGACCGCTAGCCCGTGATTCAACAATCTGCTGGCTTCAACCGGCACACTGGATTAGGCCTGACCGCTAGCCGTGATTCAACAACCTGCTGGCTTCAACCGGCACACTGGATTAGGCCTGAACACCGTTTGCTACTGCTGTCCGGGTGTGGCTGTGTCAAGGAGGATCGCTGAGCGGGTGGGCGAGGACGAATACAAAGCAGGTGGGTGGGGGACGGAGGAAAAGAAGACGGGCGAACAGAAACACACGAATGACTTGCGTTGTGAGGCACTTCCAACTTACCCCGATTGCCTGTCACATTGAAATCATTCGAGTTCCCACTTCTCTCTGCTTTTGATTTCTTTGCATGCCAAGTTCTTTTGCACGCTTTACTCTTCCAACGCTACTTTCCTCAAAACAACAAACCAGGCGGTCTATGTCTTATCACTCATCATCACATATATTCATTATGTAACGTGACAGAGCCGTCTTTCATTATTATAAGTATATAACGTCAAACAATACCCATCGTTGCTGACCATCAGCACTGACATATGCTTGGCAATTAAGCCAACTGCTGCAATAATCTTACTGCGATTCACCGAATTCTTCACAACCTTCACAAGCCAACCACCTTGTTCCTTGATCGCCTCCACTGCTGTTCTCCACTTTGGAGGTTTCCAACCAGCACGTTGAGGAGCGAGCATCCAACATATCTAACCTGCTGCGTGGAAGACCATGCCTTCTTCACTCACACTAGAATGATCAAGACCACTCCATTACCTATTCATATTTCCGCACCACTCAAATCTGTTCCTCTTGAGTCTTACAATGATCCTTTCATTTGTACCGAATCGGGCAGTATCCACCCCCACATTGCTCACCGAACATTTCGTTTTACTGAATCTGTCAAAACACCCACCACACAACACCCATCAAAATGATAGCGTCATTTGACTGATATTTGGGAGAATCGATGAACATTCAAAATAAGATCGAACTCGAGACCTTGTCGTAGAGCCAGCTGATTCCAATGCCAAGACCAGTATGAATATGCTGTCAAAAACAGTATTGCAAAGCTAAATGGGAAGCAGACCAAGTATGTTGGCGATTCTGCTAAAGGGTTTTTATACTGCATTCATTACCCTAAAATGTCCAAGAATAGAGACCTGAATAAATAATGAAGAAAGGTACTGTAGCCAACACCTGACAGAGTAACTTAAAAATGAAGAAAGGTACTGTAGCCAACACCTGACAGAGTAACTGTTTTCGTTCGGTCAGAGAGAAAACAAAACAAAACAAAACAAAACAAAAGAGAATGGGGAGTGGGGTGGGGAGTGGGGTGGGGTGGGGGAGAAAAATGCATCACTGTGGGAGAGTATACATTTTTTTTTTTCAATTCGTGGAAAACACACAATTTCCATTACAACGTATCTGATCTTCAGTTTATTAATTTTGCAGCCTCCCCTCTCCCAAATCAGTGTCACCCAACCCCTTTCCCTCGGCTCCCATCTATGGCAATGCAACCTCACTTCCACCCACTCAAATCTACTCCTAAACTGTATCCCCCTTCCGTTCTCCTTCCAGTCTTCCATTGCCCCTCCCCTTTCTCCTTCTCCCCTACCACCCCCTCTCTTTCTCCTCCCCCCATACCATCCCCTCTCTCTTTCTCCTCCCCTTACCACCCCCCCCCCCCCCTCGCTCTTTCTCCTCACACACGTGTGCACGGATGGACCTCTAAGGCTGTTAAGGCTGTCAGACACAGCCGTCAGCTGCTTTCTGTGGGTCTCCGAGTTCAATTCAGGCAACAAGCCTTTGGCTTGATAATTTCCTCTTGTGAAACGATCACGGCGTTTACTGCCGAAAAGTTCACACTGGCGCCCGCCCGCCCGCCCGCCCAACTCAGCCACTCTCCCTCCCCACCCCCCAAACACACACACACACACACACATATACCTAGCAGTTCTTAGTGGTAGTGTGATGGTAAACGACTACCATCACCACGTATCATCGACGATCTTTACGTGGACCCTGTGACCTCATTAACGTTTGAAATGCTAATGTCGTGACAAACGCCAAACATTTCGCCACTGTTCATATTCGCAGTTTGTTAAGTTCGCCTGTGGGGAAAAAAAGTTATGCACCTTTCCAGTGCCGCGAAATGCTTAAACAGAGATGGGTTAAGAGAGAGAGAGAGAGAGAGAGAGGAGAACAAGGGAGGGGCAGTGGTGAAGAAAGCCCACCTCCTTAAAAAACAACAACAAACCCAGATAGAACGAAAATCATGATTATTTACCAATGCTGGGGGTTTTTAGCAGTGGGTGAACGGGAAGAGGAGAAGTTTGGGGGTGTGGGGGGGGGGGGGGGGGGGGGAGGTGTTACACACGACATTTTAAGGGGGAAAAAAAAATCCTGGTTCCCATCCACACTCCTCTCGCTCATCGCACCATCATCAGAACCATTCTACCATTATCAGATCTGTCGATGGAATTATCTATATCTTTGCGATGGAGGTGTTCCACACTCAAGCTAGCTCGCATCCAAATACATCTGCCCCACTATCCTGAAAAAAAAACAACCAAAAACAAAACCCATTTACGATCCTATCTTTTGGTGGCTTATAACGGAGGCACTAATTTTGTTTCTAGACAAAGTCATCACTGGACTGTCATTTTTTTCTGCCACTTTTACCTTCTAGTCACAGGGCCCAAGCCCAATATAACCCCCCCCCCCCTCCCCCCCCCCCCCCCCCCCCCCCCCCCCCCCCCCCCCCCCCCCCCGTGCTCCAAAGCTCTATTCCTGGCGCATCCTTTCCTTCCACGCCCCCAAAACATCAGCCACCCATCCATCTGCACGAGAATCATGTCACCGCAACAGGACACAGCTTTCAATCGACCACCTTCACACCAACGATGGGGATGTCCATCATCGCGAAACGCTCAGACACACACAGACACACGCACGCACGCGCGCGCGCGCGCGCACACACACACCACACACACACACACTACACACACAAGGGGCTGGGGGCTGCTGTCCGTCAGTGACGGCAAAGGGGATCGATCGTCCGGTCCATCACGAAACGAGGCATCCGCCAGCCAGCAAGTCCCTTCAAATCGCTCATCAGATCAACTTACGTCACCGCTAACCGCTCCGGCCGCCGCTCTCGCCGTTCACACCGGCACAGCAGAAAACGGACACGACCCTTCAGGAGGGAGAGAAGAAGGGTTAGAGTACAGGAAAAGGAATGGGGACGATTAGAAATGGGGAAAGGCAACCAACCAGCGGAGAAAAAAAAAGAAAAAAAGCTTGGGGGTGGCAGTGGGTTAAAGGAAATGGAGGTAGGTGGGGTTTAAGGTTAAAAAAAAAAATTAAGCAGTGGTATTATGGTGGAGGAGGGTGGAGGTGGATGGGTGAGGTGGTGGTGGTGGGGGGGGGGGGGGGGGCAGCAAGAAGGACGACGAAGGACAGCGAGGGCAGAAGATAGAAGGGGAAGGGGGGAGGGGGGTGGGGAGGGGGAGACGATGAGAAAGACAAAGAGAGGTTGGGGTTCGGGCGGGGATATGAAAGCAGAATGTGCGTGAACAAACTGAACTTTTTAAACATCAAAACCACCAGCAAAACACAAACCTGACGCTGGCGCACATTTCAAAACAGACCCGTCTGTGTTGATACCCAAAACGCGGACACATCAAAAAGCTGTCAAAACAAAATCCATCGTCATCCTCCCGCTTTTATTGTTTTTTTTTAAAAAATATTTTTTATTCTTTATAAATTTCCAGCGCTTAAAACGGAATATCAACTTTGGGGAGTTGGTTAACACACGCACGTATGCACATAGCTCCCCCCCCCCCCCCCCACTCCCCTTTCAACCAGGCAAGGATTACAATGGCAAGTGGCAACAGCTGAACCTTTTTAACGACCTAGACAAAGGCTTACAGCTTTAAATAGGAAGCCCACGAGACGCTTTGTATTCGCCGAACAGCGGGGGACTGCTGACGACATAATTATATTTGGCCAGTTAGCTCACTGGAGGCCAGCTGTGCTGCTGCACATATTCATTAGGCCCATATTGACCACACGTATACACACATACACACACCGGGGTGTCGCGGCCCATTGTCGTTAATGGACGAGTCGCAACACCGTCTGTTTGGATAACCTGCTGGGGTCTGTCGTGCTCTCGCGTGTTTCGGGTTCAATTTGGATTATAAAATGTTATGCACATTTACACACACACACACAATCTATTTATCTATCTATCTGTCTATCTACCTATCTCTAATGTAAATAGTTTCAACATAAAAATGATTATGCCTCCTGTTCTATTTATTCCGGGCAAAAGCACGTTGAGCCGTCTGTAAATGTTGACTTTAATCTTGAGGTTACCTCACAACACTTGCCGATCAATCGCCATTCTGCAGCACACTGAGAATGCATCAGGAGGGAGGGGTAAGGGGGATGGCGGGAGGGAGGAGGAGGAGGGAGAGGCATGGAAGGGGAGGGGGGTGGACCCGTGCAATAATCACTCTGCTGTATGCAGACCATGTTTATGCAGCTCAAGAAAAATGAATATTGATAATGACTTGCACAAATATCCAAAGCCATTTAACAGCTCCGCACCGGTGACCCCGTTAGCTGATGGGACATTTTGTTGTTTTGTATCTTTCCAAAACAATTAGCTTTTCATACATGACCCCCACCCCACTCCAGCACCACTCAACACCAGCGCACGCAAAGAAGCGCAAGCACACACACACACGCGCGCGCGCACTCTTCCTCTATATTTCTCCCGGTATATGTAAAATACATACACGCGCACACAAACACAACCGTTTCGGATGTTCTTGTCAACGACAAACAATGCGCGTGTGTCACGAGCTCTCTCGTGGAAGTTGCGTGCCAACTGCGCGACGGCCCCTGCGCAAATGGTCCACTGCGCGATGCCTACTGAGCGTCAGCCTTCTGAGTGAAGGCCTACTGAGGATGATCTACTGCACTACTATATATGTTGTGTGTGCGTATGTATGTATGTGTGTGTTGTGTGTGTGTGTGTGTTGTGTGCGCGTGTATATAATGCTGAACAATTAAGTAGTAGGGGAAAAACAAGTGCAGGCCATTATTATAGCAAAGATTTAAAAAAAATGAACATGAGGAAAATGGGAACTTTAAAGTAAGAAAATACATTACAAATATGAAAACCCTTCACTAGCTGCATGAGAGAACCATCGTAATCCCTCTCGATGATATATATATATATATATATATATATCGAGGGTTGCCCGGAATAAACCTCGTATCGCAGTTACCGCTAATTTTACAGGAGAGCCATTTGAAAGTTCAACATTCACATGAAATGCTTTTCTGTGTCTTTTGACAAAAAGATTTATGTCTACGGAAATGGTGTTCTTGTCTCTCCGTGTTTATATATTTTTCATTTTCATAAAACAGTGGTTTAATTACCAAAATTGGATAACTTATGTGGTATGTAGTAAATAAAGGATTTTGGCAGTCCCAGACATAGTATACTCTACACGAATAGAGCCCGGATAAACCACGTACAAGTATTTGCACTGTTTATCTGGGCCAAGTGCACAGCAGCACATGGCAAACTGGGACTGCATTACTCTTGTAGTTAGAGATAACTGGCAGGAAGGGTGTGCAGATGGTCAACTCTAGGTCCTCATTAAACCCCGTAGCTCTAAACTACGATGTGTCTGTGATAGCGTTGCTTGAAATCAACAGCCTGCACAAACCAAGTATATGGTTATGCGGCTTTCACACAGACCATTGCTCACCGTCAACTTCCAAAACGTTCTATTGAAACTGACTAAAACCAGTAACGGCCTTCCAATAAGCCACAAAAAGTGACCTACCCACCTTTGACTGAATATAAAAGACGTATGTTGGTTTGCTTGATTCGTTTTCACTTATAATGTTATTATGAACTGAGTTTCAACGACAATTTTACACCCTATTCTGATACAGTGAAGTGTAGTATAGTTTGATCGAACAAAGTCTCTCTATTTTGTATTTGTTTTTAATCTATAATCAATTTACAGTGACCGTCTTTTTATATATTTTTAATCTATAATCAATTTACAATAATGTAACATTTATTCATACAGCATGAAGCAATCAAATAATAAGAACATTCGAAAAGGGGGAAAATGTTTAACCTGTTTAGTTCTTTAAAATATGATGATGCATGCGGCAAAATACAAAAAGTAGAACTAACAACAAAACAAAGAAAAACAAAGCAAAAACAAAACAAAACAAAAACAAGCAACCCTTTAAAAAAACTAACCTGTGAAAAAGTGATAGTCCAGACCATTCCGATGTACACTGCACTTTAATCCCAGTCCAAACGAGCAAAGTCAAAGTATTCAAGTTACCGGACTCATCTTATATCACGTCACATAACCGTTGCAAAATAGCCTGATTATCATCACCACAAAAAGGCACTGCAATTGCCAATTCAGTCTTGTTTCCTGTAGCAGTATGTAAGTATCCCAGTCACAACGTGTCAAAGCATCAAGTTCAAGAAACATTGGATCTTTCACTTAACAATAGCAGCATGTCAATACTGTAAAATACTGTTAAAAGGGCAGACTGTTATTCAAAACGATGTTTGTCAAGCATCCAATGTTTAATTCACACAATATCACAACATATCAAGTCACATGAAGTCGCCACAACTGAGGGTTTTTCTGGCATTATAGCAGTGAATGAGTTCAATGTGAAAGTCTTTTGCAGAAATGAAATGATTAGTCCGAAGTCATGTCCTTCTCGTTGACGTCAGGCTGTGGGAGGCGATCCTTGGCAGCAGAAGAGGCAGGCAGGTTCTGTAGAAGGTGTGGTGTTCCTCGGGAATGACTCCAGAGGAACAAAGGTACAGAAGGTCAGCTTTCTTCGCTTCAGAAATGGGAAGTTTTTGGCTGTAGAGATGAGGCACGGTCTTGTAGTATGGACAGTACGGCCCCTCTTGCTGCCTCCAACTACCTTGATGGTCTTGTAGCTGGGCTGATCAAAGGATGTTTTGTATAAAATTTCATCTTACTCTGCCCTTCTCGAAGCGCAATGCTTTAAGTTGCAGCCAGTTTACTTTTTGGCCCGTGATGTCCGTTTTTGTGTTTCTGAAAGCTGATGCAGCCAGTGCCTTAAAGTCCAAAACGTCTGTAAATTTCATTGGAATGACCACATAGGGCCGTGTTCTTCTGGCCATGCGCAGGATGATGTCCCCAGCTGCTTGGGGTTGTAGATGGGCGTGCTTTTCTTTGCGAACGTGATAGCCGCGTGCATGGAGTCACACTCCATCTGCGTTATGGCCACTCTCCAGGTACTTGTGGGTGATGGTCTGAATGTGTCCGATGTTCTGGACTGCATGGGCAAGAGCTGCTGCAGGTATGGTTTCGGTTTGCCCAGAGCAACAGTCTGAATAGATGACAACTTCCTCCACAAAGTCTGGAAGTGAGCTCAGGTAAAAGTAGATGCACGTTGCGATCTCACATGCACCTCTCTTACCCTCAGTCTCATCCATGTGTAGCACTTGGCTTCCCATCGGCCAGTGAGTAAATGGTGAAGTTATACACAGACAACTTTCGTCTATAATATAACTGACTCACTAAGCCGCAGGGGGACTGGAGGACTGCCTGCAGATCCACGGTGACCACATGCTTTCGGCGATCTTCCTTGGTCTCTCTGCTTGTCCCGTCTTTCTCAAGGCGTGCCCTCTTCTTTCTTTCCTGGTGTTCTTCATAGGCGTTGATGTCATCTTCTGTGGCCAAGTCTGAAGTCTTTTTCACGGCGAAAGCAGCACACACAGAACACTGATCTTTTTTGGCACATGGAATGCCAGATTGTACTCGCTATTGAATAACCTGCCGGTACCTTTTAGTGGAAACTGGCTGCAGTCCTTGCTCTTTTGCACTGCTGCACATAGAAATCGTGCATCTTCTTCACTGTCAGCCCAGGCTCCAAATATTTCGCTGCGTGTCCTTCCGTGTGTAGTGAGACTCTACGGCGGGGAAAGACTCTATGTGTCTTCTGACGCCCTCACTAGCGGCTTCGCTAGTTTTGTTGTGTGGCTGGCACTTTCCTCGACGTTCTTGGCAGTAAAGGTCTGATTCGTGCTGTTCTTTAGAGCGTGATCACGTAGTACTTCGCCTTTTGCCAGTGTCGCCAAAAAGAACTTTTTGCACACGCGTTGTTCCTGGCCGTCCACAAACAAAGGAAAAGGTCTGGCACCGTTGACGCTTCTTGGGCACTGGCATATTGTCCGCCCCAGAATACTGACAGTCTCTCTGTCTCTTACATGAGCCAAATAAAGTCTTTCTGTCGGTTGTAAGTGTCCAAGGCATAGAATGTCTGAAAGATCTGCTGCCGATTTTCTTCTGGGACGCGATCATTGCACTTGAATCTGCACTTGCTACAGTCAATCTGCTGGACACATTTGGCTTGCACAATTTTGCCAGTCTGAGATTCATACTCTTTCCCTTGCAAATTTAAGGATTTTCTCACGTTTTGTTTCCAAGCTCCCGGGTTTGCCGTTTTCTTTCTTGAAAGATGTTTCTTGGGCGGGGTTTGGAAGGATCCTTGTTTTCTTGGAGTGATGTTTACGCTGGCATTGGACTGTTCTTTTGTTGGTGTGGTTTTCAAACTCTCGTCCTGGGTGGGATACTTGGTCCCTCCCCCGAGCTGTCCCATCAGTCTGGTTCTGATCTTTGGTTGGTGTCGACTGATGTGTGGTTGGAAGTCTTGCTCATCCCCATCATCAGAATGGAGGACTGACTTCATGCTGAATTCCTGAAGACTGTTGTCTGTCTGGACCTTGTGGCAAGCATCGTAGTGAGACGGCTCGTGGACAGTGAAAGCCAGTGTGATGCGTTCTGCGTGCTGCAAGTCGTGCCGCCGGTGCTGCTAGTGGATGGCAAGAAGTCTAAGACGGATTTGAATAAGTCACTCGTGTAAACACGGATGGTCTCTCGGACCAGTCGGCCAATTACTCGTGGCAGAAGGTCTGCGGCATCATTGCTCCATTTGCCTGGCTGTTGCAATTCAGAGACATTCATATGGAACCTCATAAAGATGTCATTGTCATCTTCCCCAGGTTTTGGGACATGAAGGGACCGTATGCTCCATAATGTCTTCAAGGTGGTCACACAAACAGCGGCGGAGTTCCTGTCCTGTTATGTCTTCCAGATGAAAGGCGGAGGCTTCAAAAAACAGTTTCCGTCTGGATTCACTTCTGTTCGGATCAATCCATTAGCTGATAACAGGTTGTCCAGACGAACGTGGTGTATTGCGACATTGTCCTCTTCTTCCTTTGTTAGTGCTAGACTGGCAGCTTGTGCCCTGATCAGATCACTCTGACGTTTGGTCTTCCGACGTCGTTTTCTGCTTTGGACTGCGGGGAAGCTACTGTCAAAGGTGTCGGACTCTTGGTCATGTGGTGATGTCTCGATTCTTTGATGGTACAAATGTCGGGTCTGCAGAATCATCAGCAACTTCAGGACCAACTTTCATGATGAGGGGTTCTTCACCTGAAGAGTTGAAGTCTGACTGTGGAGCTACCAGTTTTTTAATCAGAGGTTCATCATCAGACGTATTGAAAGCGCTGACTCGTTTTCGAACAAGGGGTTCATCATCAGACTCATCAAATGCATCCATCTCCTGGCCTGCTGCTGGCTGTTGGTTGCAGTGGAATGAGCCGCTGATTCGTCCGCCGCTGAGACGAAAAGAAGTCGCCAGATTGAGATACACGCTGTCCTCCATTCCTGTCTGGGTCCATGCTGTTCACACTGGATACCAACCTGCAACAGGGAAACATGTTTCAAACATCACAGCTTGATGAAACAATGTAGAGTTAGCCATGCTCATTAGGAAACATATCAACATGTATGTATGTATACATGATGCATGCATGTGTGCAAGTATGTATGTAATTGTGTGTGTGTGTGTGTGTGTGTGTGTGTGTGTGTGTGTGTGTGTGTGTGTGTGTGTGTGTGTGTGTGTGCATGCCTGCATGCATGCGTGCATGTAAATGTTTTAGATAAAATAAGAGAGGAAGACGAGAAGAGAAGAGAGAGGAGAGGAGAGAGGAGAGAGAGAGAGAGAGAGAGAGAGAATTTATGAAATCCTACAATAAAAAAACATGCCATACTAACAATGTAAAACTGGATTCATTACATAAAAGAAAAGACCAAACAGGGTGAGGGGAGGGGGGGGAGGAGAGAGAGAGAGAGAGAGAGAGAGGAGAGATATGAGAGAGAGGAGAGAGAGAGAGAGAGAGGAGATGAGAGAGAGAGAGGATGAGAGAGAGAGAGAGGAGGAGATTATGGTTTATAAAGAAATAATGGATATTACCCTCAAGAAGTCAAGAAGAATTTGTTGATCTTGGCAATCAGCAATGATACAAGGTTTCAGCAAATAGAAAGTAGCCTTTCTGTGTGAAGAAAATGTCCATCAAATGGGTAGGAGTGGATCGGTAAACTTGAGCTATGGTTCTATGTGACCAGCCCAGGTCCCGTTAGGTATGCAAACACTCCATTGCGACATCAATTTGTGATGTATACTGTCTGTCAACGTGTCATTTGAACCAATTATAAACACAATGACAGACAGTGATGACTTCAGACAAAGTGTCTGCACAGCCACCAGATAACCTAGTGCGTAGGATCTATTCTAACTGACGTATCATTTTCTGTAAAAGAGATATATGTGCATGCAAAATGGGGGTTGATAATATTTTGTTGTGCTTGGTTTAAAGGCTCCAAGGCAGCAGCCTCACCCTTATTTTGCCAGTATAAACAAAGCACTTGATAATACCGCTTTTACACTGGCTCTCTGCTAGGACAGTGGCAGATACTGGCCGATATTAAAGCCAGTTAGTGCAAGATACGAGGTTTTATACAGACACGACTTATGAAAGCAGAGAGGAGAATCGGACTAAATGAAGCCAACTTTTCAAGATACGAGGTTCATACTGCCATCTTTTCAGGGATTTTGCTTCGGTTGACTAACGTATATGTAATTACGGTTTTCATGTGGTCACTGAATCTTTGAAATTCATACTTTGTTTAATTATTCATTTATAACTCAACAATTTAAATCAAAATTCAGTTTCTGATATGACAAACACAAACTGGAACCTAAACCAAATCGAATGATGTAAAAAAGTGATTTTCGAAAAAATAGTGAAATACGAGGTTTATCCGGGCAACCCCGATATATATATATATAGAGAGAGAGAGAGAGAGAGAGAGAAGAGAGAGGAGAGAGGAGGAGAGAGAGAGAGAGTAGTGTGTGTGTGTGTGTGTGTGTGTGCCTGCGCGCGTGCACGCTAACTTATGTGGTTGTGGATAAGTGTACACACACACACGACTGACGCGCAGTTGGGTGTCCCGCTGTAAGCTTGTCCCTACGTCACTCCAAGGGCCGTCACACGAAGTATAGCGGACACCTATAGCTGGCCGCCGCCAAGCTCTCGTTGCCAGTTCTGCGTGCACTGTGACGTACAACCAATTATTCGCCACTGATGCAGCTAATCACAGTCTGCTGCTCAGCCTGATCACAGGGTATCCTATCATGCATTGCATGGTTTTCTCCTTCCCCATTCCCTCCTTCCCTCAACCCCCTCCCCCTTTTTTTTTGTTCCTCTCGAGAGAATCTGACTATTACTCGACCACGTGTAATCTGCATTACTGAAGTTTCTCCCGGTAATCCGCAACCAACACGTCGCAGGTAGCTCTCATTTCATTTCAACGGTTCAAATTGTGTTTCTGGATTTTTAAAAAAAGGAGGATCTAAGGGCATGAACACTAGAGAACAACTTGTCAGATATACAATCCAACCTCTCAGGGTATTCGTAGCCAGTCTCTCAAAACTGGTCAATTTGCCGTGCAAGCATGTGCATGCACACACGTATCTGGGTACTGACGACGGCTAGGAGCACAAGCTGAATCAGCCACCACAACCTCCGCTCCAACCTCTTTTGCTCTACCCTAGGCCCTCCCATTATATTTACACCCACCCACGCAGACAAAAAAAAAGTATGCTTGCGCACGCGCGCGGTGTGTGTACACGCGCGCGTGTGTGTACACGCGCGCGTGCACAAGCATACTTTTTTTTTTTTTTTTTTGCTAGTGGGCTACCTGAATTGTAGCACTGAAGTTTGTCAGAACTTCTACGGCCATGATCAACTGCCAAACTTGGTTGAATCTCATCAAATACGCACACACACACAACACACCACACACACAAACACACACACACCACACACACACACGTGTGCGCGCGCACACACACAATCACCACCACTGCTATGCAAATACTGTTATTTACCCATTATGACTACACGCATAATACAAAATACAGCGATTTGTTAGTGTCCCCTCCTCCACTCCGCCCCCCCCCCCCCCCTCCCCACACAGAGTTTCCGCCGAGCCGTGTCAGAAGCTCTGGACCTCAATCCATCAGGCAAAGATTCCACGCCACACAAATGCTTTGAGCTCATCAGGACCGCCCCCCATCTCTCGGGCACTGCTGATATGACGTGAATCAATCTCCCCTTTTACAAAAACGAGATATATTCACGTTCACCCCTGGGGCGGGGGAGGGTGTCAACATATTGCAAGGCATGTCTGGGAGTGCCAGGGAATCTGACAGGGGGTGGAGAGGTGAGAGCTGGTGGTGGGGAGAGAGAGAGAGAGAGAGAGGAGAGAGAGAGCTGGGAAGAGAAAACAGCGAGAGGAAGGTGAGGCGAGACGGGGTGTGTGGGTGGGAGGAGGAGTAGGTGGTAAAGATCAAGCGACCACTTCTTGTACAGATCGAAGCCAGTAAGCTGAACAAGAGCGGGTGCATCCGATAAGCAGCGCGTACCCCCCCCCCCCCCCCCCCCCCCCCCTTCTATCGATAAATTCACGTACTAAAAACTGATGTCATGAAGAGCGTGCCGTTTGGTTCCGAGAAGCCCAAACATAATAATGAGGCCCTCCGTCCGTTATTTATTTTACTTTTTAACATGCGCGCTGGTGACCTACTCGTTTTTTGAGTGAACCAGTGTTTTAGGAAGAAGAAGAAGAAGAGGCCGAAAGGCTGCACATCCATGTCACAAAGAGCGCAACGTAAAATGCAAGTTATACCTACGCGCAGGCAGGACGGATTGCTTCTAAAGGAAGGTCTCTCTCTCTCTCTCATATACATAATCAGGCGCGCGCAAACACACACCGAACACACACGCTCGCGCTCTCTCTCAGCGGTAAACGTTTGTATTTACTGAACAATCGCTCTATCTCTTTACGTATTTGTTCTATTCATTTATTAACTTTTTGATGTCCACTGTTAATGCTGAATACAGATTCAACCACAGGCCCTTTCTGGGTATCTTAATGGAGTGTCCTGCGCGTGCCTGTACCCATCGTTAACACAGCGCAGGCCTCCAAGGGTGGTACAGGACTGCTCTAAAGGCAGGTGAAGACAGTGCTTCTCTGGGTCCTCCCCAGCACCTTCGGGTGTTTCTTTTTCTTCTTTGCCTTAACTAGGCTGACCCTGGAGAAAGGTCCAGTGACGGTGAGGAAAGACCCACTGACCACAGGGAAAGTCCTGTTGACAGTGGGAAAGACTACAACTTTGGATTCTCTCTTGAGGGCACATAAGACCGTATGGCGAAAGCTTGGCTGTGTCTGGAGTGGCACTGTCTTCATCTGTCCGTGGCAGGGGTGGTTGGGTCTGTGGGGTGTGCTCGGCAGCTGGAGGGTGGTGTTTTTCGCCGGTGGGCTCTGCAGTCATGAAATACGGGCTGGTACACCCATGGGGATGCTACTTTAAGGCTGTTATGAGCTGCATCCTGTAGTCTAATTTACCTCTTTTCAGGAGCAGTTATGTCCCTTGATATCTTAATGGAGTGTCCTGCGCGTGCCTGTACCCATCGTCAACACAGCGCAGGCCTCCAAGGGTGGTACAGGACTGCTCTAAAGGCAGGTGAAGACAGTGCTTCTCTGGGTCCTCCCCAGCACCTTCGGGTGTTTCTTTTTCTTCTTTGCCTTAACTAGGCTGACCCTGGAGAAAGGTCCAGCGACGGTGAGGAAAGACCCACTGACCACAGGGAAAGTCCTGTTGACAGTGGGAAAGACTACAACTTTGGATTCTCTCTTGAGGGCACATAAGACCGTATGGCGAAAGCTTGGCTGTGTCTGGAGTGGCACTGTCTTCATCTGTCCGTGGGCAGGGGTGGTTGGGTCTGTGGGGTGTGCTCGGCAGCTGGAGGGTGGTGTTTTCGCCGGTGGGCTCTGCAGTCATGAAATACGGGCTGGTACACCCATGGGGATGCTACTTTAAGGCTGTTATGAGCTGCATCCTGTAGTCTAATTTACCTCTGTTCAGGAGCAGTTATGTCCCTCGATATCTTAATGGAGTGTCCTGCGCGTGCCTGTACCCATCGTCAACACAACGCAGGCCTCCAAGGGTGGTACAGGACTGCTCTAAAGGCAGGTGAAGACAGTGCTTCTCTGGGTCCTCCCCAGCACCTTCGGGTGTTTCTTTTTCTTCTGTTCTATTCATTTATTAACTTTTTGATGTCACTGTTAATGCTGAATACAGATTCAACCACAGGCCCTTTCTTGTCACACAAAAAATAACAGGAACGCGTGTGCGCTTTACGGCATGAAAGCACGCTCTTTTGGACATGCCAAAATCGGCACTTTTGAAGTGTGCGCTGGCTAACAACAAGTGTGCATTCTTTTTCCACTGCCCTGATAGCCTAACGAGCATTTCTTTCCCCGACGCCAAGAACTTAACAGAGGAATCCAGGCTGACAGGGGACCTCTTCTTTGATCAGAGGCCTCTCTCAACCTCTGGAAATCGTGCCTCCTCCAACCCCCCCCCCCCCCCCCCCCGCAATCCCCCTCCCCTCCCCTGCTAACCCCATCCCACGCGCCTTTCTCTGTGACAGGACACAGCGGCTTACAATCAACTGGCAAGTCATCATCATCCCTGGATTCAAGGCGTTCCGCTGGTTCGACGCGTCTTCAACTGTTGGATCATGTCACTTATGGCATGAAGAACAGATGAGGGGGGGGGGGGGGGGGGGGGGGGGAGGGGAGGGGACAGGTAGGCTATAGAGAGGATGAAAAAGGGAAAGGGCGGAGGAGGGTTAGGGTGGGGGTGGGAGGGGGTTGTCCGGTTCATCTCTGACCGAGAGCGGCGGGGGATGAAAGGGTACAAAGCCAGCCTGTCAGGGCGGACTGTCGACGCCTTACAAGTTCCGAGCCGAGACCGACAGCTCGAGCCGCCCCCCCCCCCCCCCCCTCCTCCCCGTCTCCCATCCTCCGCCTCCGTCCAGATTGCGGAGATTCCGTCACATGAAGTGACCTGCCCGCCCCCAACCAGACTGAACTGATTTTTTCCCCTCACCCAACACAACGGGAGAAGAAGGGAAAAAAGGAAAAACAACAACGACAACAACAAAACCGCACGCATGCACACGCAAACACACACACACAGCTAGAACAAAAAAATCCACGAGCACGTACAACAACGCGCGCCTGATTCAAAGACGCCGAGGAAAGACTGACGAAACATTACAAAAATAAAGAAGAGGATGCCTGCACACGTCAGCACGCAGACACAGATCTTTTTTTTTTCTCCCTTGTAACTCCCAGCCCCTCCTTCATCCCAGGACTTTCAGTTCAAAACTACATTTCACGACCACAGTATTCAGGTCAACGGGTCCCCACCCACAAACCGTGACTGGTGGTGGATGTTACGTGATGGCGCGTGCAGCCCGTCACGCTCCAGATTTATACACCCCCCCCCCCCCCCTTCCCCAAACACTGTACTCTAGAAAGCGAACGATAACCCTCCTCCTCACCCTCTCACACGAACCGAGAGAAAATTCGGACAGGCCGATCTGAACTCATGCGATACCCACTCAAAGGGGGGTGGGAGTGGGGGTGGGGGGTGGGGATGCGACATATGGGCAGCCATCCTCATCCGCACTACCCTTACCTTATATTACAAAAAAATTACATTTTATACTGTTTGTATAATGCTTTTAGTTTCTTAGCAACTTGTTTCCTCTCCACACTTTCGTTTTAATTCCATTTTACTATCCTTCACAGGCTGCTTTGGGGTGCTGTTGGATTCTTTTTTGAACCCTTGGTGGTGAGAACACCACAGAATTATGAACTGTGGTGTGTCTCTATTTGACACCAGGAGCGCAGACACAATCAGCCGTGTCTCCCTGATGAGTCCGATCCAGCGGACGAAAGGCCTAGGAGCAGGCAATACAAATAGATCTGCCTCCAGAAGGGATCACGATGGTTCCCTCAGGCAGCTAGTGAAGGGTTTTTCATATTTATAATCTATTTCCCCATTTTCTTCAATTTTTTTTTTCTCTCTAAAATTTCAAATCTTTTGCAAAGTCATTATTATAATGACAGAAGAATTGTTAGCCTGCACTTGTTTTCCCCCACTACTTAATTGTTCAGCAACAAAAAAATTATCGGATCACTTGCTAAATCGGTGTTAAACACACAAACAGCCGGCCCGATGAATTATAATTGCAAATGAACGCTGAAGCACAAACAAAACGAATCTACACACGAACCCGCATTTGATTATTGTTTTCTTTTCTTTTCGCGTTCATCACACACACACACTACTTTGCAGCAGTTGGAAAAGTACATGGCAGGAGTAGTCTCGGTTTTGAAGATTAGCATACAAAGCGCAGAAATGAAACTATAATAGGCGAAAGAAACAGGGGGAGCTGAACAGAGGCGACACGACAGAATTTCAGACTAAGTACATGTACAGACAAAATTATGACAGCGGGAAAAAAGAAAAAAGTGGTGGTGGTGGTGGGAGGGGGCGGCGTTCAACCGTTACTTATTCTGACACGAAAGGAGTACATCTTCAAACTGACTGACAGCCAGCGGCAGCTTCGTTCTCTATTCTTGCTTCCACTCTGAAGGCTGAATCTTGCGGCATTGGACAGTGATACACTCCTCCTGTACCCCCCCCCCCCCCCCCCCACACACACACACACACACACACGCTCTTGAAAGACCAGTGCACCAGCATGGTGTCTGAACTCTCCGAAGACTACCTGCAAAAGGATAGATAGAACCAGCCAGCAAAAAGGCGCGTTTAATGAGACTTGAAGGCGGAAGAAAACAGAGGGGGGAGGCGGGGGAGGTAGACATAAGCTGGGCGACTGCTTCTTAAAACAACTTTTCTGCCTGTGGTGGGGGAGTTGTATCTCCTTACCTGGAAGGCTAACAAGCCCGGCAATGGCTGCCCTCAATCCCTTAAAAGAAATGAAATAATAAAACAATAATAAAACATCTCCCCGAACGAGGTGGCTTTCTCCCTCCCTCCCTCCCCGCACCTCCTCCCTTCCTCTTCGCCACAAATGACGTAGGACCGAAAGTCGTCCCCGTCTGGCCCCCAGAACGATCCTCTGTGCATACAGTCAGTCAGTCACCTTGGCATGGCACGGATGACCGTTCCGTGAATAACAAGTATGTCGGTCAACAACTGCCCAGCCCTCCATCATAACAGGGAGTGACAGCAACCAGGTAAGTATATTTAATTCGCTTCAGCATGGATGGGGATGGGGATGGGGATGGGGAAGAGAAGGGCGTGGTACCTGGCTCATTTTCCAATCTGGCTTAAAGCAAGCCAAAGCCAGTCGCGTCTACCTACATAACAGCGTATGGCGGGCGATGATGATGACTTGAAGCTACCCACAAAACAAACGCGATCCTGACTTCATACTGTAAAAGTACGGTTTTGTGTGTGTGTGTGTGTGTGTGTGTGTGTGTGTGTGTGTGTGTGTGTGTGTGTGCGTGCGTGCGTGCGTGTACGCGTGCGAGCGAATGCGAAGCGCGCGCACGCCCACGTGCGCGTTAAGTTACATAGGTCCGACTTCGAGGTCAATGTAGTAGCACAACGATTTGAATACACAAAAATCGCCCAGCTTCTATAGTTTTTTTTCTTCGACTGTAACAAAAAAGTATTTTTGTTCGTGGAATTCAGGTTTACGACATGCCTACAAGAATGGTGGGAATATGCGCTGACCCACGGATTCTTTTGATCCTACCATACACTACTCGTGGGCCAAAGAGAGTTGAGAGTGAAAAGTCGCCTTTAGCCAAGCTCAGGGGGTAAAGAATTCTGAAAGCTTCTTCCTGTCAACAGGTCATTTTTTTTCTCTCTTAGGTGGGTGTGGATGTTGCTGGGGCCGAAACGTTCGTCAGACAACAGAAAAGATTAAAACAAAAAACTAAGGCACAGCTTTATTTTTTCCATCCCATGCGAGACAGTTAAAGGGCCGAACAAACAAGGCTTACACATTACTAATCCAACATTTTTGTTTTTGTAGTCCAAGCAGAGGCATGTATCAAACACACGAAAGGCAGAAATAAATGAACGACATTCACAAAGTTGGCCCACCCGAAATGGTGACAACCACCACACTGGCTGAAAGTGAAAGCAGGGGGAACAGAGGCAACCAGCCTGAACTGAAAAGATGGAAGATCAACTGGATCTTTGAACTCACGTGTGCACACACACAACCCGACGCCACAGAGGTCCATGCAGCACTGCTTTAAAAATCTGCTTGCTCACAAATCACACACACCTCTAGCTCCCCTTCTCCTACCCCAGCCACCCACAAAGCTAGCCCTACACGCATGTTCCGTGCAACTTGAGAAAAGCGATTCTTGATGGGCCACACTGTGAACACCCCCCCCCCCCCCCCCCCCCCCGAGAAATACGCATAGTTGAAAAAAAAAAAAAAGCATATTACTGTCTGGACGGTATACAGCCTTAAAACATTTACTG
>CM031595.1:101560170-101572670 GCA_018398815.1 Conus ventricosus | reverse complement strand
TACATATTGGTTAACGTCCACACTCCAAGTCGTGACATGGGAAAAGGGATGGCCAGGGATCCCAGGGGAAAGATGACTGAGGGCCTGTCTTCCAACCACACATTTACCACCAACAGAACGTTGACACCTTCAATGGACAATGACAGGGGCAATTTTTTATGTTGGGCCCGCAAGCGTGAATTCTGAACTCGCAACATTTTAGTTTGCAATAGTGAGGCGACTGCAGGCGGAAATCTATACAAATTCTAAATGTTATAAATAGCGCACCGCCAAAAAACGTAGACAAACGAATCACAAGACAAAACACGCGCGCTTTTTCGCGACCTCTAGGTCTTTCTTTTTCAGGCAAGATACAAAAAACTGAGGACAACGAAAATGAACGGCAATCACTTCTCTTTCAGTCAAGGATGAACGAAGATAAGTGATTGCTCGTTTCAATTTCGTTGTCCCGAGTGTTTTGCATTTTGACACTGAAGAAAACCTAAGAGTCGAAGCGCGTCGATTTTGTCTTGTAGATTCCGTTGTATACATTTTCTTGGCGTTCGCTATTAATTTAAATTTAAACTTCGCAGCATTAGACGCACATAGCATGTCTATAACTAACTGACTAAAGAATCGCAGCACGCCTACTCTCCTCCTTCCTGCCCCCCCCCCCCCCCCCCTCCCCCATACCCTCCTCCTCTTCCTGAAATCGACTGCAAAATCTCTCTCTCTCTCCTCTCTCTCTCCTCTCCTCTCTCACATTCTCTCTCCTCTCACCCTCTCTCTCTCTCTCTCTCAAGCTTTTTACGTTAACGCGGCCTCCTCCTCCTCCTCTCTAGACTCCAACCATAATTTTCAGGCCGAATCCATCAGCAGATGAACGGTGGGATGCTCCAAGGCGGCACCAACCACTGGACTTTTGCTATCTGATGCCCATTGAACCGGATCCGCAGCCAATCAATAAGTAAAACCACCTTCCGTGCGCCTGATGCGCGAACGACTTCGTTTCGGTCAGCCCGTCGCACGTAACAGGTGGCCTGAATGCGTGATCTAAACGACTAGAGGGACGGTTTTTTATCCACGGGCGAGCGTGACAGCCAGCTCTTGAGAACAGATCCTATCCACAAAACCTGACAGCTATCCCCCTCCCCCCCCCCTCCCCTTCCCCCCAACTACTTTTCATAGGGGTGAGTGTTGTGCTGAAATTGGTATATCTACACTAACGACATCCCACCTAATGCACGGACTCCCTGTCCAGTGTACAGCTATTTTCCCGGATCGACCGAGCCAGGCTAGTCCCTCATCATCCGTGAAAAAAGCGTACGGCCGACACGAACAAGTTGGACACGCTCTACACGGGTGGCACCGAGTTAAGAACCTGGACTTCCGTGGCCACGTCGTGCAGTCGTCCTCCAGTCTGATATATATTATACAGTCAGAGACAGCAAACCGACAGTCTAACAGAAGGGGAGAGCGACTACCAGAAAAGGGCGATGAGAAGGGGGGGGGGGGGGGGGGGGGGGGGGGATGTTGGCAATATAGCGCCTCGGGTGTGTCCATCCATGCCACGTGGGACGAAGGATACACGGTGTGACCTCCACGTTTCGATCAGAGATAACAATGGGTGAGGGGACAAGGAGGGCTGGAGAAACGTGGGGCATCGAAACCCGAGAAGAGTGAGTGAGTTCATTAATTTAGAGTCTGTGCACACTTGGTGATATTAGACTTTAAAAAAAAATAAAAATAAAAATAAAAAAAAATAAAATAAATAAATACAAAAAAAAAATCCAAAAAAAAAAAAACAAGAAGGGAAACGTTTATAAAAATTTCTATTAATTTGATGCATGGCATGCACTTTATTGCCTATTTGCACGATGTCCTGGTTTGTGGGTTTATTGTTTTGATAGAATCGTGAACAGTCACATCCACGTTCGATTCTTTATGCAATGAAGTTAAAATTGACCAATGAAAAAGACTATGGTCCACTGAATAGAAGATTTGAACCAATCACATGCTACATTTTTGTGAAAACTTGGTTTTTTCCCCACGAATTGAACGAAAGCTTGTAAATTAAAAGATGACAAAGTATCGTGGACATGATATGATTTCATACTTACTTCTGGAAGGAGTTTCCCTGTTCACTTGACGTAGAGCCTTTTTCTAATAGCGAATTAATTTATGGTACGTCAAGCTTTAAATTACTCTCCAGGTGTTTTTTCTTTAACGCACCATCTCTAGCTAATTTTATCTGCTGTTTCATTTAACCGGATATCCCAACCGTGTGATGGAATCCAGCCAAACGATACCTCCAATTCCTTCAACATAATAACATGTAAGTAATGTCCTTATTTCAAAAAGTAAATCTTATTCTATATTTTATTCCCAGTTTTTCAAGCTATATAGAACGCCTTGGAATCAACGCAAAAAAGTAAATATAGACAGCAGTGTAATCCGTCACACAAAAAATCAACGAACGCCATAAGAATAGCATACAGTTCTGCCGTAAATATGGAGAACCCTATCCTAGAGAAAAAGATCTAACGAAACTTCAGCAATGGAATCACAAAACCAGGACCCTGCATACGAGTCTAAAATCGAGCCATCTGTAAAAACTTCAGATGATATGGATACACGTTTACAAGGTGTTCTTTTGCTTCACCTGACGGAATATTAATGTAATCAACCTCTTCATGTCAGTGTAATCTATAATCGAATTTAGCTTGGATAAGCTCCCAATGAGTATTGCTTGAAACTATTGGCATATCTGAAATAATATCAATATCCATTTTACATTTTTCAAATATTCATTTGTATATATCCTTAACAGGCTGGAGAGAGGTAAGGTGTTGAGCACTTTTAGGATAGTCCTTTCAGAAATTACTAATACATCATGTTTGAACCGAATTTGAAACATGTAGGCTTCCTGCAATATATGTACCGTTGCCGTTTTTCGTTGATCTTACAGAGTAATAAGTTTCGCTTCTTTATAAGTATTTAACGAATTCGTGTGTACGGGGACACCGAGTGGCTACCTTAACAGTTTTTAAACTTCCATTGAGCTGTAAATTCTTCAACAGGGTTTCTGGGGCATTGAAATAAACCTCTTGCCCGTAAATAAGCTTTGAGCGAACTAACTAGTAGCATAAATGTTCACAGAGTTTTTGGTATCCTGACCCCATGGGTGTGCACTGTTATTTTTTTAGTAAGATTATCCCTTTGATCTTGCGTCATTGACCAATTTTTCAATGAACAACCGCAAGTTTAATTACAAGTTAAGTTCAAACCAGAAATTTTGACCTTTTGTTTCGGAATATTCTAATATTTGTCATGAGAGAGAGAGAGAGAGAAAGGGGAGAGAGAGGGAGAAGAGAAGAGAGAGGAGAGAGAGAGAGAGAGAGAGAGAAAGAGAGAGCACAGCCCTCTACTCAACGACAGGAATGAGTCTTTCTAGCTCCCCTCCCCCATACAGGCCAAGTTGTCTGGTTATGAATACTGTCACTGGTACCTTCAAAACACAGAACACAAGTGCAACATTCAGACAATCTCTTCAAAAAACCTATGGCAGCAAACAAGAAAAATCAGGTGACATCCGTCACATGTCATAGACAAGTTAAAAAGGATCAAAGAAAAAAAAAAAAAGGATCAAAGAGGAACTAATCATAACCACATGTTATGCGTGTATCGTCTAGACAAATGGATCTTGATAAAAATTAATAATTCCTTATTAGTTTGAGATTATCAATCCGGACGTACGTATCAGACTGATACTTCCTGGTCAGAGATATTGACCGACAACAGTCGTAACGGAAAGAACAACGCAATTATAAATGAAGTGATCATTCCTTTCATTAATACACCCTAACTCCGTGCCTCTCTCTCCCATCTTCCCCCCTTCCCTCACTCTCGACTCTCTCCTTCATCCTTTCTCTTTTTTTCTTCTGGGGGGGGTCTCCACAACACTGTCGATGTATTCACTGAATTTGTTGTTATATAAACATCAGACTTCACCTATAACTAATGAACAAAACACCCACATTAACTGGTCAACGACAACAACAGCTGTCACATAAGCCAATCGTCCCTCCCTAACGCGAGACGCGCCGAGGAAGTAACGAACGAATGATAACGCGCGCGCACTACTCACACACACACACACACACACACACACAAAGCGTGCCACATGCGCAATAACCCCCACACATTATCTTCCATCCTCACCATCCGCCCTGTCTCTAAAAAAAAAAAAAAATAAAGAAAAAAAAACACGAAACATTTTTATGTAAACTCCCCTCTTCCACTATCTAGTAATACATACTACTAAAGATGTGTAAACATCATTTCATTCAGACGGGTTCTGTCCGACTATCTCTTTAAAAAAAAGCACAAATGCATCCTAAAGTAAGTGGACGCACCGGCACGGGAGGGAGAGAACCGACGACTATCAAAAGGCAGAAGAGGTCCCCTCACATGGTGGGGCTTGAGGCACTATTCAGAACACTGTAAAACACTGTTCGCGGTAAATGCAACACACACAACACACACCCACCACACGCACCCACACACACACGCACACACACACACACACACACACACACGCACAACACACAAGTTTTGGCAATAGGTGTGGCGAACTAATTCATTGGCGATAAACTTTCTCAACGGAGAAAAAGTTCGAGGATGATTGGAATGGAAGAGGTTATGGGGAAATGGGCTGGAATGGGAGTGTGTGGTGTGTGGTGTGTGTGTGTGTGTGTGTGTGTGTGTTGGGTGTGTGTGTGTGGGTGTGAGAGAGAGAGAGAGAGAGAGAGAGAGAGAAAGAGAGAGAGACAGAGAGAGAGAAAAAAAAAGGAAATCTTGTGGGGTCTTGGACTAAGGGGACCCTAAAGTAGGTCAAGGAGTTGTCCCTCGACTTACATACTTTTACTTGTTGCGTTTTACTTCTATTTTCTCAGCTATTTTCCCATATTATCTAACCGCGTTGATGGCTAAGCACACCAACGCAGAGTCTTGTTCTTCCTCACCACGCTCTCCCCTCCCGCCCATCCTCTCTCTAAATTCCCTTTTTTCTCTCCCCGTCCCCTACCCCCCCCCCCCCCCCCCCCCCCCCCCCCATCCGGCCTTCGATTAGATCGCTCAGATACAGTTGCGACACATTTTTTTATTTTTACAAAACACGAGATTGTTCGCAAGGGTTGTTAGAAGCTAGGAACTCTCTCAGTACCTCTCTATTCGTTTTCATCGGCTTTTCTACTTTTCGAGCTCACCAATTGGAAGATTTTCCCATGCGTGCGACCTGTTTCTTCTTCCCCCCTCCCCCCCTTTTTTTTTTAATACCTTTTTTTGTTTTTGTTTTGCTATATATTCCCTCACTTAACGTAGCCACAATCCGCCTTCAGGTGTGATGGTTTTACTACGACATCACTGTGTTTAAGGTTTTACGGTCATTTCCTACGTATCACCGGCACAGGATAACCAACTCTTCTTCTTCGAAAAATCGGAATGGTATTTATCAACATGCCCGCCTGGTTTAGTGTGCAAGCGCACATGCACAATCTCGTGGGAAGGACTGCGCGGGAATGAAGAGATTGCACAAATGGTGAATCAGGCCAAAAACAGAAATCTCTTCCAACGAGGCTATATTACTGAATGGGAATCGAACCACAGAATGTGGCGACAAAGAGTCTGAGGGCCTTCACCGCAAGGCCAGCCAGGCCCACTATCAAGAATGAATTCAACAGTAAAGGCCCTTAGCACAAAGTGGAATGAACAGCTGAAAGAAAACTTGTTCGCAAGCGAGTATCTTAAAAACAAAAGCAAACAAACAAAATACAGGGCGTCATTTCATTTTTGCTGGTCACTATGTCAGTAAATGCAGGATCTGTGTACCCCCACTGATATTCGTAGATTTAATAAAAACAAACAAACAAACAAAAACACTTAAGTGCACGCAATCCTCTACATTTATGGTGTCATTCTTTTTAACCCAGCATACAGAACGAAATGTGTACCATCCACTAATCTGCCAACCTTTCCTACGCTTAGGATATCGCATAGACAAATTGCTGGGAAATGGGCTTTTGGATGGAGAAAAAAAAAAGGGGAGTAGGGGGGAGGGGAGGGGATAGTAGGTAAAATTAGAGTACGGAGTCCCCCCAAAACACACACACACACACACACACACACACACACACACACACACACACGCACACACACACACACACACACCATCAAAAACAGAAGACTGGAGTCCTCAGTTAAAAAAAAAAAGAAAGGTGCCTATTCAAACACCGACTCGAAGGCCCACCTGAGGACTGAAAACAGGATGGTGGTAGAGGAGGGGAGTGGGGGTAGGGTGGCGAGTGGAAATAGGAGGACGGGATGGGGGTGGGGGTAGGGGTAGGTGAGTGGAAAGAGGAGGAAGGGAGAGGGTCCTGCACAGTTCCTTCACAATAACAGTTTTCCTTTTTTTTTTTTTTTTTTTTTTTGTCCTCCGACTGTCTCCTGGCCGGCAGGTTTTGTCAGGTGGAACAAGCTTTTGGGGGAGGGTCGGGGGGAGGGTGGGGGGGATCTGTTGAGAAAAAAAAAGAAACACCCGAAGGTGCTGGGAGGACCCAGAGAAGCACTGTCTTCACCTGCCTTTAGAGCAGTCCTAAAGGCATTACCTGGCTTCAGTCATAAAGGCATTACCTGGCTTCAGCTCTGCGACGCCCCGTCAATGTCACCTCTGGCCCACGTCGACGGGCAGCTGAGAGATTTACGTGGGCCATCACTCGGCTTATGGTTTGTAGGGGCGATTAAATTTATCACCTGCGTTACTCTACCCCCCCCCCCCCACCTCCTCCCCATATCCACCTCCACTGTCTTCTTCTGTATCCAACCTCCCCTTCCCCACCCCCTCTTTCTTCGTGGACGGGATATGTTCTTTTCAGCAGTGACTGAGCCCCCCTCTCTCTCTATGTGTTCTGTTTTTCCATGAGTCTGTGTCTCTGAATGTCTCCCCCCCCCCCCCCACGCCTCTCTCTCTCTCTCTCCCTCTCTCGTAATTCTCTTTCCCCCTCCCCCACAATTGTCTGCATCCAGCTTCCCTCCATTTCCTGTTCCATCCCTCTATCTTCATGGAATAGATATGTCCGTTTCAGTAGACACTGATCACTCCCCCCCCCCCCCCCCTCTCTCTCTCTCCTCTCACGCAGTTGTATGCACACAGACTAACCGCACGCACGCAAACACGCTTGCCCCCCCCCCCCCCCCCCCCCTCCTCTCCTCTCTCTCTCTCTCTTTCTCTCTCCTCTCACGCAGTCGTATGCACACAGATTAACCGCGCGCACGCAAACACGCTCGCCTCCCCCCCCCCCCCTCTCTCCTCCTCCTCTTTCTCTCTCTCCTCTCACACAGTCGTATGCGCACAGACTAAACCGCACGCACACAAACACGCTCGCCTTATATCAAATCACAGGTTTACACGTATACGAAAAAAATATAAAGCAAAACTAAATGAAAGTGGATTAAGTGTAATGGACCTCGTACCGACGTCATCCGATTTCCGAGCGCTCACGTAGTCGACAGAATTGATCCAGACGCCCACAGACAATGTGCAGAGAATTCAGTTCAGCTACCCGACTTTTAAGAATCGTGCGGGTGACGAAACCAAGACGTTCTCGTCTTATCACGGAAACCCAAACTTATTACTTGTTTCTCATATGACCCTCATCTCCCTTCTCACTACCTCTGTTTTAAAACAGGGGTAACTAACAGCTACTAAACCTGAACATAACGGCTTCTCACACTGAACACAGAGTCTAAGATGGCTGCTAGTTTCTTCCATCTAGTACAGCGTTCAGCAGAGGAGAAAGTAACCTGTCTTAACTAATGATCAACTTCATAATCATGCTTCATAATGTTTATCAATGTTGCAGTGTGCTGTATGTCATTCGATGTTGTTTGTAAAGTACGTCTATTCCCCCCCCCCCCCCCCCCCTCTTTCTCTCTCTGATGATGATAATGATGATGATGATGATGATGATCAACATCATCATGTTATCATTGTTTTTGGACGACACTGATGAGTCACATCCCGTCTACGGGGCTTTGGCTTTACTAAACAAACCCTTGATTCCCATTCTCCATATTTCCTTAAAAAAACCACCACACGACGTCAACCTCTTGATTCGTGGGCTGGGGTATGTGCTCCGCGCAGCTCGTTCCAGACCACAGAGCGCAACCAACCTTTCAACAGAACAGACAGCTTTCAACAGAACAGACAGCTTTCAACAGAACAGACAGCCTGTGGGAAACGCATGTACCCAGGAAGAGAGAGAAAATGCGTGGTCCATGGGCCATGTCTTGCACAGAAAGGGTCCCCCCCCCCATCCCCCCATCCCCCATCCTCCTCCATTTAGTCCGTCTTCTCTTCTACAACAAGGCCCTAAAGTGGTGGCTCGGGCATTAACTTTTGGAGGAAAGGATAGACCTAGGTCCTGTCCACAGCACGTCTGGCGCAGGAAAGAATACACTAGGCCTACCGCAACGAAGGGAGCTGTCCCTAGCCAAATTCAGAGGGAATAAAATCCCCACCCCCACCCCCGAACACACACACACACACACACACACACACACACACACACACACACTGGCAGACGTAACAACTGCACACACAGACGAAAGAAAAGGGGCGGAGCGCCGTTGTATGGCGACGCCCTCCTCCCTGCTTCTCTCCCCCTCCCCATCCCAATTCCCCTTTGGGGTCAGCAGCACCAGAATTCACACAGAGAAAAGTGCTGTCGCGTACAATGCAAGCACACCACGGCACAATATGCAATAAAAATGCTAATGTCTGTCTGTCATGTTGTCGTCGGCAGCACTGTTGGTGCACAAATTCAACAAAGTATCAGCAGACTGGCGCAGGACGGGTGGTGTGTGTGTGTGTGTGTGTGTGTGTGTGTGTGTGGTGTGTGTGTGTGTGTGAGTGTGAGTGTGTGTGTGTGTGGTGGGGGGGGGGGGGGGGGGTGCGCGCGCGCGCGCGCGCGTACGTGCGTGTGTGAACATGTCCTCCAGTAAATTGATTCAAGGTCAATATCATTTGACCTTGGCTGGTGAGGTGGGGTGTGTGAGTAGGGTAGAGTTGGGTACAATAGGGTCGGGCAGGTTAGGCAGGGTACAGTAAGGTAGAGTAGGGTAGGGGGGGGGGGTAAGACTCCCATATCTGTGAAAAGATGGGTAGGGAGTAAGACTCCCACATCTGTGAAAAGATAAGACAGAAAGCAACGGGAAAAATGGGCGAAATGGAAGGCAGTATTTTCTCCGAAGTTGGAGTATGGCTGCCTTAATGGCGGGATAAAAAAAAAACACGGTCATACACACAACACTCCGCTCCCTTTGTTGGGTAGATGGGATTAATCCTTGCCTGTCTATACTGGGAGTGTCCGCAAGAGTATCAGCCTGCGTATGCAGAAGAAGAAGACGAAGGAAGGCAGTATGTTTAAGCATAGGAGATCGGAATCCTGGAAGACTCTCCCACTATGGAATGGAATGCATGACCCTAATCAGACCCTGACCCTAACCACATCGCCTGCATGTCAGCGAAAAAGAAGTCTGACGGGAACACACACACACACACACACACACACATACACACACACACAATCTCTCTCTCTCTCTCTCTCCTCTCTCTCTCTCTCTAAACCATTACCACCACCCACCCACCCTCCCTAAAAAAACAACAACAAAAACCAAAGAAACAACAAGAAGAAAAAAGTAAACATCGACTGTTTTATATGCTTATCTCTTCTGTAACCGACAGTAACTACTTCTCTAACGTGAAGAAACTACTACGTTGCAAAATCTCCGGCCATCATTCGCTACGTGTTTCATACTTACTTCAGTGTTTGTTCTTAACCCGTTAACACAGTTAACACGGTTTTCGTAGGCGTGCTTTCAGATTGCTGTACATCATAGTCTTCCCTCCGCCCCCCCCCCCCCCCCCACTCTCTCTCTCTCGCAGAGACACACACACACACACACACACACACACACACACACACACACACACACACACACACACACCACTCCCCATTTTCATCTGAAGTGGAAATTTATCCATCGCGTCATCCCCAATAAAAAATATATGGCTGCTTGAAGCGTTAAACGCCGCCAGATTGTTTGAAACCTTGGCTCCACCATAAAAACCACGACAAAATGGGATACGCACAGGTATTTTGTTCGATTATTCTCAAGAAACTTGTCTTGAGGGGAGAAACCTCTTGGGTTCATTTTTCCTAGCACGCGCAAACACACCCATATGCATAAAAGGGGATTGGCAGAGAGAGAGAGAGAGAGAGAGAGAGAGAGAGAGAGAGCAAAGTGGGAAAGACAGAAAGGGAAGAGAAAACACATCTTTATCTCCAATCATTCTCAATTTGAGAGAGAAAACACATCTTTATCTCCAATCATTCTCAATTTGAGAGAGACAATCCGACAGTTTTATGACAATAGCCTAACTGGCCTTCATGCCAAGGGCAGCAATTAAGAATATTCTTGCAAATGGCACACAAAACGAAAACACACACGTACACACAGCATATGCAAAAGAAACAGATACAGAAAAGGAATCTCACTACAGCATTCTACTTGCAGTCACAATAATCCAGTTTAATGCGTTAAAGATGAAACACCTGGGTCAATATTAATTCAAAGTAAAAAGTAATAAAGAACCAGCCGACGGAAATCACGAGATTTGTCAGACATTTTGACATTATGACATTGCGTAACGCAAAATATGACAAGCTTAGAACTGTCTTGCAATTCTTATTCGTGGACAAGAAACTGCTTCACATGGAAAGACCTGTCTTCCTTTGTTCATACGCTTCGGCGATGAACTTCGCAAACGATTTCATACAATCTCCATATGTTGATGAAATTATTCGAAGTAAGCAATGTCTTTTCAAGTAATCTAGCTGCAAAACGACTGATGTTTGAACGCAAAGCTTCATATTCCCTACAGTCAAACAATAAGTGGCTTTCGTCTTCTACGCCGCTTGAACAAAAAAAAAAAAAAAGGGACACGTTACATCAACAGAAAGATTTGTTTTGAATCATCATCTGTTCGCATAAAATCCCGGGGGTCTTGTTCTAAACCTTGCCAGATTATCCCGGTCCCACTCACATGTTACTTCGTGGAGATATTTCTCCAGCTGGAATGTGTCTTTACAAGAGTTGTACCACGCGTATCTCTCCGTCTCTGTTAGGTGAGCACGCCAATTTTGTTGAAAGCAATCAGAAAGCTGCTGTCTGAATTCCGACCAAAATACCTCTCCATTACCTACCGTCTGGGTAACCCAAAACCATACCAAATCCACTTTTCATTTAAAATGTTCTTTTTATGTCACACACGGAGGTGCAATTTGAGGGAGGAGAGAGAGAGAGAGAGAGAAAGAGAGAGAGAGAGAGAGGAGAGAGAGAGAGATGTGGGGGTGGGGGAGGCAGAGAGAGAGAGAGAGAGGGGAGAGAGAGAGACGAGAGAGAGAGAGAGGGGAGAGAGAAGAGAGAGAGAGAGAGAAGTGGTGAATTCGAGGAAAAGGCACACTGCGAGAAAGACTAACTTCTCTACCCAGGTTGTGGCTTGAAAAGCGAGAACGGAAGGCAGAAGGACCTAAATTGGGGGGCTGGGAGAAAAGGGGAAAAAAAAAAGGGTTGGAAAAGGAATGGGAGGGTGGACGGGGAGGGAGGAGGTGGGGGGTGAGGGGGGTGGTTTCCAGGATGGATGGAATAACCTGGCAATTGCTTGGTTTTCCCCTGCCAGTCCGAGAGGTTCATGGATCAGGCAAGCGCTGTCGGACCCATGCTCTGAAAACCAAAAAAGACCCTTCGCCTCCTCTGAGCCCACTGTTGTTGGAATGGGAAGGGTGGTGAGGGGTGGAGGTGGAGGGTGGGTCATGGCAAGGGGGGGGGGGGGGGGGGAGGGCAGAAAGGAGGGAGGGAGAGTCGGGGCAGGGGTGGGGTTGGGGAGGTAAGGGGTTCCTTTCTATTGTCACATAGAACCGTCCGACAACTCCATCCCGCGGCGACTGTCATCAGCAGCTGCACAACTGCCTGAATTGCTTGCATTATCTTTGGGAGTGTGTGTGTGTGTGCGTGTGTGTGGTGTGGGGGGGGGGGGGGGGGGGGGGGGGGGGGGGGGGGGGGGTGAATGAGGGAGGAGGGGGGAAAGGGGAGAGAGCGAAGGAGGGAAGTAGGGGCATAATGACGGGCAATGATTTCATAAAACGCAGACTGAGAGAAAGACTGATTCACTGATTGATAATCTTTATTCCCCAAAAGGTAACAGGTACCCAAAGAAGACGCTTTTTATTTATTTATGTATTTATTTTTTTATCTATCTTCATCTGGTCCTTGTCCCTTCGGGATAAGAAAACTCAAGAACACACTGCGCAATCTGGAAAGGATTATAACAAAACAGTGATGATCATAACACACCTCCCAACTCTCTCTCTTCCACAAAACCAACCCCACACCCCAAAACC
>CM031595.1:101520279-101552779 GCA_018398815.1 Conus ventricosus | reverse complement strand
CTACGCACACAGTGAGGATTATCGTCGACACCACCGTTTCCCCTCTTGCTATAACCCCAAGACCCCCCTCCCCCTCCCTTCCTCCCCCCCCCCCCCCCCCGAATCCTCCGGCCTTACCGTACCCCCCCCGCCCCCCCCTCCCCCCCCCCCCCCCCACCCCATTCTTTCCCCAACAGCTATGAGAAGTGCGCGTACGTGCACTGGCAACCAGATCTCGTAGTATATATTATATTTTCCAACACCTAAGGGCCGGATGATTCGACACGCAAGTTCCGTCAAATCTTAACACCCCCACCGCCGCTTTCTCTCTAACCTCCCCCTCCTCCCCCCTTTTCAGTAGTTGATTATGACCCCCCCCCCCCCCCCCCCCCCCCCCTACCCCTTCGTCATTTACAGTGCTCTGGGATTCACGGTTTCGACATATCTTAACTGATCATTTATGTTTTCACGGTTTTTGACATACCTTAACTTATCATTTATGTTTTCACGGTTTTAATATACCGTAACTGATCATTTATGTTTTCACGGTTTTGATATACCGTAACTGATCATTTATGTTTTCACGGTTTTGATATAGGCTACCGTAACTGATCATTTATGTTTGCCACAACAGCGACCAGTGTGTAGGCCTACAGCTTCGTGAAGGAGCAGAATAGGTTCCAGGTGCGTGTGAATGTGTGTGTGTGTGTGTGTGTGTGTGTGTGTGTGCGCGTGAGTGTGTGTGTAATTAACAGCACGCAGACACTCACATATTTGTTTTGCACACACACACACACACACACACACACACACACACGTACATACACATATATATATTTATGTATGCGAGAGAGAGAGAGAGAGAGAGAGAGAGGACAGACAGAGACAGACAGACCGACCAAAGAGAGGTGGCCTGTTCGCTCATGCGCAACCTCTCAAACCACAGAAAAGCATTTTCTCGATAGTGACAGTCCTGTGCTCAATGATTATCAATAAACGCACTTGTTTTACCCATAGCCTGAACCCTACTCCATTCAGAGCAAGCACACACACACACACACACACACACACACACACACAGAGGCGCAGCAATACAAAGGCCATTCCTGGAAACTCATCCTCCGAGATATACTGAAGGCCCGCAGGCACACAGGACGTGGCCACACTCAACTAAACGTACACGTCGATTTTTTTTTTCTTAAAAGGAAAAAAAAAAAGTGGGGGCAGGGTATGGTGGTAAATTGTGCGAGACCAAGAGAAAGGTGATGACACATGGACACAACTGGGATGAAGACACACACCGGCAGAGCGCTATCACTCCCCTCGTCACTGTCTCTCTCACCACGCCATCCCCCTCCACACACACACACACACACACCAGAGGCGCCATCAGTCCCCTCGCGCGCGCGCCACACACAAACACACTGAACCGTATCAACAGAATAAATCTACAGCAGAAATGCTGCACACACGCACTCGCACGCACTCATCCACCCACATCCACACTTGAGATCTCTTAAACAGGGTCCAGCAAAGAGACGTAGCTTGATTATGGTGCGTGCAGCGCTGGAAGATCCGCGTCCCCCCCCCCCCCCCCCCCCCCCCCCCCCCCTTCGTCGACCCAATCACGGACCCTTATTTCGCACATCTTTAATTTCAACTTCCACTCTGAGATTAATCAATGCATGAACACCTACTGATACCTAACAACGTACAATTCTCTTTAAAAGGTGGGGGATGGCGTGGGGGCGGGGTAAGGGACGTTGGGGTGGCAGGGAGAAGGAGAGATGATAGATGATGGGAAGAAGAGCATGATATTCGGGGTGGTTCGGGTCGGTGACTTCTTCACCTTTTCTGACCCTCACTTACCCGTCCGTTTCATACAATCAGTAAAGCGTCAACGACACAGGGACTTCAATACTTACACATCTTCAGCTCGTGAGGAGGCACCATGGCAATCTTGGGCAGGGCGTTGTCGTTGAAGAAGGAGAGAGGCAGGGTCATGCCGTAGACGGGCGACCCCATGTAGGAGGAATAGCAGATGGAGTACAGGGACGACGCCGTGGTGGTGTACACTGTCGGCGTCAGCATGGAGGCCGCCACAGCGTTGCGAGACACCTCGTCCTGCATGAGGCTGTGGTGGTAGTAGATGGAGACGGACACGTCCATGCCCGTCAGATCCAGGTAGACGCTGTTGGGATAAGGGTTGTCCCGCAACTCCTGCTCCGCCCGCCGGCCCGACTGAGAGATGTCGATGTCCCACAGCTGACGGATGCCTTTCTGCCAGGGCCACACGGCGTCAGGCCTGACGCTGCTTGCTGTGGGAGAGGTCGGGGTGGACTTGGGATGCCCGTGGCTGCAAGAGGATGACGAGCTGATGTTGCGTGTCCGAGTTCCAGAGACACGGCGGGCTCTGTAGTCCGAGGTCCCTTCGGCCCCCTTCAGCTCTCCTTCGTTGTCCGACAACTCCAGTGCCGTGTCATGCTCGGATTCATTATGACTTCTGCTTCGGTTTCGGCCTCGGCCGTATCTGCCGGACCTTTGGGAAGAAGCGGTGTCGAAGCTGCATCCTTCATACTGGTAGATCTGGTGAGAGTACCATGTGGAAAGGCACTCGGGACACTCTGAAGGAGGACAGTCATAGCGGTAGATGGGATAGCCCGTGGTGTACTCGGCAAGTCTCTGGAGCTCTTCAGGAGTGAACTCAAATCCTGTGCTTTCCTCCACGACCTGGCTGTCCGAGTCTGAGAACACTTCAGAGCTGGACGCCACGGAGGACTTGTCCGAGAAAGAGTCTGTATCATCCGCAGGTTCCAGACTCTTCTCAGCCTTGTGAAGATCGTTGCATATGACATCAATGTTATCACATTCCACAATACTACGCTGCTGAGCCTGGTTCTTCTCCGAAAAAGACACAGCATTGTTGAGCAAATGGGACAGTTTTGAGTGGCTCGAGTTCTGACCAGTCAAATTGGATTCGATGTGACACGAGTCTTTGAAGTGAGCTTTCTCTATGACCGAAATGAGAGCAGTCAAGTTTTTCTTGGATTTTTCACGCCGCTGAGACAGTGTGGAGATAACGGGTTGGGTCAAGGTTCGATGGTGGCGAGTCTGGCTTTGGGGCTGGTGCATGTACTGGGGAATAAACTCCGGAATACTGGATACGTCACCGAAAGTGTCCTGACCAAGATCGTCATCCGTTGATCGGACCGACACATCCGAGTCCGTGTCAAAGCTCCGCTGTCGTTGTTGGAGTGCCGAACGCAAAGTGTCTTTGAGGTGAATGACGATGGGACTGTTGGCTTTGGCCTGCTTGCGCCGACCTTGTTTACTACGCCTGCCCTGTTTGTTGCTGTTGTTGTGAAGTCTAGGACCGTTGTGACGGTTGTGGCCGCTGCCATAATACCGTTCTTTCTGACAGTTAATACAGGCGCTCATGCCTTGCAAGCGACGAGCAAAGTTCTCTTCACTGATGACTTCCAGGTTGGCACTGGCACTGACCACCTCCCTTTTGACTGGCCGTGAGGCCTCTTCTTCCTGGCTCTTGCCCATTGTCGGCTTTCCTGGTCTCACTGGCCTACAAACATTATCAGCAACACTGCTGGCTGACTAACCTCTTTCTCTGACGAAAACTCCAGCCTAGTCTTACCCTCTCTGTTCAGTTCTGTAAGGCAAAACAGACAGGCAGGCACAACTGACCTCTGGGCCTGACCAAGTCCCACTTTCTTTCCACACACAACGGATGCCTGTCAATCTCTGTTCAGCCAGGAATAAGTCAGGTAGTGGATACAAGGCCTGATAAACGACACGTGTGGGCTGACAGACAGGCAGTATCAAGCACAAGTAGCCGGGCTCTTGTCTCCCCTCGTTACAGTGAGACCCAAGGGCAACGGCCCTTCATGTCAGCAACCAACAATGGCACTAAACAATGGACTGTCATTTAGCAGACACACACACAGCACACCTTGCCCTGCTGGCCGTCTTCTCGGGGGTCGCGCGGCTAACTGCAGAAGGTGACACATATTTTAGGCTCATTTCCCACGTCAGTTAGCAAGAGATATGCTATACATACATACATACATATATATATATATATATATATATATATATATATAATTTTATATATATATGCATATATATATATGTATATTTTTTTAACGAGCTGCCTACTTATTATGGGGAAAAGACCAGACCCTGACACTCCTGTTTCCATAAAAAAGGAAAAGGGCTGAATGTTAACGAATAACTTTACTGTAAGTAATAAATATCGATAAAATCAACAATCAACTTTAAACTGTTACACTGTACCAAAATTATACAAGAAACACGTAAGGCATAACCGTACTAACGTACAATGCTGTTTCTACAAAACTTTTAATACAATTCAATTATGTCCGAAAAAAAAAGATGAGAATCCCCAGCAGTAACAAAGAGAGAAACGTCCAAGTTCGTCGCAGAGCTACACTGGCCACGTCCAAACGCCTCTCTCATATCAAACTCCTGCCTGAGCACACGATGAGATCCGACAGTATAGCACGGATGATAATGCAGCAAGGACGGCGGATGGACGTGGTGTCAGTCCAGCAGCTAGCTAGCTAGCTACACTGCTCCCCAACCTTGACAGTGCGAAGACGTGCAGTCGATCAATCCCCCGTCCTGACCTTCGGCGTATGAACCACGGAGTGATCAATATAACAAAGACTTGGTGCGATCCCTGCACCCATGGTCTATATACAACGGGAGACACGGCTCGAGCACTTTAGCACAAGTGTGCCTCCTCCACGGGCAACTCCACGCCGAGAACAACGACTGTGGGACTTGCCTGTTTCACTCCAGCCTACCTGGCGGGGCCCAGTGAAGAAGAATGAGCTCTCCCCGTCAGCTATGCGTGCGAAGTAGTGTGCCGAGGAGGAAGAGAGGTGGGGAAGAAAGAGCACACGGAGGGGAGACGGTAGTTGATGTGCCGGGGTTACGCTTCAGTAGTAATCAACCGCCGCGTGTGTCACTGGCTCGCTCCGCCTCCTTTCCGAGCGCCCGTGTCCCCAGTACAGGCGTTCAGAGCCGGTATGGAACACGTGGTCAGACAACAACAAACCTCGCGCTCTGCTCTCCCCTACCACGGTCCCTGGCCCAACTGAACCAATAATCTGTCGCACCCCTAGAAATGTTTTTGCTGCAGGAAAACAGCTCTATCCAAGCACACACACACACATGCACGCGCGCGCAAACTCGGCACTGCAAACGGATTACAAAAAGGAAGTTACAACTGTATCCCCCCGCCCCCCACCACCTTTCTATTTCATCGTCGTCCTGTTCCACACCGTCCCCGCAGTCGGGCAGGTACAGTACAGCAAACCTGTGAGCGACCTGAGCACGCAGCTAACGCAACAGGTAATACAAACAGTCTGACAACCTTGCGAGCAAACAAGTTACTGTTTGACCCTACTGTGTTCCGTTACTGAGCCCAAACCATTGTGTGCTGTTTGTTGCTCGTTACAATGGAGGGGGGGGGGGGGGGGGGGGGGGGGGGGGGGGGGGGGGCGCTTAACCCCTCGTTCGCGCGTGTACGTATAAACAAAGTGGTAAAACCATGCTTAACTTGTCCCCTTGCACAACACTTGACTGGTGATCCCCGGCCTTGGTGACTGTGACAAAGTGCACTGGTGTCAACACACTATACTAGCCCAAGTTCGAATACCAAGGAGCACATAAATATTTTGTGACTAACACTCGTCGGTAGACTGAGACTTTCACTGCAGTGCAAGGATAACAGGACAGAATTTAAGGGTCGAATAAAGGTTTTCTTTACTTCAAAAACTTTGAACCAGGATCTACGTCCTTGCAGTTTGCCAACGTGTTCACTGCATTTTACACCGAGTTATTATTTTTTTAAAATTACTGTTGTTGATGCAAAGATACATTCTCTATCTCTTCCTTAGTTTTCCATACAATACTAATTTGCCCATTTACTGCCCAAACTGACGGCATGAACTTGCCAACATGAAATCTGCGGTGTGTGACGGCACATGCTTCACACATCGCGTTACTAATCAATACTAGTTTGTCGCCTGTCGCCCCATGGATCCCCACCAAAACGGCAGAACAAATACGTGTTCAGTAACGCCAAAGCGTAGCAACACTGACCTTACTGAACATCTGATTTCGTAAAACCCACTATAAAAACTGCATTGTCTTGTGCGCTTCGTGCGGTCGAAAGAAAGCCGAGACAAAGCCCCCCTGAGAGAACCTCTCGATGGTTGGTGGACACAGACGACCAACCAAGCCCAGCTAATTCTCCGCCTTCTCGTGCTCGGCAGAAGGAAACCGTGACCTCCCTGCACTTCTGTATTGACTGCAACGCACAGAAAACAGTGCAGCACAACGACCGGCTACGAACGATAAGCAGCAGAAAGAGCAAACCAAACCAAACCAACAAAATCGTATTCGGCTGGCCTCCCATTGTTTTCCTGTGACGTCACTGGTACACACCCCCCCCCCCCCCCCCCGCCGCTCCAGGACACCACACGAGACCACTTAGCGTCATTTTCCAAACATGAAAAAAAAAAAAAAAGCGGTGAGCTTGGAGACAACGCGCAAACCGCCTTTGACAGCGAAAAAAAGGTCCCACTTCCCGTGGGTAGCAATGTAGAGCGGCTGGCACTACCTCCGTCACTCCATCTTTTTCTCACGTTCACAATAGGACGCTGAGAGGTGGTGGCTTTTCGGACGAGACGACAAATCGGTGCGGCGCGCACTAGTCCCCACTCAGCATTTGAAGCAACGGCTAAAGCGATGCGCCTGTTATTTAAATAAAATCTTGCGGAAAAAGAACCCCCCAAAAGAATAACTTCACACGAAAACCGGAAGACATACGAAGCGAAAGAACAGAAAAGATGTAGGTGCGCTGGGCAGTGGCCACGCAGTGTGCCCGATATTTCACACCAAGGTATCTGCTGTGACGAGGAAGTCACACCATTCAACTGCTACACGACGTTCAGGACTGACCCCACTGAAGCATCTTTCAGCGCTGTCGCGTCGTGAAGCTGCTTAGGAATAGAAGTATATATATCAAGAATGACAAGCATCGGCAAACCAAATCCTCGTGTGTCGTACTTCTTGGCGTGACCAGTACCGATCCGTGGGCTGTCAGTGGCCGTTTGATTTGATCCCACAGGACACGGCCTTGGAACGACTCGTCAGTCATTGGTGGAGGATTCACAAGGAAGCGAAAACACCTGGGTCTGTCTCCACCTCCACACTGTCTGCCACGCCGCTGCGATGATCATCATGGCCAACAATTCAGCGGCGATTGACTTTTCCCCGTTTCTATTTTTCTTGTTTTTCGTTTGTCTTTGTTTTGTTGACGTTGATGTTGTTTTTCCTTTTTTGTTTTGTTTTTAAATGCTCCAATCGCTGGCTGTTTACCGTTCAACAGGAGAGGGCGACCACAGTGGTGATTACTGCGATAAACTAGCAGTGCAGTCTGTGACGTGGTTTATTTGTGACGTTGGGCGTACCTTTCGTCACACTATGTCCACTAAAAACAACGTGGAACTACAATGAAAGAATTGTCGAGCGGATGTGGGGCGAGCGAACATGACCACACCACCTGCAACACCCCTGCATCCCACCTGTTTACAACTGGCGTCGCTGACGGGATCGCAAGACAATCATGACGCACCACTACATGCATCACAACACTAAAAACAAATACACGTGGGATGTTCCCTGTCTTATCATTAGCTTGTTATTTTTGTTCCGAGAGGTTCCAGACAAAGGCGCTTAATGTGTCCCTAGACGTTAATGACGTTGGCTCTATGCGATCAAATACATGCGTTGTCAAAGTGTCCCTTGTCCCGCCGCGCGACCTGGAAAAGCAGTCTGCGCCCATCCAATGCAAACAGGTCGAACTCTCCCCGTTGACATTGACGTTTCTGCTGGACTGCCGCAACCCCTGTGTGTTTTGACGATGATACCCGTTTCAGCTGACAAATCAACGAAGCTTCTCGTCGGGCCGCTGAACGATCACCATAACTAATTAATGAAAAACAAGGGGACAACCACCGCCAAAACAAAGCATTCATTTAAACGAGCTCTCCCGCACTTACAGAGGGAGAGAGAGACAGAAAGGAAGGGGGGGGGGGGGGGGGGAGAGAAAGAGGGGGCGAGGGAGAGAGGTTGGTAAACTAGACTTTTTAAATGTGATCTCATAATCAATGGAACAAACAATATCATAAAAAAAGAAAAAAAATCAATGAGCACAGCTGTGGCATCTTCTTTGAACTGACAACAGTTTATCTTTGTGGAGGTTGGGAGTGTGCTGACACGAACAGCATCAGCTTGCGAGCACAACCGAACGAACCTTCAACTTAAAAAGGGAAGAAAAAAATCGAGATGATTCATCAGTAAAGCATACTGACGATCCTTCAACCAAGTGCGTCAAAAGCGTACACAAACATCTTCGCTCCCACCCCCCCACCCACCTTCCCCTCCCCGGATGCCTGATGAAGCCAATGACGTAGTCACTCCCATCTTCCTATTTCCCGTAACGCGCACACACACCGCCACCAACTATGAATATTACCTTCACGGGGGGGAGGGGGGGGGGGGGGGAGAAAGTGGAGCAAACAAGACAGACAACTCCAAGGGTCAGAAGAAGCGAGCTAAGTCAGAGAGAGAGAGAGAGAGAGAGAGAGCAACGACGACGACGACGAAAAAGAAGAGGAAGCGAACTGCTGGATCGTACATCGACCAAAGCACGACCACCCCAGTGGACAGCTCAAGGACGAACCCCTGTGTTTACAACAAAAGACGGTGACTGCGCATCGATCGAATGACAACTTCCACACCAAAAACTGGTCACGAGTCCCCGATTCATTGCCTGAATCATCGGCGCCAGAAAAGAAAAATCAACCGCGGGGAGTGGGGGAGGGGGGGGAGGAGGGGGGGGGGGGGGAGGATAATCACAAAGACAATAAAACCACGGGACCTGAGGAATCGAACAGAAACACACGAAGGAAAAAGACATGTCAGCAACAGCAGCAGCAGCAACAGCAACAACAGTAGCAGCAGCGGCAGCAGCAGCAAGCACACAAGCGCCAAGACAAGGCCCTGGTTGCTGTGGCTTCTGCCGATGGCGTGACATGGCCGTGCCCTCACTTCCACGCTTGCACGGCGTCTCCTCCTCCTCCTCCTCCTGTTGTCGTTGTTGTCGTCAACGAAAGCCCAAGACAAATGGCACGGACACCACCACGCGACTTCCAGTATGCTACAGTAACCTGTCACCCACGCCACGGCCCTGGAGACGGATTTCAACAGAACTTCCAAAACACAAGAAAAGCGTCTCGGCTATCAAGCACCTCCAGCACCAAAACAACCACAAAACCCCCCCCCAAAAAAAAACACAACAACAACAACAAAAAAACCCGGTATTTTTGTTTTATTTAGGTTTGCTTTGGTTGATGTTGTTGTTTCTTTCGCTCCTCGTTTCTTTTCTTTCTTCCTTTTCTTTCTTTTTTTTTTTCTTTGCCTTTTTACCCCACTTTCTCCCGATTCCGCACCCCGACTTGCACCAACACCCTCGGCATCCGAAAAAGACGGTGGCTTCCGTTCCGAGTAGCGCATTCAACAGAGCTCAGCACCACTGTGAGCAGAGGCTAGCACTCGTTGCTCGTGCACTCACTCACTGTCACGCCTGAGGATGCGTGTTCTGGGCCACGGACATTATATAGACTTGGTCTACATGGGGCTTGTCTCCCAATAGCTGACATCATTCCCCATGCTAATCAGCCACTGTCACATGACCGCAACGCTCTCTCTCTCTCTCTCCCCCCACGTTGCCGCGGCAGCGGTGGCGGACGAAGGGCGCTGGCATCAGGCAAGTACGAGCACTGCTAGCTAGGTGCCTCGCGCTGCTAGGCTAAGGCCGACCGACCGTGCTCAGTTCTTCGGCGTTAGCTGGGCATAAATTATCATCAATATGAATGTGACCTCATCGGGCCAGCTTCTCGCGGCCATCACCCCACCCCCACCACCACCACCACCAGCAACCCTCACCACCACCGCCATCCATCCCCACCACCGCCGTCGTCATCAGCCAGTCAGTCGTTGTAAAACTAGGTCTCCCCTTTCCTACCTCCTCTGCTCCTTTCACTGCAGTCAACAACAAAGGACTCCATCTAGACACGACTTACCGTTGGCCTCATTTACCTGCTCCCCCCCCCCCCCCATCCTACCCCCTCCTTCTTCATTGGCGCGCGCGCGCGTGTGTGTGTGTGTGTGAGGGGGGGGGGGGGTCTGTGAAATGGAGGGGAAAAGAGAGAGGGGATGAGAGAGTGTCGGCTGTGGTTGTGATAACGACGATGATGATGATGATACACCGATCCGCATGTGACGAACCACGTTAAGACCCAACCCGTAGAAAGCTACAATCCTGCCCGGCCAGCCTGCCTTTACCATGCAAGAGGTTGTGTTTTGTATTACACGTCCTTTCCCCCCCCCCTCCCCCAATCTCCCTTCCTCACCCTCACACCTCTCTCTCTCTCTCTCTCTCTCTCTCTAACTCTCTCGTCAGCAGCAGGTCAGGCGCCGATGACATCAGTTTCTGAATTTACCTTTCCCTTTGATCTCCTTGTGTGGCGAGGTGGCGCCCGCGAGGAGGAAGGCGTCAGGTACAACCACTAACATCTCACAAAACAAACACCAGATCAGCTGTGTCCATTGGAAGAGAGAGAGAGAGAGGAGAGAGAGAGAGAGAGAGAGAGAGAGAGAGAGGACCTTTAAATCTATCACTCTCTCTCTCTCTCTCTCTCTAAAATACACAGACAGCATGTGCACGTGCCTGTACGCGCGCGCACGTGTACACACACACACACACACACACACACACACACACACACTCTCTCTCTCTCTCTCTCTCTCTCTCTCTCTCACACACACACACACACACACACACACACACAGCACAGAGGCGCGCGCATGCGCCCGCACCCAGACAGAGAGAGAGAGAGTGAGAGGGGAGGGAGAGAAAGACAGACAGAGATAGAGAGGCGGAGACAGAGAAAGACAGAGCGAGGAATAAGCAGGAGTAGAAGAAGGAGAGACGTGAAGCATGAAGGGTGTGAGGGAGGGGTGGAAGGGAAGGGGCGAACTGGGCTAACTTTTCCCAGTGGTGTCAGGTCAAACTATGCAATGACTTCTTTCGCAACAGAAGAGCCGCCACCACTATCACTTTTAGAACTGCTACTACTACTACTTGGAATTTGTATCCTGATCTTCTCGTGTGTGTGTGTGTGTGTGTGTGTGTGTGTGTGTGTGTGTGTGTGTGTGAGAGAGAGAGAGAGAGAGAGAGAGAGAGAGAGAGAGAGAGAGAGAGAGAGAGAGAGAGCACGCACATGGATTACATGTCAAAATCTCTCTCTCTCTCTCTCTCTCTCTCTCTCACTCACACGCACGCACGCACGCGCGCACACGCACACATACGAAAGCGTGCGCGCTAGGCCCAGCGAAGCTGCCTGCCTGCTCACTCCAACATGGCCAGAAGGGGGGGAGACTCACAAAGTTTCTGGCGTCGAAGGTAACCAAATTTCATTACAGCAGCCGCTGGAGATCTCTCTGAACGGATGCCAAAATCGTGGAGAAGAACAGTCATGGGAGCCAAGGCACACGTACACGTACGTGCGGCCTTGGGAAAGGTCGAGGGTGAGAGGTGACGGGAGGAGTGGGAGGGGCGGAGGGGGGGGGGGGGGAGAGGAGATGACACTGCAACCTCCACTTCTCCCACTCGACCTAAACCGCCTCCTTTTCCCAACACCCCCGTCTTTCCAATCGTTTAATTTTTTCATTATTCACTTTGGGGGAGGGGGGGGGGGGGGGGGGGGTAAATGAGGGTGGATGTCAGGGGTGGATGGAGTGGGGCGGGTGTTGGGATTGGGGGTGGAGGTGGGGGCTGTAAACCTTTTTTTTTCTTTTTTTTTTTTTTAACTGACTCTGGACCACCCACCGAGTGACTCAACTTCGAGCTGGCGCCTGCTTCGCCACATTGACAGCAGGAATGGTGGTAGCACATCACTGAATGCTTTGTTTAAACTCAGCATGTCATGACGTTACCATTCAACCCCCCCCCCCCCCTTTCCCCCGCCCCTGTGGTAGCACATCACTGAATGCTTTGTTTAAACTCAGCATGTCATGACGTTACCATTCAACCCCCACCCCCCTCCCCTCCCTCCTCTCTGTCTCTCTCTCTGTGAGTCCCTTTGCCATCTCCCCTTTCCAATGCACGGTAGGATTCTGCAAGAATACTGATGTGACAGTAGGGTGAGAAGATGGGGAGCGGGGAGGGGGAGGATGTTGGACGTTGGGAGGGGGGTGGGGGTGATTTCTGGTCTTAATTTCTCCCGAAAAGCAAATTGTAGACGAAATGTTAACAAAAGAAAAGACAAAAGAAACTAAGAAGGCTCAAACACAAGTGAAAGAAAGAAAGATGGCAGGAAGGGGGGGGGGGGGGGGGGGGGGGGGGGGGGGGGGGGGAGAGGGGGGAGGGGGGAATTTAGAGTAGAGAGAGAAATAGGCGTGTGTGTGTGTGTGTGTGTGTGTGTGTGTGTGTGTGTGACGGAGAGAGAGAGAGAGACAGAGAGAGAGAGAGAGAGAGAGAGAGAGAGGAGAGAGAGGAGAGAGAGAGAGAGAGAGAGAGAGAGAGAGAGACAGACAGACAGACAGACAGAGACAGAGACACACAGACAGAGAGAAACGGAGACAGGGAGAGAGGTGCGGAAGAGAGAGAGAGAGTGAATACATTAATGATTTTATTCAGCCCTGGCCTTCGTCGCCTTCGCAGGGGATAACAATGTCATCAATGAACTACGGAAGCGCACTGGAGAGAGCTGATTCCCGCCAAGGTTGTACAGTCAGTCCTCTTACCAGCAATCAAAACCTGACTCGGGTTCCATCCACAGCTCCCAAACCACTCCCGGATCCACTCTTTGATCCGGATCCGCGCCAGAACAGAACGAGTTTGGTCCCGGGGGCACCTTCCATCTTTGCGCCAAGTTTCGATAAAATCGGTTTTGTAGTTTTCGCGTAATCTTCTTGGCACGACTGACTGACAGTCAAACGTAACAACCAATCAACAGACGTGGTGTGAAAACGAAGGTTATGAGTCACCTATTAGCAAAGACAGTGTCACACACACACACACACACACACACACAGAGGCGTGGGTGAAAACGAAAGTTATGAGTCATCTATTAGCAAAGACAGTATTGCACACACACACACGTGCGCGCTCACGCACGCACGCGCGCACGCACGCGCGCACGCACGCGCGCACGCACGCACACACGCACACACACACACACACACACACACACACACACACACACACACACACACAGAGGCGTGGGTGAAAACAGGGATATAAGCCATCTATCAGCTCAGACAGCATAAAACAACAAGAAAAACAATAACAGTAAAACACTGACAAATTTGCCTAGTGAGCTTATACCTCTTCTTCTTATGCGTACGCAGGCTGATACTCCTGCGGACACTCCTATAATTATAGACAGACAAGTATTAATCCCATCTACCCAACAAAGGGAGTAGAGTTTTGTGTGTATGACCGTTTTTTTTTTTTATCCGGCCATTAAGGCAGCCATACCCCATCTTCGGGGAAAGCTCATACCTCAAACGTGATAAAAATTTCCAACTGTGATAAGCTTTCTACACTATTTAGACAAGATACAATTTTGAACAGCAAATTGCACCAAGCGTAAAGTCCAGTCAAACACTGCATGAAAAATGGCAGTTATACCATTCTTTGATAGAAGTGTAACTTTGTAACTTATGGATTTGATGTGCATGTTGAGGGACTAGTCTGTCTCCGTATCACTTATTATGCATGTACGTTTAGATCCCCTTGTGGCTTTGTCGGTCTCTCTCTCTCTCTCTCTCTCTCTCTCTCTCTCTCTCTCTCTCTCTCTCTGTTCTGTTGTTTCTGTTTTGCTTTGTTTTTGGTTGTCTATTTGCATTTAAATATTCAATCAATTTTTGAAAACCCCTGCTTCACAAATAAGCTAACACGTGGTACGGAAACTGTTTATGGTACCTGGTTGAAATGTAAACGTTTGACTGTTGAAACATAAATGGTGTGAATTGTATACTGATGTGAACTGAAATGCTATAAATTCATGTAAAATGTTTTGTCTTTGCAAGGAGAAAAATAAATAAAAAAAAAAAAAAAACGCCATCTTACACAACAGCAACCTTTTCTCGCTATCTTGCCTCATGCACTGCGGAACGAAATAAACATGGGTTTTCTTTTTATTTTATTTTCCTTTTTTTCTTCTTCTTTTTTTCTGTTTAATTTCCTTTTCTTTAAAAGAATATATTCTTGTTGTCTTTCGAGGTTTTTAAAAACAAAAAAAGCAGGGCACGAAAAGAGAATGTGCTTTTCATCTTTTGTTGCAGTTTCATAAAATAGACAAAGCATGCTGACATCTTCCGTAATATTTTCATGCCAATAGCTCTATGCTGTGATGCCTGCTATTCAAAATCTGAATCTTGTCACCAAACATCTGATATGCCTGTCCACGTTAAAAAAAAAAAAGACGATTTAAATGTTCTGTGAAATAAACGATTTAAATGTTCTGTGTGAAATATGAGTTCCTATTCTGAACGTGATAATTCAAGCAACACCATCTGTTCTCGACTAATCTGTGTTTCAGTTCTTTGATGCAAAATATCTACATTTTTTACACCTTGATTCGGCCATACAAAACCATATACATTCTGAAACAAAACAAAACAAAATAGCAAAGAAAAAAAAAACACACAAAAAACAAACAAACACACAAACTTTGCGCATGCAGGATACCCAGGACTCCTCTCAACGTATGTCTAAACTCGCCAACATTTTACACGCTTTGAGCGGCAGTCTCTTTTCAATCATAAACAGATTTTTTTTGGCCCCAAAATATACAAGTTTATATGAATTATAAATATGATATTGACCCGTTCCCACATAAAAAGGATCCTCAAATGTTTTTGAGGCTGACGGCCCAAAAATACCTTATGAACAAAAACAAAAATTTTTTTTTTCTCCTGCAGACATTGCGGTTTTATCCAAACCCATGTTCTCTCTCCAAGCCTCGTATTGAAGAATCGGACTGACTTGGGCATCAAAGAGGTTATTTTTCTTTGAAACCAAATCTTGAATCATTACGGAGCATAAACTATTTTCAAAGATGGACAGAACGGCATACACACACACACACACACACACACACACACACACACACACACACACCACACATATATATATATATATATATATATATATATATATATTATATATATATATATAGTTCTATTGCACACTTCTGACTGGGACGTCGTAAAACTTAACTGAGTAGAAAATATATTGATAGCAATGAGTAGAAAATATATTGTGACATTGATAGCAATGAACAAATAGCCAAAGGCTCTTCATTAAGAAACAAGAACAGCCACAAAAATACAACCTTTCACCTGCTGAGAGAGAGAGAGAGAGAGAGAGAGAGAGAGAGAGAGAGAGAGGAGAGAGAGAGAGAGAGAGAGAGCACATTTTCATTTTCGTTATGACGAATACTGTAGTTAAAAAAAAACTGCCATAATCAATGGAGAAAAATAACTATTTTAATCAAATTGTAAGTCGAAAACACACACGAAATGCAGATTACTTTCTTTCTTTCTTTCTTTCTTTTTTAAAAAGTGAAGACGGCTCGTGCATTCTTGGCACTGAACACTTTTTTCTTTTTTCTTTTTGCGGCAGTAAAGATTTGACTTTTCCAAATACTGCATTCAATAGTCCACCTACATAAAAGGGTTTGCCAGAAGGATTTCCGACCTACCTTCAGACATCTTTTCTTTCCTTTTCAACCTCTGCACCGGACACATGTACATCAACCTAACTACACTGTAAGTTAACAGTTTCCAACGAACCCTTTTTTTTTTTTTTTTATTCATGGTGTGTCAGTAGACAAAGAGAGAGAGAGAGAGAGAGAGAGAGAGAGAGGGGATGTAAGTCACAGTAACCTATTTTCAAAAAGAAAAGGAGAGGGGTGGGGTGGGGTGGGGGGGGGGGGGGGGGGTTGGGGGGGGGGATGGGGGAGTGGCAGGTCAGCCTGAAGAAAGGGAAAGAAACAAGTGCATCGTGGAGTACGCTAACGTCAGACCTCAAAGGATTCGGCGGAAAACAATAAAAGACTCCGCTGAATTGTGGGAAAAGGTCACCGCGGTCATGTTCAGATTGTGATGTAGTCTTCTGCCCTTCCCTAGCGCACTGTCTATTATCCCCTCCCTCCCCTCCTCTCCCAACATCCACACAGACATCACATACACACGCACGCACACGCACGCGCGCGCGCACACGCGCGCGCAGCACTCGATGTCTTTCATACACAGTCTGTTTGGCTGGCTGGCTGGCTGTCTGACTGGCTGGCTGGCTCCCCTCACCCCTTCCCTCTCTTTCCGTTCGAGAAGAGTATGCATACATTACGCAACTCAAGTAAAATAAAGAAAACCAGCCCCGTGGCGAAGTGGTTAGCGTCGCGGACTAGCGGCTGGGAGGTCGTGGGTTCGAATCCCATCAGAAGTCATGTGGGTTTTTCTGCCCCGACCGGCTCCTACCCAGAGTTGAGTTTGCTGCGGACTCAGTTGGGAAGACTGGGGCCACACAGTCAAGTTTCATCCACTTAATGGATGCGTTTCTGAGATCGAGAGTGTTGCTCAAATTTCCTGACCAACACTGCAGGTGCCTGTATCTCTCGGGCCTAGTTGACGCCGGGATATATTATGAAAGGAAGCGTAGAGTACAGCCCTGTCATGTAGTCTCAGACCGAAATGGAAATCCGTAGCATAATCTTAATCATCCTCATTCTCATTGATCAGCATTAAAAAAAAAATGTCTCAAATTCTGTGGCCCTTCATGCCCTGCTCTCATGGTGACCTCAATTTCGATGTCCTCTCCACGTCTGTGGCCTTGGTTTGGTTCCGTCGGGGTCACCGGTATCGGCGAGTCCATGGGGGCTGTCGTTGGATGGACGTGGTGGCGCCCTCCGGAGGGAGAGCTCACTCACGCCGGCTCCGCGACTAAGCAGTTATTGTCGTCAGTAGGGGGCTTAGTAGGTGGTGTCCTGCGTATGTTAGATCAGAACAGGCGCCACTGAACACCACGAAGTGACTCGGCAGCAGTGCAGTGTCTCCTCCGGTGGGTTGCCTCTTAACGACTTGACATTGACTGCTCCCTGTGGATTGCTGGTGCCGGGGCTGCGGCGGGCCGACCGGGCTGTGGCTGTGGACGGGGTGTCGGAATGAACGGCGTGGGTACACTGCCTCTGAGGTGGCGCAGAGGTTGGGACAGCAAAAAAAAAAAAAAAAAAAAAAAAAACAACCAACCAAAGAAAACCAAATTCAATTCATTTCCTAAAACAAACAAGTATTAACAACAAAACACAAAACCTTTTTTTTTAAAGCCAAGTCGTCCTTAATCGACTCGTGAATCAACTAAAAATGGGTCACATTTTTCTTCTGTTGAAAGCTCAAAACATAGCAAGGCCACAACTATTTTTCTAATCATAATACTATCTGTTCATGGTGTTATGGGTATAAAAACTAGATATTTAGTACTTAAAGGAATCAATACAGGGGACTTACAATTAAGCCTGTTCATCTTTCAGAGGTTAAAAACTACAGCGAAGAAAGGGAAGACTGTACACAGCCTTCTTACCACAGTAAATTACAGGGACGATTGAAAGAACTCTGTAAACCTCGACGAATTTGAAAGATCATTCCATTCTTTCTCCCTGAAGTCTTCTGCATGATGAATACACTCTGGATTTCAGATCTGTTTCTGGAATGAAAGCACGAGACAGTCTTCGATCTTTTGGCATTCTTGGCAATCAATTTCATAAACACCATCTCCTGAAATGGCATCATACCAGGCTTGTATAATGTCATCACTGTCGTGTGTGTGCGTGTGCTTGTGTGCGCTTACGCATGCGCGCGCGCGCGCGTGTGTGTGTGTGTAGAGAGAGAGAGAGAGAGAGAGAGAGGAGAGAAGAGAGAGAGAGAGAGAGAGAGAGAGAGAGAGAGAAAGAGCGAGCGTGTGTCGTGCGTATGTGTGTGTGCGTGCGTGCGTGTGGAAGACAGACAGAGAGAGAGAGAGAGAGAAGAGAGAGGAGAGAGAGAGAGAGAGTCGGAGAGATGTTTTTAAATGTGTATTTTTATCAGTGGTGTCCACGTGTGTGCACGTCATGTAGAGCGTGCTTGATGATGTATTGGTTAGCAGTGGCTTAAACAGCAGAAATAGAATCAAAGAAACAAACAAACAAAAAAAAGTGTCAATTCTGTAAGCGTTTAAGCGTTTCAGATCTAGAACAAGAGAACGAAATTCATCTTGTTAGACATAATCGTCTTGTAGCATATTGTCGTATTTTGAAACTGTACGTTTTCGACACGAAAATGGACAGAAAAACAGCAGAAGTGACTCCCTGAGCTGATATGCACCCATCTGTAAAAATTCCTTGGGGAAACTGTATATGACAAACAAAATGTTCTTCGTTAAAAGTTAAAGTGACCAGTGTCGTTCTCTGACAGTCGCATTTCATCAGCCTGTCTGCATTTTCTCGACACGGGGAGTCGTACTGATTTTAGCCAACATTTAACGCACTCTACAGTTGTTACAACGCGTAAAGAATAGCCCCCAGTTTCCCCACAGACCAGTTTGAAGTATGGAAGGGAACATTCAGAAATCTTACCATTGCAAAACATAAGGAAGGACAAGATGTAAGATAAGGGGAGGGGGGGGCGGGTGCAGAAGCAATGAGAGAGAGAGAGAGAGAGAGAGAGAGAGAGAGAGAGAGAGAGAGAGAGAGAGAGAGAGAGGCAGGCAGGGAGAAAGAGACAGAGTGGGAGATTAGGAGAAAGGCAGAGAGAGAGAGAGAGTGAGAGAGAGAGAGAGAGAGAGAGAGAGAGAGAGAGAGAGAGAGAGAGGAGAGACGAGAGAGAGAGAGAGAGAGAGGGGGGTGGGGGGGGGGGGCAGGAAGAAAAAATCAAATAAGAAAGACGCAGCTGAAACTATCACGTATCCATATACGAGTCATACATACACAGGGAGAGGGCTAGGGGGACAGAAGGAAGAAGAAAAAAAAAGAAAAAAAAAAGGAAAGAAAGGAATGACTGAATAAGGAAGGAAAGGTTCGTCTCCAACATCATCGCCCCAGGGGAAAACCACCGGAGTCCTTCCTATCCCATGGTATTTAATGGCCAGCACAGCCTACTCGTACTCTGTCTCTGTGTCGCCTTCTCCTGTCGTATCACTACCCATCCTTTCCTTCCTTCCTCCCTCTATCCACTTCACCACTCTACCCATCGCGTCTCTCTCTCTCATCTCTCTCTCTCTCTGCTCCAGTGGTGCGCAAAAACTCGGTGACCAACAATCAACAATGGGAAATGGGTTAAAGCTACATCCCTCAATTATCTCGACCAAAAATCAGTCGTCCTTTTGTCTCTTTGTCTACCTCCTCTACCCCTCAGTCTCGCACCCTCCCCCCCCCCTCCCCCCTCCCCTCTCCACGTCTCCCACCGTCCTCCTTCCTTCTCTTTCTGCTCCTTCCTTCCCTCTACTCTCTCCCCCAGGTCTCACTGTGCGCGTGGTGTACACCACCACCACCACCGCCACCAGTAAGGCAGACAGTGTGGGTGAGTCAGCTGGCTAACCAGCTTCCAGCTGGTGGTGAAACCGAAGGTCGGTCAGTTCCCTCCCTTTAAAATGAAAGCAGACAAACAAAAAACAAAACACACCGATAGAGAGGAAGCCTTTTTCTCTCGTTTGTTTTGCAGCTACATTCTAACACACACACACACATACACACACACACACACTAACTTGTTCTTCTCATGTGTCCATAATTGGTGGATGTTTATTTGTGGGCCTGTGCACAAGTCGCTGTATTATTTCTTTTTCTTTTCTTTTTTATACTGCGATGTAATCTAGTTCAGTATCTGGGTTAAAAGTACGTAAAAACAACAAATTGCACCCCGCCCTGTTGTTGTTGTTGTTGTTGTTGTTGTTGTTGTTATCCTTTTATAACCCTCCTCCCGCTCCTACACTTTTTTCCCCGTTGTAAACGAGTTTTGATAAAACTCTCTCTCTCTCTCTCTCTCTCTCTCTCTCTCTCTCTCTCTCTCTCTCTCTCTCTCTCTCTCTCTCGTATTATTACGAATTAAACTCATTACGATATAATGTCAAAGAATGGCAGAGAGGAGTTAGAGGGGCGGGAGGGGGGGGGGGGGGATAGAACAGCCCTATAATTGTTTTGAATACTTACTTTTTTATTATTTGGGTGAGGTAATCTCTCTGCTTCTCTCTCTCTCTCTCTCTCTCTCTCTCTCTCTCTCTCTCTCTCTCTCTCTCTCTCTCCCTGCCTCTCTCTCTCTCTGTCTCTCTCTGCTCTCTCACTCTCTGTCTCTGTCTCTCTCTCTCCAGGTTCAGCCAATCGTACAATATGGCTCTGAGTTATGGGGATTAGATAAAGCGGCTACTTTCTGTGAATCGGTCCATGTTTTCGCATTGAAGAAGTTTCTAGGAGTTGATAGACGTACTCCAAATGATCTTATTTATGGCGAAACTGATCGATTTCCTATTTACATTGTCTCTGCCGTTAAATGTATCCGATACTGGCTGAAATTACTTTACATGGATGATACCAGAATACCTCGTAAAGCGTATAATTTGTTGCATGATTTAGATACTAAAGGTAAAAGTAACTGGGTGACAAAAGTGCGACTCTGTTTATTTGAATATGGATTTGGATTCGTCTGGTTGAACCAAGGAGTCGATAATATAAAAGGCTTTTTGCAACTTTTTCGCCAGCGACTAGTGGACTGCAGATGGCAGAAATGGTCTGACCATATTCATAGTAGTGAGAGGTTTGATTTTTATAGGAATTTTTCATATACTCATAACTTGAAAACTTATTTGAACATAGATATAGATAGACATTTAAAGCATGTAACAGCAAAATTTAGAATAAGCATATCAGAATTAGCTTGTCATTACCTTAGATATCGAACGCATACTGTTTGGGATTTGATGTGTCCTTTATGTAGAGAGTCACAGGAAACAGAAATACATTTTGTTCTATGCTGTCCAGCACTCAGAAACATCAGAGAAAAGTACATCAAGCCTAAATATTATAGACAGCCATCTTTGTTTAAATTAAACTACTTCTGTCTTCCACTTCTGCTTTAGTTGCTAAACAATTTTCATTGTTTCTGTACAAAGCCTTTAAATTGAGGAAAGTGTTTCTTCTTGAACATATGACAACGATTTGCTTTTTGTTTCATTATGTATTATAATTGTTTATACTTATTGTGCTGTGTATGTTCACACACCCCTTCGTTAGGGGCCATGGCCTATTACGAATAAATTATCTGAATCTGAATCTGAATCTCTATCTCTCTCCTCGCTCTCCTCTCTCTCTCTCCCCCTCCTACCTCGTTCTCGCTTTCCCTCTCTTAGAAACAGCATGGAAGGGGTGGAGAGAGGAGGGGACGGGAGTGAAGATGGGGGAAGGGTGGGATGGAAGAAGAGGGAGGGGGAGGGGAGGGGAGAGAGAGAGCGAGAGAGAGAGAGGAGGAGAGAGAGAGAGAGAGAGAGGAGAGAGAGAGAGAGAGAGAGAGAAGAGAGAGAGGAGGGAGAGAGAGGGAGGGAGAGAGAGCTACGGACAGACAGAAAGACAGACACACGGACAGAAAGGGCAGACAGATGACATTGACGCGCTGTCAACAATCGTTAATAACAAAAATGTGGGATGGGGAGGGGGAGGGGGGGGGGGGGGGGGGGCGGAACGAGTATGCAATATACCTGCTAATGAAAAGGAGTAGGGGATGATATGGTGATAGGAACAGTGTTATACAGCGGTTGTGCTGCTGTTTTTGTTTCGTTTGACACAACTGGTGGACACGATGGGGTTAAAACACTGAATACAGTATTTATGCTGGCATGAACTTTACGTGCATATGTGCAACTTCATACCCGCATCGGGCGAAGGATCGTGCGCGTGGGCGCTGCAGGGATGACGTGAAACAGAATACGAGCGTTTTATTGTTGTTCTTTCCCGTTAAAGGCTGGGTGACACAACATTCAAATAACAGACGAAACAAATAAAAGAGCAAGGATCCTCCGCAAAATTGCTGTTAATGTGTACAGTACCCGTGCACTGAACGTGTCGTTCGCTAACAGCCCTCAACATCAAAAACAAAACACACTTCCAGTTCCACGTAAGCTGATCTATTGTTAAATCATGTTTCGCGGGTTGTTCTCCACTTTAATGGAAAGGCACCCACGCTTATAGAAGACAAACTGAAAGCTTCTCTCTGGATCTGCATTCAATATGTAACAGGAGCCGACCAGTGGCAAGGGTACCCGGTGTACGCAGACCTCTGCCAAAGTCATACGGGTTCTGGATCCGCCTTTTGATCTGGATAAACCCCACGGATCCGTCCAACGGAACCACGCCAAAATTCAATGGGTTTGTTCCTGGGGCCACAACCCATCTTATACCAAGTTTTATTTCATCTGGTTCTACCGATTTTGCATAATCTTGCAAACAGACAAAAACAAAAAAACAAAACAAAAAGCGAGTGCGCCCTGGCGTACATCATAATAAACTGTCGGTCGTAACAGCCGTTGGGAGTGTGCAGCTAAATTTTCTTCTCGAAACCTATGCTGGGCTCAACTGATGAAGCTGAGGACCAGGCCGGTCAATCAGACTTGCGGAGCACTTCTCAGGGCCAGGCCCCGGCCGCAGAAGCCCGGCCTTCAGCCACCTTTACTTCAGTTCAGGCCCTGTTTGCGGGCAACAGAGCATCTGCCCACAGCTGATGAAAACATGTCAGCAGACAGCGAGATGTTTTCATCCAGTCAGAGTCTTTAAAAATCAAGACGGTACTGTCTTGGTATGCAATATGAAGCATTCGTTCCTGTTTATATCTGTTGGTTGATGACAGGGTTGAAACTGCAGCAATGCTAAGAAAGGGGTGGTTTTTATTCCGCCACCTTTGCTTTGCTGGTGTCTGGAAGCGATCTCGCTGTAAAGACCAACTCCACATTCATCTCGTAACAGATAGCCAACCCGAGTTGAGTCGAGCAGTTCTGAAGGCTTTGAAGTTGGAACATCCAAGAGACACCGCCTGGCTCTACCATTGTAACAAATTGGGCCTCTTGTATTCTCTCCAGCCTCCCAAAGTTCTCTTTCTGGTATGGGATCCACATTACTGACCCGTAACCTAAGATGGATCAATCCAGGGAATTAAAAGATATGTGCCAGTTCTCTCGTGGGCAACCGTGGAGACTACGCCCGAAAAACCTTAGAATGAATCTTGCTTTCTTCCATAAATCTTGGTTGCGAGAGTACCGTCTGAGGTCTGAAGACATGCAGAGTTTCCAAGATCTGTAATGGCACTGACATCATTGTCCACCGAGTCCCAGTTAGCCTCCGAATGGAGACTGGAGCGAGTATTAACACCTGTCACCATCGTACTATGGTCAGAGACGCACGGAGCTGTGATGGAGTTTCTGACAAACAATGGGTTTGTAATGAAGAATGAGGTCAGGTGATTGTATGCCTTTTCATCTGTCGTCTTCATGGACTCAAAGAAGTTGCATGGAGATGGAGAGGACTCTTAGGGCATGTTGTACGTGTTGGTGTTATGGCAGATAAAGTCTTCTGCGGTTAGCAGCCAATTTTGTTTAGAACCCGTTGTATTTTGTTCAGAATGTTCTCCAGTTCCTGCAGCTGTTTGCTACGACAACACGGCACACAGAAGCTGTCCCAAGCCACATCCTATCCTCTTCGTATCTTTTTTGTGTGGCCGTGACAGATTCACATTCGCTTTTACGACCTAGCACAGGCTGCTGACATGAGGCTATTGTGTAAGATGAGGAATGCACCACAGTCCGCGCTTTACTGTATTTGACGGCTGCAGCAAACTCCAGTCGCAGTCCACACTAAGAAGGCGGTGATGTTGGCGTCTTGTGGACAGGCTGCATGCTGGCCGCTCCGCTAGCTTCGCTAGCCTTTCCCTAGTCATTCTGCTAGATCACCCAATGAAATGAGAGCAGCTGGGGAAAGGCCAGGAGGGAGGGGTGCGGATGGAGGCGAGCAGTACGTCTGAGATGGCATATTCTTTGCTGAAGAGTTCAGTAACTGATTTCTATGTGGGGATCCTGCAGTTCTTGCAGCTGGGCTACTGGCTTTCGATGCGCTGAATGGATACTTGACGAGTCAAAGGAATTGGTGTAAGGTTTTAGGTCATCAGATAGGGGCGAGCGAAACTTGCCGATTGTGCCTGGGAAACTTCTCGAGTTCAAAGAGTTGCAGTGGACAGCTGTCGCATAGATGTATTTGGCGCATATTTGGTCTCTGTGGAATGCATGCAGGAGCATATACTGATACCAGACGTGGGCCTATATATTTACACACATACACATGCGCGCTAACGCACATACATACACACGCGCACACACACAAACACACTCACTCATTCATACATATACAACCTAGGATATCCGTCTGTCTGTCGGACTGTCTGTCTATTGACTGATCAATCGATCAGTCTATATGCACCAATTGATCGATCGATCAATCGGTTTATCAGGTAGAGATAGAAAGAGAGACAGATACAGATAGGTAGATAACTACACTCGCCTTCTCGCACACAACTAAAACGAATAAAACAATTTCAACAAATGTTTGCCATTCTCAAGACATATTCCACAAAAATACCTAATTGACGAAGCTTCCTGCCAATTTGAAGTTAATAACACGTGTTGTTTGTTCAGAACTGATCATATTTTGCTTTCGTGCCTGAATATCAAGTCAATTAAACTGAAATTGCATAGGAAGAAAGGATGAAAGACAGGAAAAACCACTTTCCCCAACACACACGCACGCACGCACACACACACACCTTCGTAGTAATAAGGAACTATCTCTCCATTCCAGCCCAAATCTCCCCCCCCCCCCTCTCTCTCTCTCTTAAGCACCCACCAACCAACACAATAAACCAACACACAAGCACAAACCGAGAGAGAGAGGAGAGAGAGAGAGAGAGAGAGAGAGAGAGAGAGAGAGAGAGAGAGGGGGGGGGGGGGGAGGGCGAATCGAAACGAAATTCTATTTTACCTTGGTAATGAGATAAGCAAATATGAATTCCATGCTTTTTTTTAAATATTTTTTTTAGCCCAGCCATGAAAGTATGGGAGTGCGGGAGGGTACGAAGAAGATAGAAAAAAGAAAGAGCACAAAAAGAGAAAGAACACTGCATTTGCACTCTGAATTCCTGAAATAGCGGTTGGGGAAGGGGAAGGGGTAGGCGAGTGAAGAGAAGCAAGATGGCGGAGAGCCGATTATGGCAAAAATAAACCATTTTTTCCCCCTCTTTGTCCTTTCTTTCTATTTTTCTCGTCGGGAAAAAAAATCTGTAACGACAGGAAGTTTCAAACTTTCTCTTTTTAATACGCTTTCTCCCATTTCCCTTTACTGCCCTTCACTAGCCTCTCTGGAAGTGTCTGCTGGTTAGCGAGGTTTTACCCGCGCTGGTGAGAATACCACCACAAAACATCGTAGGTGGTGGTGTTGGTCTGACACCACAGCTGGACAGCCACAGCCACAACAGCCCTGTAAACAGAGTTTCATCCAGGAGACGAAGACTCAACTCGGGGAGGCATAAAAAAAAAAACCCACACACGGTCCTGTTCAAAATGCAAATCTCGATGGTTTTCACTCCGGTTAGTGAAGGATTCAATAGTTAATGTAATTTAACGTCGAACTTTTCATCCATCTCCACACCCCACCTCATCCTCCAATCCTCCCAACCCCTTCCTTTTGAAATCTCTGTTAAAGTCATTTTCACAGTAATTGAGAATTTGTTTACTTGCACTTGTTTCCTATAATCCATTTCCGTTGTTTGCTTGTTTTTTTTTTTTTCTTTTTTTTTTCTCTTTTCTTTAAATGGTCTCTCTTCCCCTTCCATCTTCCCCCATTTCTTTTCACTTAAAAATATTCAATTCTTCTATTTTTTTCCCAATCTATTTGAACGGCTCGTGCTTGTTCTGCCTGAAGACGACTATAATGTTTGTTAAGTTCATTTGCCAGCTCAATATTTCAACATCTATTTTCATGTTAAAAACCAGGAAGTCGGGGTAGGGTGGCGAGGCAGCGTGCAGGGCTTGTGGGAGGAATGAGCAATTAAGGAAGTCAGTCTCCCTCTCTCTCTCTCTCTCTCTCTCTCACACACACACACACACACACACACACACACACACACACACACACACACACACCGAAATTAAACACCAGCTTGAGTTGCTGGTTCGGCACTGATCATTCTGATACCAGTTAAATTGAAAATACATAGAAAGAAAGACAGCAAAGAGAAAAAAAGGGGTGGGAATGGGGGCGGGGTAAGGGGGAGGGAGGAGGAAAAGGGGAGGGGGTGGAACCAGGAAACAAACCACCTCCACAGGAATTCTGACTGAACAAGGAAGTATCGTTTTATCTCTGTCTCTCTGTCTGCCTGCCTGCCTGCCTGCCTGCCTGTCTCTACCTCCCTCCCCGCGTACGCGTGTGTGTAAGAGAGAGAGAGAGAGAGAGAGAGAGAGAGAGAGAGAGAGAGAGAGAGAGAGAGAGAGAGAGAGAGAGAGAGAGACAGACAGAGACAGACAGAGACAGACAGACAGAGAGAGACAGAGAGAGAAGCAAAGGACTTTCATACTGGGCAGAAAAAGAAGAGAAAAATTATAGAAGAACAGACAGAATTCGGACCTGGCTATAAAAGCTCCGTAGAAAATATTTTTACCCCATACTCAATAGTGCAAAATGTTATTCTACAAACAAAGTTAAAACTATACGTTGCTTTCGTAAACTTCATAAAGGCTTTTGATTCTGTAAACAGAAATGCTCCAATGGGTGTCTTGAGAATATCTGGAGTGAAAGGAAACTTTTATAAGGCTGTACGAAGTGTTTCCGATACTGTGTTAGCATATATGTAAGAGATAAACGTTGTTATTCAGACTACTTCGAATTCCAAAGGGGAGTGAAACAAGAATGTCTGCTTAGCCCTCTCCTATTTTCTTTTTTCAATTAATTGGCTGTTAATATATCTAGCAATGGAATGCACAGCATTCAATTTATTCCTGGTGCAATCGAAATATTCCTTTCGTTGTTTGCCGATGAAGTCATCTGGTTGTCTGATTCTATTACTGGGCTTCAAAATCAAACTGACAGTCTTCAAAGAGGAGCAGATCAATTTGCAGTTATCAGCCAATCTTTTTAAAACAAATGTAGCGGTGTTTTAGAAAAGGTAGTTACTTGGGTTCCAGAGAAAGATAGTTTACTGGGAATAAAGAAGTTGAGGTGACTAGCCCATACAAATACCCAGCGATGGCCTTCAAAACTAAATTGAGTATCGGCAATGCTCTGTCAGATGTTTGTAAAAAGTAAAGAAAGAACAGATGGAAATTTAGTGAAATCACTTTGGAAACTAAACACATTTGACATAGATTTATTTTGCAAAATATTTGACACGCAAATTGAACCCATTCTGACATACGCAGTTGATATATGGGCACTAGAACAGACCAGCAATGGAACTGAAAACGTCCATAAACTATGTTTTGCCATAACAAGATGTCTGAATGTTCCTTTCCATACATCAAACTGGTCTATGGGGAAACTGGGGGCTATTCTTTACGTAACAACTGTAGAGTGCGTTAAATGTTAGCTAAAATCATTACGACTCCCCGTGTCGAGAAAATGCAGACAGGCTGATGAAATGCGACTGTCAGAGAACGACACTGGTGACTTTAACTTTTATCGAAGAACATTTGTTTGTCGTTTCATTGCACTACGTCCGCTGACAAACGTGAACGCTGCAGTGTGTTAAATTCCTGCCCATATCATCCAAAAAGCTCAAGAGCTGATGTTGCAAACACCAGCTGTTGTAAAGGAACTTGATAGATACGTCGATAAAGCTGTGTATGTTAAAAAAAACAAAAATAAACAACAACAAAAAGATAATCAAACAAAGCACCAATCAATTGAGTGACCCAATATGTGTAGGTGTGTGTGTGTGGTAGACGCGGAGGATTGGAGACGAGGAGTGGGTAGCAAGGTGGAGCAGCAGGGAGGGAAGGAGGACAGAGGCGGAAGCATTGGTGAGGACGAGGGTGTAAGCAAGTGGGTGTGCATATGAAAATTCTGCGTTTGCTATTTTGGTGAATGCGAATGTCATCCCTCTTCTCTAAAAGCTTGATGGCAAAACAGACAATGAAAATGTCAGTGTCAGTAACTGTGTGTGTGTGTGTGTGTGTGTGTGTGTGTGTGTGTGTGTGTGTGCGTGCGCTGCGCGCGAATAAAAGCAAAAAAATCACACATGCATATAGACTTCTCGCACGCACACGCGCGCACACACACACACACACACACACACACACACACACACACACACACACACACACACAGAAAAAGGAGAAAGGAACACTGCTTTTGCTCTTTAGTTAAAAATGGCAGTCAGGAAGAGAATAGGGAGGGGGCAAGGGTGGGTGTGAGGGTAAAGTGAGAGATGGTGGATAGCTGATTTTTCACTAAATCGGCCAAACTTCTTGCTACAATTAAGTTTTTATCTCTTGGGAGCGGGGGGGGGGGGGGGGGGGGGGGGGGGGGGGGGGGGAGACAGGTAGTCTGGTGGGGATTCCAGAAGAGTAAATGTGCAGGTGGCCATTGTGTGATCATTTGTGTATCTAGCAATCTATCTCATTACAAACAATAGAAGCACGTATGTGAACAAACACACACACACACACACACACACACACACACACACACACACACACACACACACTATCTCTCTCTCTCTCTCTCTCTCTCTCTCTAAGTATCTGCTGCTGCAAGTATATGTTGACGATTTGGGCACAGAGAGAGGAGAGAGAGAGAGAGAGAGAGAGAGAGAGAGAGAGAGAGGAGAGAGAGAGAGAGAGAGAGAGTTTTATTCTGAAACGTCATAGCCCCTTAAGTAAGACACAGCATGTCAGAATTTTTTTTTTAAAGTTACTCAATTATATTAAATGAAGACTTTGCCTTTTTTTTGTAAATGCTTCATTCAATTACAGCATAAGCCCCTTAACAACCACATTCATTTATTCTGTTGATGAGATTAACATACCAGTTGAAAACAAACAAACAAAAGATTGAAATAACTATGTAGATTGCATGGACTACCAATATCATCCCATCCAGGACAAATAAACTTAAGTATAAACTGAAACTGACGTGTGTGTGTGTGTGTGTGTGTGTGTGTGTGTGTGTGTGTGTGTGTGTGTGTGTGTGTGTGTGGAGAGCGAGGGAGGTGGGGGGAGGGGGGGGGGGGGGGCGAGGAGTGAGGGAAGCGACAAAGGATGTAAAAACTATATGTATGTACATGCACATAAACGTTTGTCTGTTCTCCAATTCAGAAAATCCCCAATTTAGTTGCAGCCATTTTTACTGGATGATGCACTTAATTAGGAACCATGAGAATACCTGGTCTGTGGTCTAAATCACAAATGGGGCTTTTTCTCTCCCCCCCCCCCCCCCACTCTTTTTTCTTCCTTGGAGGTGTGTGTGTGTGTGTGTGTGTGTGTGTGTGTGTGTGTGTGTGTGTGTGTGTGTGTGTGTGTGTGCGTGCGTGCGTGCGTGCGTGCGTGGTGTGTGTGTGTGTGTGTGTGTGTGTGTGTGAGAGAGAGGTCCTCCTTTGCATTATACTTTAATGGGATGGTTTGTGTGTTAGTCTTTCACATGTGCTCTGACATACCGAGGTTCAGTATGCAGCATTCACTTGGCTCATGTAAAAGAACCCAATGGAAGATAAGAGATACATCCAAAGTATAATTCTGACAGAAAACAGAAATATTTGCTGACAGAAAAATAGGCACACCAAAAAAAAAAAAGCAAAAAAAAAAGCATGGCATCGTCCTATGGCTGGCTACGCACAGCCCAAAGTTCATGCAGAGAAATGGGTTGGTCAGACAGGGTGCAGGTATGTTTTAGCAATGCATGTCAGACAATCTCAGAGAATAAAAAAATCACATACATAGATGTGCATGAAGGTACTTTCACACACACCTACACACACAGAGACAAACACACAGAGACACAGACACACACACACAGACACACACACACACAGACACACACACACACACACACACACACACACTCATACACACACAGAGTGCACCTCACAGTCTCATACTGTGCAGCGGAGACTCCACTCTGCAGCACTGCAGTGCCATCCATCGCACTGTACTGTCCCCTACAGCATAGTGCTTGTACTGCACCGCATTATACTGCTCTGAAGTGCTGTGGAATGCACGATCATACTGCACAGCTGTGCCCCTACACTGAACTGTCCTGCGCATCACTGCATGTTGTACCACACGGCATTATGCTGAAGCTATACTCTGCAGTACATTATTATTATATTTACATGGTAATGCACTCTCCTGTGGAGAGCTGCATATTGTTCTCTACTGCATGTTACAAACTGTATTGTCTAATAAAGCATTATAACATTTTGTTCCAATGCATATTGTATTCCACTGCACTATACTGCACTGCAAAGTCAAGTATGCGACCCGAGAAAGGCGAAAAAGCCTGAACATTTTCCGAGGTCTGTAGGCTTGAAGTGCTGACAAATCGAACCAGGAAAAAAATAATGGATTGGATCACCAACTGGACTAGCGGCCAGAACCCCGATTGTCATCTAGTTAATTACATTAAGGTTTAATGTTGATTCTCGTCTATAGTGATATGGCATTCAGCCACACTGGCCTTACTCTTAGTGAAATATGTATATGTGTGTGTGTGTGTGTGTGTGTGTGTGTGTGTGTGTGTGTGTGTGCACAGTCACATGAACCCCTCCCCCCCCAAATGTTCTAAGATTTACAAAAACCTCCGAAATGTTCCTAGACACCTGTTATAAAAACAATGAACTTAGGTTGCAACTGGAAAAGTCTAAGGTCTGAAGTATGGTACATTATTGTTCTGTACTGCATTGTAAATTTGTACTGTATCTTGTACTTCTTTATACTGCATTGTACAACACCATACATATATTATAAATCATACCATACTGTACTGCATATTGTACTGTACTTGCATTGTACTGTGCTGCACTATACTGCGCTGTACTATATGACAAACAAAAATTATACTATGCCCCACTGCATACTATTACTGCACTGCTAGCTACCGCACTACACAATTTATCATTTTATTGTAATGCACAATTATAACATTGCACTATATTGCACTGTATGGCATTACAATGAATTGCATATATTGTATGGTACTAGATTTGCTGTGTACATTATTGTACTGCCCTATACAGTACGGAATTGTTCTTACTATACTGCACTATATACTGTACTGAACTGCACAGTAATGCTCCTTAACGCCTTACACAGCAGTGCATTACACTATGCTACACTGTCTCTTGTACTGCACTATACTTCACTGCAAGACACATTATCATACTATAATGCAATACATAACTGGTACTGCACTACATTGTACTGCATTAAACTGTCCTAAACTGCAAATTGTTCAATACAGCAGCATAATGTGTTCTACTGTATTACACTGCACTATACTGCATGGTAAATTATTAAAGTGTGCTGCACTGCATGTGGTACAATTCGGCAGAGTATGGTGTTGTACTGCATTATACTACACTGCACAAGACATTATTATACTGTAAAGAATACCGCACTGTACTATGCTGAATTACACGCTGTAAGTGTAATGCACTACAAGGTACATTATCACACTGCCTTAGCTCAAACATCACAGAACTGAACCATACTGTATTGTACTGCAATGCACTACACTATACTGCGATGAACATTATAACACCGTTTTGCATACTGTACTGTACAGCATAGCATGTTCATTATCAAATATACTACCTGTATAGATCAGTAAACAGTACATTACTGATACCATACTGTACTACACTGTGCTGTACTGGTTTACACAATGCTGCATATTATATCATTATTTACATTACTGGTTTACACAATGCTGCATATTATATCATTATTTACATCAGACTGCTTGTACTGTTCTGTACTGGTTTACACAATGCTGCATATTATATCATTATTTACATTAGACTGCTTGTTACATCATTATCTACCCTGCACTGCATGGTATATTACTATTCTAAACAAATTACAGCCCCGATGTGGCCCTTTGCGGTCGGCTGGGCTATAAGCAACATTATCTTATCTTATTCTAAACACTCTATTACACTGCTTGATACTGCACTTCAAGGTACATTATTACCTGCACTGCCCTGCATATACATTATCATACTGTATAACACTGCAATGTACTGCACTGCTCTGGGCTTTGTGGCATATCATCAACTATAATGCACTGTA
>CM031595.1:101512779-101515279 GCA_018398815.1 Conus ventricosus | reverse complement strand
TTGGAGTTGTAAATAATAATAATAATGAATACTTATATAGCACCTATTCTCAGCTAGAGATTAGACATCTCTTGCTGATACCACAACTGATTTCATCATAACGTCTCCCAAAATTGTGTATAAAATGTAAAGCAAACAAACATAATAAATATAAATGACAGGGAGAAAAATATTGATTGATAATATTTACTTTTGAGAGGGGAAAGGGGCAAGAAGAGTGGAGGGGGGGGGGGGGGAGAAGACAGGTAAGAAGGGAGGTCGAGAGAGATGCATGTGAGCAGATGCTGGACTTTGTGTGTGTGAGTACATGTGGGATGTACATATATATATATATATATATATATATATATATATATATATATATATATATATATATATATATATATATGCATGTGAGATCTGTGAATGTGTATGCATGTGAATGTGTGTGTGTTGTGTGTGTGTGTGTGTTGTGTGTGTGTGTGTGTGTGTGTGTGTGTGTGTGTGTGTGTGTGTGTTAGAGAAAAACACATGTATATATGCATGTGAGATCTGTGAGTGTGTATGCATGTGAATGGTGTGTTTGTGTGTGTATGTGTGTGTGTGTGCGTGTGCGTGTGCGTGTGCGTGTGTGTGTGTGTGTGTGCGTGTGTGTTAGAGAAAAACACATGTATATATATGCATGTAAGATCTGTGAATGTGTATGCACGTGAATGGTGTGTTTGTGTGTGTGTGTGTGTGTGTGTGTGTGTGTGTGTGTGTGTGTGTGTGTGTGTGTGTGTGTGTGATATATGTGTGTGTGATCTGTGTGTGTGTGTGTGTGTGTGTGTGTGTGTGTGTGTGTGTGTGTGCATGTGTGTGTGTGTGTGTGTGTGCGTGAACGAGTGTACGTACGTACAAGTGTGCATGCGACCAAAGTGTTTCTTATTTCCTCTCTACAACTAGTACAAGGTATTTCAGAGTTTGTGTGTTATTGTGCATGAGCATGATGTGTTCCTTATTTCCTCTCTGCAAGGCCAAGCCACCAATGCTGAAGTTCCATCGCAAAAGAAAATCTTAAGTGAGATAATGAAGACATACAGTAGATGACGAACAAGGCAGATAACTCTGGCTCCCACGGTCAAACAAAGGCATACTTTTAACTCTAGACTAACGCTGCTTGTATTACCCACTGACCAAACACACATGCAGATACAAGGCATTTCAATCATGTCACTGAGATTCATTAACTGCTTCTGCTCTTCTCTTTGTTTTGCGTGACAGTTATGAAAGGCAGAGGTTGGGGGTGGGGGTGGGGGTGGGGGTGGGTGGGGGGGTGGGGGGTTGGAGGGGGGGGGGAAGGGGGGCGCTTCATCAGTCTCCAATAAAGTGTTAATTTGGGTTCTCACTTTTCTTCTCTTGTTACTGCATGCATGTGTCAGCTCCGGGAACTTAAACACGCTTTGAATGTCTCTTTCTTGTTTAATTCAAGGTAAGCTTCAAGTTTCTTTCATCATGTGCGTCTAGTGTCTGTGCATGTGCTACACGAATGGGCACTGCATGAAGCATGAGTTTGGAGTTTGGGGGGCACGTAATTATCTCAGCATGGGAGCAGAAGCTACCCCTGCAGCAAAAGGCGACCGAGGCCATGGCAATTACTTTCGTATTCATTACGACTGCATATCGACGTATCGACTGGGATAGTCCCTTGTTCTCTCTGGCATTCCCTTAGAAGGCCTTCTCACAGCTAGGAAATTGGTATTTCATTACAACGTCTGTAACACCAACTGTACAAATGTTCTTTCCCAGCATTCCCAACCCTTGCCCCCCCCCCCCCCCCCCCTCCTGCCTCCCTGATTCCTTCTGCATATCCTCACTTCTCACTCACCCTACTCTTTCCAGGCTCACAGAAAAGAAAGAAAGAAATACTGATACCATGGAAATCAGTCTTCACTCGTGGAATGCATACTGTCTTCCACAACATCAGGGTAACTCCTTCTTGTACCATTCAGAATTTCTCTCTTCCACACGCATACAGCACATGTGCGTGTGTGTGTGTGTGTGTGTGCGCGAGTGTGTGTGTGAGTGTGTGTCTGGGGGGAGGGGGGGTGCGTATATGTGTAAGGGGGGCGGGGGGAGGGGGGAGAGAGAGAGAGAGAGAGAATTCATGTCTGTGCTGTGTGTGTGTGTGTGTGTGTGTGAGAGAGAGAAGGAAGGTAATGTTGCTTATAGCCGACCGCAAAGGGCCACATCAGGGATGTGTGTGTGAGAGAGAGAGAGAGAGAGAGAGAGAGAGAGAGAGAGAGAGAGGAGAGAGAGAGAGAGAGAGAGAGAGAGAGGAGAGGAGAAAAGAGAGAGAGACAGTGAGAGAGAGAGGCAGAGACAGAGAGAGAAAGAAGAGAGCAGACACAAAGAGAGAGAGAAAGAGAGAGTGAGAAAGGCTGAGACAGAGAGAGAGAGAAAGAGAGAGACAGACAGAGAGAGAGAGACAGAGAGAGAGAGAGAGAGAGAGTGAGAGAGGAGAGAGAGAGAGAGAGAGAGA
>CM031595.1:101475279-101507779 GCA_018398815.1 Conus ventricosus | reverse complement strand
GTGTGCCTGCACAATTGCATGTGCATGTGTGTCTGCGCACTTGCATGTGTATGGTTGTCTGCGCATGTGTGTGTGCTTGTGTTATTTGAAGGATAGGGATTATAGAGGAGGATGAGGAAGAGGGCAACCAGAAGTTCTCTTTGCAGAACAGGGTGGGGCAGTAGGTAGCAGGGGTGGTGGTGGTGGGGCACACATACATGAAAATATATCACGTGGGTAATGGGAAGTTGGGGGTTGGGATGGGGTGGAAGATGGTGGTGATAACCTGGTGGTGGTGGTGGTGGTGGTGGCAGTTGGCATATGCTGGGAATAAAGGTGCAAGAGGGACACATAAAGAGCATCTTTGTGGATCACTTCAAGAAAGCTGCTGTTTTGTCACCGAATACAGAACCAAGCTTTAACAGGCCTGGCAACATTGGGAGTACCACACTGTCCACAGGACACACAAATCACACACAGACTCATGCTGATTGACAGAATGAGTAAGAGAGGGTGTGCACGCGCACACATGCAAACAAACACACACACACACACACACACACACACACACACACACACACACACACACACACACACACGTAAAACAAAAACAACAACAACACAACAACACACAAGCATAAAACCACAGGCAACTTTACAAACAGAATGCACCTGTGCACATTTAATCACACACACAAATGCACATAGCCACACATGTGTATACAAATATGGGAGAACTTGTGCACACAAACAAATTCAAATGTAGATGCAAACACACATTACAGCGACACATGGAGGGGGAGAGACAGACAGATGGACAGGCAGACACAAAAAATCACTGAAAATGAGTTTCACAATCACATGCGTGCACAACACACACAAAAACCACACATACACACAGGTATTCAAAAATGAAAGGAGAGAGAGAGAAAGTGAGAGAGAGAGAGAGAGAGGGGGGGGGTGAGAGAGCAGAGAGAAAGAGAGTGAAGGAGAGAGAGAGGGGGGTGGGGATAGAGACAGGGAGAGAGAAAGGGAGGGAGGAGGAGAGAGAGAGACAGAGAGAGCGAATGAGACAGAGAGTGAGTGAGAGACACAGAGAGGGAGGGAGGGACAGGGAGGCAGGGTGGGGAGAGAGAGAGAGAACAGAAGTGTTTTACTGAACATCTGCCACAGATCACAATTCAAAACATGGACTAGGAAACATTTACAGTCTGTTTTCTCATTCTGCTGACAGAATCAATTGTATGCAAGAATTTCTTTTTGCTACTGTGGAAAATATATTTTGATACCTGATTAATGCATTGTACATTGCCTGATCTCAGCAAGGCGCTCAAAGAAAAAAAGTGTATACTTTTGGAGAAATTATTCACATAGATCTGAATCTATGACACTTCAGTAAGAAATGTTGCTAATTTACAGGTTTACATTGGCAAAAAGTACACTGTGTTTTAAGAGATCATTTTTATAGAAATGTAAAATACATTGTGTTTTCAGAGATCATTGTTACAGAATCTGTATTATTATCTAATGGAAACACATTGAATCTAGCTAGAAATATAGCCAAAGGGTATGTTTCAGCACAATCTGTATCATTATCTAACAGAAACACATTGAACCTAGTTCGAGATAATGCCATCCTTAAGGAGTATGTTTCAGCACAATCTATATCATTATCAAAGGAAACACTGTGAATCTAGCTATAAAGATAATGCCACCATTAAAGAGTATGTTTCAGCAACATATGTATTATTTCTTTCTTGAAGGTAACTGTAAATGGTACTAAACAAGAGTACCTGTTTCAAACTCTATTAGTACCCGGCTTATCTTTTTATGAACGTATCTAATAGCCTTTGCTTGAAACTTTTCATGAACCTTTTCACACCACCTACACCATGATATAACCAACCATGCTAAAGCCCACTTCACCTAAAAATTCTCTAACTTTAGAGAAATACTTTGGGAAACTGTACTCATGTGTAACCGTATTGTAACCCATCACTGATAATAACTTTCTGGTAAAACAGCAAACCCCATAAATAACAAAACTTTAATCACTTCAGAAGCCATCCCAAGCCTATCTCATGCTGAAAACTGGCATCACACATATATGCAAATACACACACACACACCAGAAATTGTGGTCGATTCAAAGAGCTGAAAACACGACAGTATTGGAAAACACAAAAACCTTTTTAATCCTGTCTGCTATCAAGTGAGATTCTGAGTAAATGCTCTCATCTTTTTGGATTGCCAAATGGCCTGCATGAGTATCTTATGCGGGATGTTTCTGACAGTGACTGACTGTTTCAGACAAACTTTCGCAAATTCATGGTCGACGTGAACATCATTTTAGCCCCTGTTATACTGTCTCTTGTTACCATGGAGATCAGGCAGTATCAAAATAAAGGAGGTTAAGAAACACAGAAAGAGGAAAGCAAAAGAACAACAGAGGAATTCCCACAACACAATTCTCTTTCTCCCTCATTCACTCTCCTCTCCTCCATCCCCAAACCCATTCACACACACACACACACACACACACACACACACACACACACACACACACACACACACACACACAACACGCACGCATGCACGCACACACCAAAACGCCAACTCCTAAAACTCCTTGATGTGTGCTGCAATCATTCATGAATATTGATGACGGGAGGGGGGGGGGAGGGAGGGGGAGTGAACGGTTTAAAACACACACACACACACACAGGCAGAGAAAGGTTGAATAAGTAGGTTCTTGAACTGTGGTCAGAGCTGCCTTGGGGTTGGGCAGCAACTGGTCTGTCTCAGAACCAGGTACCTGGGACCAGCCCAGACAGAAAGTTGGCACCATCCTCTACAGCCCTTCCAATTCCCATTTGTTCTCTTCTGTTTTGTATCCCCCATACCTCGTCCATCAAATGGCAACCCGTCTGACGATAGCACTCACTTGTGAGAGGGCATTTTCAGCAACTCAGGCATTCATAAACATACAGTCTCATTCCCACAGACAGTAAAACTTAAATTTAGCTTCAGTTCATCATTCATGTTCTTTATAGCCCAACCTGGCTGCGTGTGCTACATCAGCAATGTTATACTGTCAAAATCCGTTCTACAGGTGTTTGTCAATGAACAAAACAAACAAACAAAAAAAGAAGGAAAATCAACTGACCAGTTTCTTGCAAACATTCTCAAAACGCCATAAAACTGAACCTATTTCCCACAAAAAAATCTTCAATAATTTTTTTTCAATCTGATTGAAACATTTATGAAATCGTATCTGACAGAGAATCCCTGGACAAGGTCTTCATGGAATCTGCTGCAAAAACAAGCTATGAGCAAATGGTTCATAATGAGTGGCTCACCACAAAGCATACACCATGGAGCTTTCTCGGCATGGGAAAGACACAAGTGTGAGTACAAACAGAGGCCTTCATTTATTCAGCACAAAACTGTTTCTTCTTTATAGCCACCTGTGGCAAACAGTATCAGTATTTTTTGTCAGATTTGGATGGATCTAAAAAATTTTTTTACTATCTACTGGTGTGATCCAGAGAGAGAGAGAGAGAGAGAGAGAGAGAGAGAGAGAGAGAGAGAGAGAGAGAGAGAGAGAAATGAAGGGTTGAAGGGGGGACAGAGAAAGTAACACTGACACACTTTCTTCAGCTTTACTTTGAAGTCCTCATCAGGTATGCTAAACAAGCGGCAGCATAAAAAAAAAAAACAACAACAACAACAACAAAGTGTATGTATGTGAATGAGTGAGTGAGTGAGTGAGTGAGTGTGTGTGTGTGTGTGTGTGTGTGTGTGTGTGTGTGTGTGTGTGTGTGTGTGTGTGTGTGTGTGTGTGTGTGTGTGTGTGCGTGCATGCGTGTGTGCGTGCGTGTGTGCATGTACGCATGAATGCCAGTGTGTGTATACATATGCATGCGTGTGCATGAGCACGTATGTGTGTGTGTTTATGTGCGTGCAGATGTGTGTGTCTGTGAATTATGCTTGTGTATGCCTGTGTGGGCCTAAGTATGCACCCACGCTTGTGTATGAGGACAGGAGTAATTCTCAGGACGACATTACGAGGAGGGAGAGGGGGAGGGGGAGAAGAGTGGCCCCTGGAAAACGACATGAAGAGTGCATTCAGACTGCTGAACAGCCTGCATTTCTCTGGCTTGTCCACACACTCTTTTTTTGTGTAGCTGTGCAAAGCGAGTCATCTTATTTTCAAAGCAGGACACACAACACTCTCCTCTGTCTGGTGCTTATCACCTGAATTCCAGCTGTTAGACAAACACTAAGAAAGCTTGTTTGCTCAGCAATTCATTTTAAAGAAGCAGCAAGTCCTTAGTGAAGATGTGAGGGATGAATAATTGGCTCGTGTATGCTATATAAAAAAGAAAACGTTGAAACCTTCAACAATGGGAAGACAAGAGGAAAGGAAAACAGGTGAGAAGACTCAAAGCAAATACAATGGGACCTTTTAGAAACACCCCCTTAATGCCCTTTAACTTTTTTGTCCATGCAAAATGAGGGAAACTAAAAAACTCCATGAGGGGTTTGTTAGCAGGGGCCCATTGTCAAATGGTTTAAGACTGCTTGTCTGCAGAGCTGACAGCTGAGAGCTCGAACCATTCATGGGGTCAGATTTTCATAACCTGAAAACCCTCACTATCCATCCAGCACAAAAGGGGTATCTGATTCAGATCTGGGTAGGTTAAACAAGCAAGGGATGGGCTTGGCTTTCCATCATGCTGTACCATGGACACGGCGAAACTCTAATACTTCACTGCATGTGCAAGTTTTAAGCTATGGGATTTGAACTAAACTTCTCCCCTCCTCTCACAATCTCCATTTTCTCTATCAATCTATTCTTCACTCACTTGTCTATCCATTCCTTTTCATACTCAGTCTTCTTTCAATTCCATTAAGCTCCCTCTTTTACATATATCTCTCTTCTTAGTTCTTTCTATCCTGGTTCCCTTTTTTCGTGTGTGTGTGTGTGTGTGTGTGTGTGTGTGTGTGTGTGTGTGTGTGTGTGTGTGTGTGTTCTATTTCAATAGTACTATGAGCTTCTTCATTTTAATACCTTTACACATATTATTTTTAGCAGTTGTATCACAATTATAATTACTATTGTCATATCATTGTTACTTCTATCATTATTCTATCATTAATAGTGATAGAAGTAGTAACTGTGAAATCATCATTATCATTTTTATCTATATCCTTCTTCTCTTTCTTCTTCTCCTTCCCAGCCCTGATGTGGCCCTTTGCGGTCGGCTGGGCTATAAGCAACATTATCCTATCCTATCCTTCTTCTCCTTCCTCTCCTCCTCCTCCGAATCATCATGATCATCATTGTCCTCTTTATCACTGCTACCATAACCATATTATCGTATCAGTTCTTTCGATCTTCTTCCTCTTCTTATGTCAATATCATTATCATTACTACAATGACTGTTTTCACCATTGTTAGTACTATCATTATCTGACCCTTGTTGTCTCCCCTTCTGCCTGGGTTCTTTTTTGTGGTTTTGGTCGTTCATCCGAGACCAAATTTTGCACCCAGTTCGAAGATACGCAACTGTCTATTCATCCTTCTTTTTCATCGTCTTTAGTGTTATTCGTCTTAACCGAAGAACACCAAATAAGTCAAAATGCGTCATGTTTCTTTTGTAATTTGTTCCTTCCTTTGGCAGCACAGTAATTCTGATTTTGCGTAAGAACCTCTCAAGTACATCTATTACAGAAAAGGTGCATCCTTACATCTCTCTCTCTCTCTCTCTCTCTCTGTGTCAAACACACACACACACACACACACACATATACACACAAATGAATCACAAGACCACCCACCACTAAAGAGATTATTCTTGAGTAAGATTATGTCACTGTGTTACGCAGAAATGTGTAGTCTACTCAAGTACTTTCCAAATCAGACCATAGCCCTCACCTGCTTCCTTCCATCCCCTTCCGCCCCAATTTCCTCCATTGTTGGTAGATTACAATGATCAAAAGCATAATCTACCAGAGAAGAGGGAACCATGTCTAAAATACTCCACCTCGCCCTTCTTCCCCATACACCACAGAAATGGACAACTGATGCGAGGGAACAAATTTCCCATCATGATCAACCACTGTATTATGAAATAACTTTCTTGTGGTAATTGGGAACAGTTTGTGGGAAAACATGTGAACATGTGATAACTACTATTCCTTTGTACTTTGAACTCATGTGTTAAAACTGAAGGTGTTTTGCACAAGTAAAAGGAAGACTCATAAAGAGAGGACTCTGCTCAGAATAAAATGAGGACAAATTTATCCAAACACACATACAGGCAAACACATTTACGCACACATTCACACATGCACGCACATTCTGTCTCTTTCTAAGCACCCACATATTTGCACTTTTCAGATTTTGTGCTCTCTTGGACTTCAAGAAAAGCTTGAGTGCTTTGACAGCACTTTCAAGTCCTGTATTCCTGTCTCTACACAAACCATAACACATATTGACAGCACTTCATTGCTTTTTTCTACCATGTGGCTGCTTCTGTTCTTGCAATAAACACAGTCTTTCAGAAGTCCAACTGAACACATTATGCATTTCACAGTAATGATATAGATCATCAACACACAGTTATGAAGCATCGATATGAAATAAACCTTCAAAAACAGTGTAATGTTTTCAACTTTCAAATGATTCAAATTTAAGGCTTTGTTGTCCTCTTCAGAGATGAACATCCTCTGAGATATCCAGTACTCTTCCATCCTTATGGGTTAGCATCAAGAACACAGGGATTATGACAATGGAGAAATTCTCCTTAAACGGTACTGTGATGCTGCAACTGGATTATCTGCCTAACGTAAGCAGAGACAGTGTATTCAAAGAAAAGCTCCTTAACAGTATCAATACACCTTGAGACCACCCTAAAATCTGCAGTAAAGACACCGCTTCCTTGAAAAGTTCCGTCTTCGATACAGCAAGGTAAAAGTTCTGGCACACTGAGGAGTGAGCATGTTAAAGCAAAATACAGCTGCTGCTATCCAGAAAAAAGATGACTTGGACAGATCATGACCCTTTCATCTCCAGCGATACCTGTGGAACACTTTCAGCCAAACAAATAGGGTTCTTACTGAACAAATGAGATTCTGCACAACTAAAGCAGGGAAAACTCATCAAGGGAAAAACTCCCAGAGATTACAAAGACATGTCAAAGCCTACCTAAAAGATAAGATAAGATAATGTTGCTTATAGCCCAGCCGACCGCAGAGGGCCACATCAGGGCTGTCACCACGTTAAAATCAACTCACCAGTCATTTAAAAAAAAAAAAAAAAAAAAAAAAAAAAAAAAAAAAAAACTTTCACACACCTCGTTAAATGACATCGTCTACAAACGAACCAGAAACTTTGTTAAAAATCCTTCTTCCGTAAAATCTCAAATCAGATGAAAAATGTTAATTTCTCTCAAAAACCCAAGGATCACGTCAGGCGGGACATCCCTGAACAGGATCTTCATGGACTCCGCTGTAAAATGTTTGTGTCTCACATCGTGCAAGTCCAACACTCTAAAAGAACATGTTTCATGGTGAGTGGTGCATGACATGGAATGCACCACGGAGCTTCTTCACTCTTTAAAAGGTAGGCATGGGTAAAATACGAATGGCCGGTGTGCAGCCGGCACAGAACCGTTTCCTCTTTACGACCACCCGACGTAGATGGGAGGAAGTCCTTAAGGTTTGGACGGATCTGAAAGAGTTTGTTACTCGTCTGTGTGTTCCAATCCTCCTGCCAGAGGTCTCTCACATAATCGTTAATTTTGGGTTTCACATCTGAACAGGGGATATAAATGTTGGACAGTTTCTCTCTTGTGGCGTTCTTGGCTAAACGATCAACCATTTCGTTCCCGCCGATGCCAACATGGCCAGGAACCCAAGCAAGAGTAATGTTGTAACCGTCCGCCTTCAACTTGCTAAAAAGTTCAAAAAAAAGTAAAAGTTCTGGATGCTGAAGGTTGCGGCCAGCTATGGCCTCCAAAGCTGACAGCGAATCCGACAGAACCTACCTAAAAAGCTGCAAAGACAGTGCTTCCTTGGGAAAGTTCTGCCTTTGAAAGTGCATGGTGGAAGTTGTGGTACCCTCAACGAGTGTACATAAAAAGGCAAAACAATTCTAGTGAAGATGGCTAGGAGACAGCTGGGCTCCTCATCTCCTGCACTGTCTGTGGAAAACTTTCTGCCTAGACATTGGTACTTTTCATTCTAATTACACAAGGACCTGTAGCGGCAGAACTGTCTGACCACTGTTTGATTGGAACCACAGAAAATCCACTGATGTTTTGTTTTATTTGACTTTGACACCTTCATCTGGAATCCATGTACCATGAAACAGTCTCTTTTCATTGAAACACCACTTCTATCACGTCTTTAAGGGCCATGTCATGCAGGAAATTTCAGAACAAAACATTTCATGCTGAAAGAAATGTTACGCATGGTGTTCCCTGGTTTCCTGTCTGACATACTTATGTAAGAAACAAGTTTTGACGCCACTTCAGTTGAGAACTAATTTCACAACATGTTCCAGACAGGCAAAATACTATTTCTTTCATTTCACATCATGGGCAAATAAACAGTACTGTTAGACATGGGACTATGACAATCAAAAAGTGGTCAAGCCTGCTTCAAATTCATGCTTAACATGATATGAACTTTGTTTTGGATCAGTTTATTACATTATTCTGAAGGGAGTACTATCTGAAGACCGAGATGAAACATGCACCAAAAACTAAGCTGGTGGATGTCAATAATAATTAATTCTGTGCATCAATATAGTCCACGCAGCAATGTAACAGTGAAAGTGTGGCATTTCACAATGGGTGTTTCATTTCATTGCCTGACATAATTCTAAAGAACAGCTTTGAAACACTCACTGCTCTAAACTGTATACACCTCCTTGTCATGGGCATTTCGCCCAGAAATACTGGCAAGTGACGCAGGCCTAACTGATAAAAAAAAAATCCACATTCACAAAAAGAATAACAACAGGACAATCACAATAAAAACAATAAGTTGCTCACAGAGGGGGTGGAAGTGGAGGTGATGGGGAGGGTGTGTGTGTGTGTGTGTGTGTGTGTGTGCGCATGTTCGTGTGTGCTGGACAAGCATGAAAGACCAGACAGACAAGTGGACAGTTAGAAGAGACCAGGGAGAAGCGGTCTAGTAACACATCATGCTGATCAATGCTAGGACTTCCTCAAGCAGTATTGATTTCTCCTGACCTACTTGGCCAGCTCTCTTGGGGGAAGGAAGGCAGAGAAACCACATGTTAAAAACCTTTCACATACAACCCCCTCCCCTCCCCTCCTCCTGCTCCTCCCGTAGCCACATCAGAAATAGCATGCCAGCTGCCACTCTCAAATTCGTGGCGCTCCAATATAAAAGGTTGCTTGAGGGAAGGATTAACCCAAAAAGCAACAACCAAAAAACAAAAACATAAGGGTTATTTTCTTGAACAAAGATGGTTCTGTCTGTCTGTCTGTCTCTCTGTATTTTGTGTGTGTGTGTGTGTGTGTGTGTGTGTGTGTGTGTGTGTGTGTGTGTGTGTGTGTGTGTGTGTGTGTGTGCGTGCGTGCGTGCGCGCGTGCAAGTGTGTGTGTGTGTATCATGTGTGTGTGCACATGCACGCATATGTGTGTATGTGTCAAAAACATAGGGAGGGAGGGAAAGAGAGGGGGGAGGGGGGGGGGGGGGGGAGAGACACAGCGAGAGAGAGAGAGACATAAATAGAGAGAGAGAGAGAGAGAGAGAGAGAGAGAGAGAGAGAGACAGAGACAGAGAGACAGACAGACAGAGACAGACAGACAGAGACAGAGATGGAGGGAGGGAGGGAGAGAGATAGAGAGGACAAGGTGAGGAAGAGGATGGGGATGGGGGGGGGGGGGAGAGAGAGAGAGAGAGAGAGAGAGAGAGAGAGAGAGAGAGAGAGAGAGGGAAAGAGAGAGAGAGAAATCAATTCAAATTGGCAAAAGCCCTTTCTAAATAAGTCGTACATAAAAAAATAACATTAACCCAACCTCTCTCCAGTTTCCGAAAACAAAACAAAACAAAAAAAGCAACAAACAAAACAAAAATAAAATAATAACAAATACAAAAGCAGACAACAATGACACACTGACAGGCAGAGAGACAGGGGACAGAACATTATGTGCCCACCTGCCTGGTACGTAGCTGTCTGTCTTATCAGGAATGTGTGCAGATCTATAGATTCTCGCTCACAATCAAGAGACCTTAAAAACTGAAAGGCAAAATAATACACAACCAGAATCTTGGCGATATCCATCTCTGTCTCTACTGCCACAGGGATGGGTATGGAGAAATACGAATAACTAACAGAGAAATACAGCTGCATTCTGGAATTTGGGGGCTACACTGGCATGCATCAAAAGAAATCAACTCTGTTGTCATCAACATAATCATATGTTGTGATATATGACAACACAGAGAGAGACAGAGACAGAGAGACAGACTGACCGAGAGAAGGTGGGAGACAGACAGACAGAGGGATGCAAGCAAGAAGAAAGTACAAATTATGTAAAGCATAAAACTTTCTCTTTGTGAGTTATGTGTGTGTGTGTGTGGTGTGTGTGTGTATGTGTGTGTTGTGTGTGTGTGTGTGTGTGTGTGTGTGTGTGTGTGTGTGTGTGTGTGTGTGTATGTGTGTGTGCGTGTTTGTGTGTGTGTGTTTGTATGTTTGTGTGTGTGTGTGCATGCGCATGTGTATGTGTGTGTGCGCGTGTGCCTGCATGCATGTGGGTGTATGTGCACATGTGTGTGAACTCGTGCTTCAATGTATGCCTCTGTCCTTTTTTTTTTTTTGGTCTAGAATTTATCTTTTGCTTACTTCACAGATTTCCTCCCACCACATTCCTTCCCTCCAAAGACACCATTTTTCTGAGTTTTAGAAGTTGTCTTAGAAAGGTCCACTGTACTAGTTTCTTCATAGTTATAAGAAGTCAACAGTGTGCAGTAATATTTGTCTGGAAACAAATGACACAATTTACACATAAAATCAACTTGCTCATCTTTATGGCAAATTTTACTGCTTTTTTTTTGTGGCCACCTACACATACGTGGAGATGGTTGGACAGTGAAGTAATATCACAGAAAAGAAATGCAAGCTCTTAAAAACAAAGTTTCACATCAGCGTCAATTGCGTGTGTGCATGAGTATGCGTGTGTGTATGTGTCTGTATACATGCATGCATGCGTGCGCATATGTGTGTGTGTGTGTGTGTGTGTGTGTGTGTGTGTGTGTGTGTGTGTGTGTGCGTGCGCCAATGTTTAAAGTGCATGTGTGTGTGTTGTGTGTGTGTGTGTGTGTGTGTGTGTGTGTGTGTGTGTACGAGTGCGCGTATGTGTGCATGCGCACTTGTGTGTCTGAATGTGTGAATAGTGTGTGTGTGTGTGTGTGTGTGTGTGTGTGTGTGTGTGTGTGTGTGTGTGTGTGTGTAATGTGTATGTGTGTGTGTGTGTGTGTGTGTGTAATGTGTATGTGTGTGTGTGTGTGTGCACACGTATGTGGGAGTGTGCATGTATGTGCCAATGTGTGTACCTGCATGCATATGTACAAACATGCTTAAAGCGCATGGATGATTGTATCTCTGTGTAAGCCTGTAAGCAAGGGTTTGTTTGAATGCACACCTTTGCATGTGAGTATGCACGTATGTCTAGGTAGGTGTGTATGAATGTATGTGTCTGTGTAGAAGTAAGTGTCCAAACACACAAGCAAGTGTACATGTAATCCAGCATGAAAACATGCATGCTCACGTGTTTGCACATTTCAATACTTCAGGTGCTTGCAAATTTGTATCCATATTAGAATTTTGCTGTTACAGTGTTTTCTGCTGGGAATTCTAACAAATATGCACTTCCTACAGGGTACTCCTTCCATGATGGATACTGGTGCCTTTTTATTTCACCACCGCATATACCAATTTGACCAAAATGAGCATGCGCATGTGTGTGTGTGTGTGTGTGTGTGTGTGTCACTGTATAAGACGAGATAAGATAAGATAATGTTGCTTATAGCCCAGCCGACCGCAAAGGGCCATATCAGGGCTGTCACCACGTTAAACTGTATAAGACAGTAGACAGGGATATATGTATTAATATATCCCCCGTTATAACCACCCCTTTCCCCTTTTACTGAGTATGAACGCCACACAACAAACACCCACACAAAAGAAAATACAGTGCACAAACAGAAGGCTTTATTTGCATTCACACACGCACTCTCCCCCACAGAATGGCAGATGAAACACCAATACCTTTATATATCCGACACACAAAGGCAGTTTTCCCCACACACACACACACAAAAAAACAAACCCCAAAAGAACCCAACAATACCCGACCATCAGCGCATGGCCCCTTATGCATACCCGTGCACGCATGTGCTGCACGTCTACAATACGACGACCCTTCCCTCAGGAGGCACAGACGCACACCTCAGCCCACTAAAGGCTAATACCAGAAGGGACAAGGGTGAAATCACATCACCTGGTAATCCCGGGCTGAAATATCAAGCAAGGTTGATACGTCATAAAACCCGAGATGCCCACGCAATGTTTTTTTTTCTTCAAATGTATTCTTTATGCTAATTTTTATATGCCGGTGTCAAACCACCCGGACACCAATGCTTAACCACCAAATGTTCAACATCAATTGTTCAAGTAACCCGCACCCAATGTTGTACTTTCAATACTTCATCCGAAGTCCTTGGCGGGTACTTGACACACGCAAGAAAAAAAAGAAACACAAACTCCTTCCAAAAAAAAAACATAAACAAACCACACACACAAAAAACGGCAACACAGCATTTCCCAATACGATTATGTAAACGTCGGTCTGCTTTACGACGCTCTCACTGTAATGCACCGCCCAAACCACAAGACCTTCACTGAAGCGCTTGATATGAGGTAGGAGAGGTAACGTCGTGACACGTTGAAGAGTGCGGTTCCCTCCCTACCGGCACCAACCACACAGAGAGTCGCACACTGATGGTATACTGCGGTGGGCCCTCAAGACGCTTGCCCACCCTGAAGAAACAGTTGAAGCCGGAGGAAACTACCACACCCTCGGACTGTGGAAGGGAGATGACGTCCCGACCGGGACGCACCCTGCCGGCTCCATGTGCATCCCCACTCCGGCAGAGAAGTGGGCAGGGATGACAGTGGAAGGCGGTGACAACTCCCACAACCTGAGAGGCCGACCCTCACAGATTTGCTGTGTAGGGGAGGTACATAAAACTCGCCGGAACCTGTGCAAAGGAAATGTCTTACCATAGAAGAATACAGTTGTAACTTATTTGTTGCTTCACTAAAGTAAACGGTTCTCAGTGTTTACATGTCACAACCCAAAGTGCGACAGCTGATTGGAATTTTAAATCATGACTTATACAACCAGCCACCTTGACATCAAAATTCTCACACCAGAAATGTTCCATTACACATGTAAACCAATTTCATTGACTTTCCACTTCCATCAACAGCCATGAACATAATTATAACCGTTCCTTCATAAAAGTGATTATACTGTCTGAGTTACATACCCACGACTTCATTTCCCATCTGGGTCTCTAAGACAATGATTCAATAGGATTATAAATCATATTCACTCAACGAACAAACGAACAATCCGACCGTTAGTGACCCCAGTACCGGTCACAATTCAGGATCGATTACTTAGTAACATGCTCAATAGAATCAAACACATTTCAAGCAAAACCAAAAATAGAATTGAACCCGGGTATCCTAAATTCTTAGCAGGCACAATCATAATCCTACAAATGTCACCGGAAATTATCAAGCGCTATGACAATCAACAATTACATAAGCTCGACAAGGATTTCCGAGCGCTACTATACATTGTCTACCGACACCTCAATGCTGCGGAAAACATCTTTGAATACTGACGCGCCACGTTGACTAAAACAATCACATACATACATATATACATCAAATGTAGGCTTCTGAGGCACAATTCCCAAATATCTTAGACACCTTTTATTATTATCATCTGCTATTTTTTCTCTTATTTCCCAATCGTAATAATCTATACCAAATAATAATACTACTATTGTATTTAACACAATCATAAATTCACCTGCAAATCTTTAATAACAATAAAAAAAAAACAACTCTTATTAATATAATGATCCTTAATTTTCCTTTCCGCCCATCCACCTGGTTTAGTTCCAAGTGCAAACACCAAAAAGTGAACTTCTACAAGACGTGTCTATCTGAAGTACCACCACCCGTCACTTATTGATAAACCTCACACACGCCAGACACATCACATGCAGTCTGCCCTCCGTACCTGGCACGCACCGCGTGACAGTCTCCTCTTTTAATATTAAAGTTCCCGTCCTCGATACCAACGTACACTCTCAGAAAAATACCCACTCTTTATCAAACTTGAAACCAATATTTTCTGTACACCAGCGACCACTACCAAGTACAACATATTATGTCTTAGCACATCAATACCGCTGTAACCCATCCACTTATCTATATCAGTGTAGAACTGGAACGCACACTATTCCATTCCCATATGTACGGTTTTTCCCGACCTTAAGTTCAAGTTATATTTCTTTTCTTCTCTTCAACCTTAAAAATGCACTTAAATTTCCTCCTCTTAGTCCAACTCACATAGAAAGAATCTTTGCGAATAAAAATCAAATTAAAAGGAAATCCTCCAGTTCCGGGAACTGAAATACAAAAGTTGATGAAACCATGATATCTGCAAACAACCAACTATACATCCCTCCAGCATTTCCGCTACTTTACACGCTCACCTTGGACAAAGACAGGAACGACACAATGGACGACACCCTCAGTCGCCGGGACACTGCCAGACAGCCAACGCCCTGGTACGTGCAGAACCCGTCGCTGAACACCAAACACCGACAGTCAAGACGCGGACAACACACTGGACGACACCCTCAGTCGCCGGGACACTGCCAGACAGCCAACGCCCTGGTACGTGCAGAACCGTCGCTGAACACCGAAACATCGATCGTCTTCACTCTGGTAGCCAAACCTTCAAAAGTCGGTCGAGGGCATACCGTGAACCCTGCCCCCAACGGCAGAAACAAACATGAGCACGAGGCCAACCCAACCTTCGCGGATAACGCCTCAGTTCGTACTAACTTGCAGACACACTACGACACTCCGAGTTCACCTCGGAAACTCACAAGACAGCACTCACATTCACGGAATTCCCCGTACACATCGAGGAACTCCAGTTTCACGAGCGTTTGTTTACACACGTAAACCCACTATTCCGGCGAGTCCGATGTTCTCCTTCCTCCCCCCTCCAAGAGTTGACAGGCAAGCAAATTCCCAGCAGGAATCACGCACTTCACGGCCACGCCACCCTGGCAATGGACAGGCCACACTCCACAATTGTCACTGAAGCGACCCGTGTCAGTTCGTGCGTGACAGTGTGTGTGTGTGTGTGTGTGTGTGTGTGTGTGTGTGTGTGTGTGTGTGTGTGTGTGCGTGTGCGCGCGCGAGTGTGTGAGTGTATGCGCATGCGCGTGTGTTTGGTATGAGTATGACAGACAATGTCAATGTATTTCAATGTAACATATTTGAAGAAAGCAAACATGCCACACAGAGATGGTAGGCGGTCACCAAGACCACTCATGAACTGAGATCAGTTTTCTAAGAGGAGGGGGAGGGGACAGGAAGACTGCATGGGGAGCCTTCAGCAACAAACTGGGAGGTCGTAAAGTAGTTGATGCTTTTCTCAGTGTTTCATTACTTCAACAAACATCGTGGGGGGTGGGAAGTGTATCCTGCATATAATCATACGAAAGTGTAACTGCTTATAAGTTGGTGCATGTGTGTGCGTACGGTGCATGTGTGTGCGTACTGGTGTATGTGGATTTTTAATGTGCATGTGCATGTGCGTGTGTGTGAGTGTGTATACACCCATAAAGGTAACTCCACCCATCTAAGTTTTACACATTAAGGTAATTGATCATGGAGAGAAAAAACTTGGTCTTTTCCTTCATTCATTGCACACATCTCCTCTGCACCCATCCAAGTGCTTTTCCATCATAGGCTGCTTTCCTTTGGAAAGCATGATGTAATATTTAATTTTCTCTCAGTAAGATCAAGCAAAACCTGTTTGTTTTTAGTTCTGCTCCACAGAAGATCAGAAACATGTTGACAGTGGTCTTGTGCAACCCTTCTATACTTAACAGCTTTAATTTGCCTCAATACATAACACGCTTTAACCACACCACGACAGACAGCTTTCTGAAAAAAAAAAATCTTTGATGTAATGTGCTGGAAGGATCTATTCTCTTAAGGCATATTGACTGTAAAACACACGAGCTTATGAGTGACATAAACAATTAAGGATGAGGCAGAACAATCATACATACAGAACAGCGAGACTAGCTGTTCTAAAAACCAAGATGTGTTTTACAAACCTCATTTTTTTTGCTCTGGACACACCTTATGCAGTATATGTAAAGGGAGAGTAACTGAAGGCCAGGAGGCACTTGCATCGAGGTCGAGCTGTACTTTTGTTGATAAACAAATGATATCAACACACTCATACATCTCTTTTGATAAAAGCAGCTGGACAGCCAATGCTTCTACCTGTTACTGTCATGGATAAGAACAACAGACCTAGATACTCCAATCATGCCTGCACCCAGAAAGGCTGAATTCATTTCTCATTTGGTAGTGTACTTCTTATGGTAACCGTTTGGCTACAATCAAACTATGTGAGCACATGCATGCATGTGTGAATGTATGTGTGAGTATGTATGCATGTGTGTGTGCATGTGTGTGTGTCTGTGTGCGTGCGTGTGTGCACTGGACAAAACAGCTACATTAATGGCACATGGACTCTCAAAAGCTGGGGAGACACGCCTCCTTCACAGAGAGAAAATCTCATCCAAAAATTATCACAAGAAGGAGAGAAACTTTGGTTAAATAATAATCTAAAGCCAAGGTGTCTTTCACACTCAACTTCCAAGGCACTGGGGCGAGGATGAATTAAGTCACTTCAAAACACCACACACACATACACACACACAAACACACAAAATTGACAATTAGTCTTGTGTCTAGCTCTTAACATTATTGAAATAGGTACTGATAAAACATCATGGCATGATTCCTGAATTTTTGACTCATTGAATTCCCTAAAGTAAAGAAAGCCTCGTGGGGTTATGTGTCTTTACTAGTGTATGCTAATGGAAAAGCAGATATCCTGCTGATATTTTTCTGTGTCGGCAAGTGTGTTTTCATTCAAAATCAATGCAATGGCCACAGACACCATCCATTAATAAAAAAAAAGCCTTCTGGTGGTTTGGGACAAAGGATCCTGAAGTTAGCAGCAAGACAATGGTTCAGAATCAAAGCAAGACAACGTGTCATGCTGTGGAATCCTTAGGGATAAAAACCACCTCAAATACGCAAATTTAACAAATGTGTAAAGTATCCAATCCATGCTGTATCAGAGCTACGCAAAGCTACACAGTTAAGTGAACATCCACTGACAGGCACTGAGCGTAATTTCTAACCTTAGTTTCAATCATTAATATGGGGTTGTGAAAACAAAACAAGTATACCGAACAACAAATAGGTAAAAAAAAGGGGGGGGGGGGGGGGGGGGGGGGGGGGGGGGGGAAACAAAACACTAATCAAACCTTCAGTTGTTTTACAAATAATTTGTGGAATGATGTTTTCACCTTGAATTTACTTACATTTCCCTCCATCCACCTTTCTTTTGCCCTAACCTTCATCTTTAAATTTTCATCCTCAATTCAATCAGACAACAAATTGTATTTAGCTTTACTTTACCTGTTTTCTGTGTATCCCAGAAAACATGACCTGCCTTGCTTGCCCAGCATAAAGAACTAAATGACAGTCATGCGTCAAAAACCCCCATTATGTGGTGGGGACTCATCCATCACCAACCAACCACTTTCTTTTCTGTTTTTAAACTTCAAAAATTCAGTCAGAGCTGAAAAAAAAAAAAAAAAAAAGAGACTCCCCATACAAGGGGATACTTGTTGTGACAGAATATTTTGAATTTAAATATGAATGTGACAAAACCTCCTCCACAGGGAAAAAAAGTTGCCAGTTTTTTTTTTTATGTTTTTCTCACAAGCTAAGAGGGAGTCAAATTCAAAATTTCCCCATTCTCATCTTTTTCAAAAAAAGTTAATGAAGACATGCGCTTAGAGTAGTAGACAGAACTTCTGGTCCTGTATTTCTTTCCCCATATTGAGAAACAAAAAGTGCCAATAATAAAAATTGCAAAATTTAATAACCTTAATAGAGTACTAAAAAGATGCTTACTTTTGAATGACAAGTGAGGTTTTTCATCAAAGTCGATGTGCATTTTTACTTTCTGAGTAAAATCATTTACACTGATGCCCGCATTTTATTTCCCTTAAAAAACAATCAGTTACCAAGAGATTTTCTTATGGTTTGCGATGGTTTATGTATTCAAATAAAGAACTCAGCACCCCATTCAAATAAAAATTTTAAAAATAAAACAAAAACTAAAGTGTCAAATTTCATTTTGTTTGTGATGAAATGCTTTTATAAAATGACAGTTTTACAAAGTTTGATTGCTTTCTTCATTTGCAAAAAATTTTGTTTTCCCTATGTTTGTGTCTCAAGGACTGTTGCCCCTTTTCCGGGTTTAAAATATATGATTAAAGAATTCCCCCTCTCAATCAACAGATCAGATTTTCCCAAAAAACGTGAGGAGAGGGAAAATTTCCTGCACGCATTTAAAAAGTATTTTGAGTGGCAATTCTCCTCCCCCTTCCATCCCCCCTCAAGGATGAAAAAAATCCTCCAGAACAAGCAAGAAAACGATATTATGTGTTGTGTGTGTGTGTGTGTGTGTGTGTGTGCACGTTTAAGTCTCGTGTGTGGCAGGTGTTGTTGTCTTGTGATGTGCAAGAATGCATGTTCATGCATACATTGTGTGTGGGGGTTTGTTTTGCTTTACAATCACCTTACGATTTGGGTTTTTTTAATAGAAAAAAAATCGAAACCTTTTTCAGTAAAAACAAAATAAAACAAAAGAAAAACAACCATGCAATAAACACCAAAAAGCAATGAAAGACAGACCAAAGGGGTTTTGATTACTAAAGATTTGCAGAAAAACCACGCAGAAACACAGGTCTCACAAGGTAGCTTTTCCCAGCATGTAACTAGCAGATTTGGGTTCCATTATCCCTTCACACTGTGATAGATCTGATAAACTCCATGGACGCGGATTCCTTTCAGTTCTGAAACCCCAAACCATGGTCAAATGTTTAAAAAACAATATATATATATCTGTTTAAGTTTGATATAGACTGCAATCAAAGAAAAAAACAAAAGGTTCAAGACTTTGTTACCGTTCAACAATATAGTTAACTAGGGAAAAAACTGGTATATAGCCTTTTCCCAAAAAAAAAAACCATGTGACACATCTTAAAAATAAAGAATACCAACAGTGTCAGCATATACTAATTGACAACTTTGAAGCAAGCATGTAATCTTATACTGTGGATCCAAGGGCCTGTTTAAAGCATGTGTCATGTTTTAAAGAAGAAATGATAAAACCAAACAAAGCTTTAACTAGAAACCCCCATCCCCTCCCCCTTCTTTTTCCCCTTTACCCGCCCCCCCCCCTCACTCCCTCTCTTCCCTACGATTGGTTTCTTCAGATGTTCTCTCAAATGAAAAATGGTATTGGAAAAATCGAACATTTTTGTGAACAGAAAAAATCAACTATCTGCTCAGTGTGTGAAAGACCCCAATGGATCTTGAAATGCAAAGGACAAAAAAAGTAGCTGTCTGCGTCGATATAAAGATCACGGAACCCTTGTAATACACCGTTAATGTGCACACCACACACACACACCCCACACACGCGTGCGCGCGCCCCCAAACAATACACACAACCAACACACACAGCAGTGGGGGAGGGGAAAAGGGGATGAGAAAGAGCGAGAGAAAAAGGGGACGCGAGCGCCCACACACACACACACAACAACACACACCCCCCAACACCGGTAGGGGAGAGGAAAGGGGGGGAGAGAGAGACGAGGGAGAGAGAGACAGACAGACGCGACAGAGGCGACGCGGCAAAGAAGTGAGCTGAAAGGCAGCAAGCGAGGGCGGGGGGGAAGGGGGGGAGAGAGAGAGAGAGAGGAGAGAGAGAGAGAAAAGAGAGAGAGAGAGAGGGGAGAGAGAGAGGAGAAGAGGGAAAGAGAAGACGTGGGAGACAGCATCCAGAGAGAATCAGACAGAGAGATGTCATGTGGGATTGGCAACACTTCTGTGAAAACTCTCATGCTGAAGTGTCACTCCAAGAAAATAAAAAAAATATGAGAAAAGAAACACCACAAAACCCTCTAACACACCATACCCAAACAAAAAACAAAAACAAAAAAAGAAAAGCTTCATGCTATTTTGTTTCTAAAAACCCCGCTAGTGATTGGAATAACAGTGGATTTTTGGGTATTTAGGGTTTTTAAAAACCAGTTTTTTTACTCGCTGTGGCGGGCCCACGCAGGAACTGAAATTGCAGGAATTTATCAAAATGCAGGCAAACCCCAGTTCAGGTTTCATTATCACCCATACTACAAAAAATTTACGTTGGGCAAAAAGGAGCATGGTAAATGAAATACAAAGGGGAAAATATTGGATTTTGAATGGGCCTGCATGCGTGTGTGGTAGGAGTAAGATAAGATAATGTTGCTTATAGCCCCGTTGCCCCGTGGGTTGGGTAGAAAAGACCCCACTCCCCCGCCTGCTGTCGTAAGAGGCGACTAAGGCAGGCCCCTCGCCCCCAGGATAAAAGGGGTTTTCGTTGGGTAAAAACCCGCGTAAAAAAAAATGGTTTTGAAGCATTGACGACAATGAACCCAAAACTTCCCTGGGCAATGAAGGGTCTCCACCCCGGGACTTAGACGAGTGCGTGAAAGCCCAAAAGGGAAACTGCAAGGCCGACTCCCCCTTTTAAACCCCGGGAAAAAACGAAAATAGCACATGGAACATCAGGCGATGTTTTTAAAAGGAAAAACCATCCAGTTGCGGAGAGATGAAAAATACAAGATGGGGGTGTAGGACGGTGAGACAAAAGGGGGCTACAATCAGGACTGTGAGCTTTCATTGGGAACAGCTGCGTACTCATGACCAAGGATGGAGCCCCCCCACGAGGGTGTGGCCTGATCTGGCACTGGGGCACAAAGGGCACTCATCGGATGGGGAACCCTTTAATCCCCCATATCCCCCAAGTTTTCCACGAAGAAGAATGCATGGCTGAACATATCCGTGCTATCTCCACCCAAAGATGGGAAGAAGGAAAAAAGTGACTTCTACCCGAACTAAGACGTGATAGACAAAAAAGGGGGCAAAAGGGCATAACCTTGATGGGGGATTTTAACGCCAAGATCGGAAGGGAAAACCCGGCTACGAGGACATCATGGGGACACTGGACTGGGAAGATGAACGAGAAAGGTGAAGTTTTGCAGACCTGTGCGCCCCGAACAGTGGTGATAGGAGGAAACATTTTCCCCAAAGCGCATCCACAAGGCCACTGGGTCCCGAACCTTTTCCGGAGAAAAAGTTTCCACATCTGCTTAGCCGCAAATTCAGGGAAACATGGCAGGATGTCGGTGTGAGAGGTGCTGACGTGTCATCGCCACACCTTCTTTTAAAAACAGTGAGACTTGCCTCAAGGATTCACCAAACCAACACAGTAAAGGTACAAAGTCGGACTGCTCCCGGAAAAGGGGCCCCAAGCGCATTCCAGTCAGCTTTTCCCAAAAGGTTCCCGCCGTACAAGGCTGATAGAAGACAGGAGACGGGCATCGAGACACAGTGGGAAAAACTGCAAAGCTCTGGCATGACACATGTGAAGAGATCCTTGGGAAGAAGAAGCCGCCAAAAGAAGGATCTCTGCCGACCCATCCACAAGTGGAAACAAGGGGAGAGAAGAAAGCTCACTGAACCGGGAAAAAAGAGAGTAGGGCAAAAAGGGACAGGAAAAGCACACGCAGCGAACGGAGAAGTAAGAAGAGCTCAAGAAGGACAAAAGGGATACTTTGAGACCTGGCAGCCAAACGGGCGCAGCGGACAGGGGAATTGAGGACCGTATGGTGACCAAGAAACGACGGGTAAGTTCCCGCAGACAGACAAGCCAGTGAAGGACAAGCGGAAACCCACTGACAACAACCGAGGAACAGCTAAACGATGGGAGAAACTTCAGGGAGCGCTGAAAAGCCCCCCCCCTGAGCACCACAGCATCCCCCCGCAGAGATGAAACCCGGGATCAGCTGTGACAAACCCCAAAGGGAGAGTCAGAAGGCCCTCATGACTCTGAAAAAAGGGAAGGGGTTTCAGGGCCGGAGGTACCCGAGAAGCCATCAAAGAGAATAGAGACAGGTCAAAAATGCTATCAGCCTCTTCGCAAGATTTGGGGGAAGGAGGAGGTCCGGGGCAGTGGAAAAAAGGGAAGTCATCAAGCTGCCCAGAAAAGGGGACCCCGGGACGCAGCAACTACCCAGGGATCATTCCCTGTCAACGCCGCAAAGGTTTTTCAAAAAGGGTTCTACTGGGAGAATGAAAAAGGCGTCGACCCCCAAACTCCCAGCCAGCAGGCAGGGTTCCGGCCGAACAAACATGTGCCGACAGCGCCCGCCTGCGCATCATGTGGAGCAGTGTGGAGTGGAATCCCCCTTTACTCAACATCATGATTTTTGAGAAGGCTTTCGACGTGTGGCGAGAGATGCTGTGGAAGCGGAGGGCATTACGGGTCCCCCAGAAGATCATCTCCCTCTCCGGGGCACCCACCAGGACATGAAATGCAGGATTGCCCAGCCCGGCCCCCGTCGAAAGTTTCGAGGTGAAAACCCGGGGTTGGCGGGGGTGCTGCTGTCGCCCTTCCCTTTTTCCCCCTGGTCATTGCTGATATGAAGCCATACAACAGGAAAACAAAGGTATACAGTGGACACTTGGCCCCAGCTCGACGACCTTGACTTCGTGCGACCCGGGCTCCCGTCCACAGCCCCAGCCCGATGCGGAAAGACCCCTGCTGGAGACCACATCAGCGGGACAGGGGTCAAAATTTTAAAAGAAGAAGACCCGGTGATGAAAATCAACCCCACTGCCAAAACCCCCGTACAGTCGAGGAGAGCCCCTCGGGGGGGGGAGTCTTTCGTTACTGGGGGAAAGGGGGTTGCCCGGGGGGGCGAGAGTCACAGCCAGATGGGAAGGCAAGAGCATTTTCATGCTCAAGAACATTGGGCTTTTGGAGGAATTTGCATAAGAACCAAATGCATTTCAACTCCCAAAGTGAAATCAGTTTGCTTACGGATGCGAGCGTGGCGCCCGACGATGCAACAAAGTTCGAAATTTTTCAACACCTGTTGAGGCGCATCTACAAATCCTGGCAGGCAAAGGGCCGAAAAAAGATCGGGGAGCTGCAGGAGGAACCAGTGGCCAAGAGTTTCTGCGAAGGAAGTGGGGGTGGATCGGACAACCCTCAGGAAGCCAGCATCCCGCAAAACCCCGCCAAGCCTGACCCGGAACCCCAGGGAAAGAAAAGAGGGGGCCTGCAAAAAGCTGGGACGAGACATGAGGGGATTGAAACAAAAAGGGCAAAATGGCTGGGAAAGACAGAACAGCCCAGAACAGAGTGCGATGGCGAAGAGTCGTTGATGGCCTATGCTCCACCGGAGCGACGGGCATAAATGATGCTTATAGCCCAGCCGACCGCAAATGCGTGTGTGCGTGCACGCGTGTGTATGTGTAAATCACTAAAATGTGTGTGCATGTGTGTATGCGCGTTTGCATGCATATGCATGCGTGCATGTCTGGGCATGCGTGCATGCGCGAGTTTGTGTGAGTATTTGTTTTGCATGTGTGTGTGTGTGTGTGTGTGTGTGTTTGTGAGAGAGAGCGTATGTGCATGAGTGTATGCATGAGAGAAAGTGTGTGTGTGCGTGTGTGTGTGTGTGGTGGGGGGGGGGGGGGGGTGCGCTCACAAATATTTTGTGGAGATATATCTCTATACACACACACACACAAACACACATATAAATGCATTTATATATATATATATCGTATGCATTCAGCAGAGAGTGGGAAAGCTGAATTAAAACAACATTAAAGCAACTGAGAGCAATACATTTTATGTAAGGAAAGGTCTGAACTTTTCTCATAAAACAAACACAGTCACAAAACAAGTAAACACCACTTGCAAATGATTGTATTGTTAATCTTGCTGTCACAGCCAGACAGGATCACCTTTAGTTAGTTATAGTTTCTTATGATTTCATATGTGACAATGAGTAATGTACATATCTGTATGTTTAAAGTTGTGTGCTTTTGAAAGTGCTTATAGTAGTTTTTCTTCATTGTATGCTATGATTGTTTCATTCCTTTCATGAGGGCATGATGTAAAAAAGCTTGACAGCTTATTCTTCAACCGATCATTTAAAGTTGACTTCACTTCACCTTTCATTCACCTGCACGTGTGTTTTCCTGTCATATTACATGTACAGGCTTCTACGCCTGCTTGAAATCATTGGAGTTGGGAACATTAAAAGGCTCTTGATAACCAAAAGCAACATTTCCAAATAAGCATCCATTTTGCACCTGCTCAGACAAACGTTGACACTGCAACATTGGCTGAAAACAGATATGCGGCTCCTTCTTTATCTGAAACCTTCAAGTGTTCCATTACAATGTGACTTGTTATAGAAGGTGAGAAAGTGTAGGAATTCATCACAATTTCACTGGATGCAGACTTATTCAACACAAGGCATTAACCAACCAAATGTGCAACATGCTCTCCACCAAGTTAGTCTTGCTCCAGGCATATATGAATTCTTTCAATGGGATTGTTTCAAACGTGATGAATTTGACCATTGTTACTAAAGAGAATGCTATAGCTACGTCTGGTTTATATTTACTTGAATAAATAATTTCTAGATATCCACAAAAGGGCAAAAAATATCTTCATTTTAAATTTGAAAGCAAGACTTTCAACTTACTTCTTATCAACAAAACAAATACATCTAGTTTTTGATTTTACTGGGTAATTTTGGCTCTGCTCTATGGTTTCTGAAGGTAATTTGGCACAGAGCAGTGATACACAGGATCAGAACTGCAGCCTAGACAGCCAGCAAACAGGGAGAGAGTGCCCTACCAATCTGGGCACACTTTCATCCGAGTAACTCTGATGTCATAACTATGAAGAGTTATGTTCCCTGAAGTGAGAAGAGCTGCACTTAAGTCAGTTTGCCTTGAGTTGGGTTTTTCATTATGTCGTAAAACAGATCAGGGAGAATTTCATAGGGCTGGCCTACTTTCTGACATTTCAATGCTTTGGCCTACTTTTATTTTTAATGTTTCACTGCTTTTTTAATGTCGATTTCATTGCACATTTTATGCACAAATGCACAGCCTCAGGACCCCCACTGTGCCCCCCCCCCCCCCCTGCCCCACTAGGGTGTATAAAGCATGTCTTTAACAAGCAGGGTTTTAATGTCTGGTTCAGCTGCCAAGGTATCTTAGCATTCACATAAAACTGCTATCTGAACCCCCAAAACGACAAGAAGTTGGTGGGGGAGGTCGAGAGAAGATGGTGATGAAGGAGATGGGGTGCATGAAATGTGTTTTTAACTGATGTCATTGCTGGAGGGTATTGTAAACATATTCAGTTACCATAGGACATGTTTACTAACCCACAATATCAGTCCCAATTTTGCTGTTTACAAACTATGCCGTGGATCCAGTGGATTCTGCGATTAATATGCTCTGCAAACAATTGAGGCTTTTTCAGAAGAAACTATGAAGTGTACTGCTCCCACAAACATGATCAAATTCTATGTGTGCACATGCACTGAAAAAGAAAAAAAAGACTTTTCTGTCTCCTCATGTCAACATCCTGCCCTTCCCCTTGAAAACTAGGTGTGTCTGTGTATGTGAACATATGCATGTGTCTCATTTCACCCATGAACAAGTACAGCAAATATCAATCCATACTAAAAATTACTCTAAGGGGAAGGGGGGGGGGATTGAGAAGGGGAAGGACGGGAAGGAAACTGGGAAAGGCCATTTCGAATGACGAGCACTATGCTTGGTTTGTTACTTAAGTGTTTGTGGTGTTCCCTCTGGCGGCCGAGTACTCAGCTTTTGTTTTCATTTGTAACCTCTGCACAAAGTCATTGCACTCTGGTATCAGCTCAGTAAAGCAGCTTTTCATTTTCCACTCAAAACGTCACTGTGGTAAGAAATACCAATAAACTTCTCACTAAACGAGTCAGTCAGGGTCAGGAATGCCACCCTCCATACACAGCTGTTTGTGTTGGTCAATCAATGCACGTACACCTGCCCCCTCAGCTAGTCTGCCTTTGGTCTGACGCTGATCGGGGACAGCTGTGCTGTCCCGCTGACTGCAGCCTAGTGTTCCTCTCTTGTTCACAGCTATGTCACTGCCCCAGGAGTTGAAAAAACACATCTCTCTGTATCACATAAAAATAAACTATTTGAATACCTAGCTCTTCTGCTGTTAATCAAAACATTCTCTTCACTCATGTATTGTAAGTGCTGTTTCCTGTGTGAATCACTCTCTCTTAATGTCCCCCTCTCTCTGGGCAAGCAACACCTGCATTAGTACATTTATAAACTGATGGGTGTATTCAAATAAGCTCATATTCCAGGTCTCTCATACTCTACTGCAGCCTGTCTCTTGCAAACAAGTGAGCAGTTAGCAAACTAAACCTGAGCAAACAACAAGAAGTCAAAGCTCCTTCAGGGTATTATTACGGTCACACAGTTCGTCCCTTCACTATTTCTCAAAGTCTTTCTTTCAGGCTCTCTCTCCGCATAGTGGCTTGGTTGTTTTCACTGCATAAACTGACAGAGAATCAAGTCACCCTGCTTCTGCCCTAACAGAAGAATCAAGAAGCGAGAGGACAAAACTTTGCTTACAGAACATTGTATATACCCACGAAAGCAGTGTTTCCACGAGCGCTGCTTTTATCAACTTGAAAGTAATACATAATTAACAAGGAAGGTACACTTAGTCCCATAGTGCACCTGGTCCCATGGTGAAACAAATAAATATACATACCGACAAACTTATGCTGCTTGCATACCCTTTCACTTAGCACGCACGCATAAAAACATTTTCAGAAAGAAAAGAAACTTTGTACATGGGAGCTCCAGCTTGCCCATGTATGCCACGCTGACACATGCATATAGCAATAAGTGCAGAAGAAGATTAAAAATTCAAGCTGGCATGCATTCAAGCCTTAGTTTGATCTTGAACTTTGTAGCTACGTCTGTGCCCATTTCACTATGGAGAAAAGCTAGCTTTTTTTACATGTAATTTACTGCTTATGTCTCCCTGGCTTGTTTAGATTTCAGTCAAGATTTCCTTTCATATTTTCAAAACAGTAAATACTGGTCTTGTTTGCTTTTAAACTGAAATTTCCTTGTTTCCACGTAAGAAAAAACAATGTTCAATATTAAGATACTAAACAATTCTCAGGACGCCCCTTCTCACCCTTCCCCCCCCCCCCCCCCCCCCCCCACCCCTCACAAGCATACTGCTTGAATCTTCATGTAATTGCCTGCTGCATTCATTCTTCAAGCAACCTCAATGCATCCATGCAAGTTTTTTTTTTTTTTTAATTATTGATGTTGCTAGTTTTTTTTAAATTTCCCTTTTTACACCTTGTTCATTCTGCGCACTGTCAGAGTCTGGTTCGGGGGCGATAACCTAATTTAATTTAAAAGCCCTCCTTTCTCTCGACAGAACTGAAAGGCGCTCTTATGGATGTTGTTGTTGTTGTCATACCCTGGCTAAAAGACTCCAGGGATCATCCGAACAGCCGAAGTACTTGAACACTATGGTGCAAATGCATCAGCTGGGGATGAGAACATTACGTGTGTGACTGTTTTTGATTACCCCGCCACATGGGCAGCCACCTTCCGACACCTGGGAATTTTGGAGACTGATGATGTTATGCTAAGAGCTTGTCACAACTGAAGACAATCCACGCATAACTATGCAGAGCATAAAACATTTTGATGTAGCCTTGGTGTTCTAGCCTATGTCAATTGGCCTGACACAGCCTTAAGCCAAGGCGAAGTTCTCATGGATAGAACTGCTTTCTCTTCATGAGAGCGCAAATCAACAAGGTCAACACAAACTGCAGCCTTCAAACTAGAATTTCGCCTAGTTTAGCTCATTAGTTGCAGCGGAAAATGTTGACTTATGTCAGTTTTCTCCATGGTAGCTCAGGCAAACAATTCCTATGTCACTATGACAATGACAGTGGAGATACATGTATCTAAAAACAAACATACACACACAGAAGAAGGGAAGTGGGGAGGAGGAGGATTCGAGTATAAGATAGTTCTGATACTTGAACTGTTACATTTCTTATATTATCAAACTATAAACCAGATGTAAATAACTTCAATCTTTATAGTAATTTAAACAAAAATTAACAACTGTATTGCATTTTTATGCCATAAAACAAAAATGAGTTCATCTACTGCCCATAACCAAAAAAAAAAGAAAAAAAGAAAAGAAAAAGTCTAAAAAAAAACCCAACAAAATCTTTCTCTTTCTTTCTGTTATACAAATGGTTTTGGAGACTGTTACAGTTATCCTGGTTGCACCAGTCTCCATAGTGAAGGGGCTGGCATTGCAAGCTGTGGGCTGAGAGATTATGGATTTGAGTTTTATCAGAGGCATTTGTTTGTGGAATTTTTTGGCATACTACCCACTATTGAGTACGCTATGGACTCAAACGGGTAGACCGCAGCCACAAAGCTGACTTTCATCCACCTAATGAAAGAGTGTCCGAAGACCTGTGTTAGTCTGATTTCCTGACCAACACTGTATCTCTTGCACCAGTTTGACACCAGAAAATATCACAGAATGAATCCTATACTACGAATCTGTCATGCAGTCTCAGACCACAATGGAATTCCATATCATCATCTGATCCCCATACAAAAATAATAAATTCTGCAGCCTTACATGCCCTATTCATGTGGTGACCATGGTTTTGATGTCCTCACACCTATGCCTGTGGTTCAATGCAAAGTTGTTGGTATGGGCATGGTCATAGAACTGTCATTAGATGAAGGTAGTAATCCCTTCTAGAAGAAATTGCTCAGTAATGCCAAATCTGCAACTAAGTAATAATTGTTGTCACTACGGGTCTTACTGACCATGTTCTACATATGCTGGATCAGGACAGGCACTAAAACTGCCCACCACCACCAGCAGTGTCATACCTGTGATGGTAATTACTTTCATGATAACTTTATACAGAAGAAAAAAAACAACAACTATGGGCTGCTGGATCTGCAACAGGACGGGCCTTGGCGGGGCTGCGTACGGAGTGGCTAGAGTGAGTGATATGACAGTAACACCAAGCAGAACCATGAAAAACATAACAGCAAAAGAACAACACAAAACAAAACAGAGATACTGGATGCTGCACTTCAGAAATAAAAACAACACACACACACACACACCACAAACGACCACCAAACATCAACGTTCTGGGCAGTCACACTTCTAATAGTCTTTACTTCCAGGGGTGAAAGTTTCCCCCCGATCTTACACCTACCCAGATTGAACAGCTGAAAGAGTTTGCCCAGCTCAAATGGCAAAGATCTGAGCTGGTTGTTGTTGAGCAGAAGCTCCCTCATTTCCGTTAAGTCCCCAAGCTCAGGGGGGATGCTGCAGAGCTTGTTGGAGGACACATCCAGAAAGGTCAGATGTACCAGCTGGGAGACATCAGGGGGAAGTTCAATGAGGAGGTTGCCATTTAAAACCAAGCAGTGATATGCCGAAAATGGAAGATCTCTGGGCAGAGGTAGCGTATTGATCCTGGACAAAGATACATTGAACCCAATTATCAATATGGTATAATGAACATATTTAAGCTTCAAATCATTGAAACAGGACGATACATACAGCTCTTCTGACTGTCAGAGACATGATGATCCTTGAAAGTACCTTAACTGCATCCTCTTATCTTCCACTCTCTGTCTCTGTCTTCTTACTATCTTTTGCTCTGTATTCATCCTCCCTCCCTATTCATTATCAATCTGTTTGTCTACCTGTCTACATCCTCCCTCCCTATTCATTATCAATCTGTCTGTCTATCTACCTATCTATCTGTCTGTCTGTCCATGTCTCCCTCTCTCTCCATATCTATCTGTGTGTGTGTGTGTGTGTGTGTGTGTGTGTGTGTGTGTGTGTGTGTGTGTGTGTGTGTGTGTGTGCGTGTGTGTGTGTGTGTGTACGTACGTGTGTGTGTGTGTGTGTGTGTGTGTGTGTGTGTGTGTGTGTGTGTGTGTGTGTGTGTGTGTTCCCTAGTGGGCTGTTCATTTCTTTCCAACAACTTGGAACATTGTTTGAAACAGAAAATGTGACTGCTCTGTAGTATCTGCAGAGTCTTTTCTTTTCACGGGAAGTGTACAGAAACATCATTAACAGCAATGTACAAGTATTTCTGTGTAATGATAAAAACATTTCATATATAGCTCTTACGAAAACTGATTCAAATTCTTATTAAGATTACACACAAAAATGAAGCTTGAAAAAGAAGTGTAATAATATTCAGATCAATCTGCTAAATCACTCTCCAAAACATGTCTAAACAAGCACTAGTGATTCAGATTATAATCATCAACAAAAAAAATCAATATTGAAAGTAATGTTCTCAATTTTTCACATGTGTGTGTGTGTGTGTGTGTGTGTGTGTGTGTGTGTGTGTGTGTGTGTGTGTGTGTGTGTGCGCCAGTGTGTGTGTGTGTGTGTATGTGTGTGTGTGTGTGGGCTTGTACTGTGCTTTAGGTGTGATCATTCAATCAAATGTGTAAGAAGAAAATGATTTTCATGGTTCATTCTATGTATTTCCACAGACTCTCACTTGACCTTCTCTATTTTTTTTCCTCTATCAAACAACATCCTCTATCAAACAACAAATACGTTGAGAAAATATCTTATTTTATGCTTCCAAAACGGTGAGTCTACTGGTCAGGTGATCCCTTCTTCCTACACTGTAAACTATCAATTTTTTAATCAAATGGTTTTCATTGTTGCTTGTGTTGAAATATTCCTTGCTTCATATGAAAACATGATAGAAAAGAAGGTAAAGGCTACCCATGCATTCCACAACAACATCAACTTTGATCACCGACATCGCCACTCCACAACAAAAATAAATTACATGCTTATTTTCTTCTTTATTCAATACAGTTTCCCCAAACCCAGATGATCCATGTATCCGATGACTGACACTGTGTATTTGGTTGTTTGATACAGCAAAGTATGCAAATTGCTGGTTGCTCGATCAACCTGCCTAAACCCTTGTAGTATGTCATGCAACTACCCGCCCTTGATTTGCCCTGATACAGCTTTTTGCCCTTGACTGGGTGCAAGCAGCATGAATTGACTCTTCCTTGACGGTTGCTAAAGCAGTACTGAAGTTGTGTTGAGCAGATATGTCCTTCAGCCTCTTCAGACAGCTCTTTCCTGTGCATGCACCATGAACTGCTTGATGTCTCTAATTCTAAAGTCGCTGAGTGGTGGTACTATGTACACTTTCCCATGAACTTGCACTTAATCCAAAAGATGAGTCTTCACTTCATTTCATTTCAAGTTTAAAATGACAGCTACTGCTCTCATCACTTATCTGTATTTTTCTAGTCTATTTCCAATAATTTGTTGCCTTGGCATGAAGTTTATAGCTCTAAACAAAAAAACAAAAAAAAGAAAAAAAAGAAAAGTTCATCCCCAAGTTTCAAGTTTTAATCATTACAGCCCAGCAAAACACACAGTCTTTTCAAAGCTGTTAAACCCAAACAGGAAATAACCAAGTAAGATCTTGGAGAAAAAAAAGGGGAAAAAAAAACCCAAACATCCAGTGAAAGCTACAAAAATTAAAAGTGATAATGATATGATTGCTAAACTATTGACATCTCATGGCATACAAAAGCTGGCTACGCGAAGACTGCCAGGCATTTTCCTGAATTCAACACTCCCAGATCTAACCAAGAAATTTCAAACCTATGAAAAACCTATGAATGCAAAAAAGAAAAACAAACATGATAAAGCTATAGAGGCAAATGGACAGTCTAGAATGGACAGCTATTGACCACTCTAGACAGCGCATGCAATTTTCACAAGCTAACTGCCACCTTGCAACACAAAAGGCTGGCATATATCAGAAATGACAAACTGATATCTAAGAGAATATATAAAAGTGTTTCCAAAAAGGTAGAAAAAGAGTAGATGGCAGTAATGAGGGACAAAAATAAGTAAATAATCAAAGAATGTAACAGACAATAGGAAGCTATCAGAACTGAAAATCCCTCAGCATCTCCACGATGTTCCCTTTACCTATCCATTTAACATATGAACACACAGACACATACACACAGACGCATGCACAC
>CM031595.1:101437779-101470279 GCA_018398815.1 Conus ventricosus | reverse complement strand
ACGAATAGCTCAGTTGGTAGAGCGCCGGACTCGTGATCCTGAGGTTGCGGGTTCGAATTTCGGTTTAGGGGGATTTTTTCCCTCGGAGTTAACATCGGTTCTGACTCCATCCCCCATATAGTCGTTCGGATGGGACTATAAACCGAGGTCTAGTCTGTGTCACATGCCAAAGATCATACACGGACTCTAAAGATCCCGATGCTCATGTCCTAAGACGGGTGAGTACCGGCTACACGAAAATACACAATGCATGCAACCTGTGTGCCATAATAGTCTACTTGAAGACTGCGCGAGCACGGGGCAGGTTAAACATCCCCACCTGGAAAAGAAAATAGGTATTTCACCATTCAGTGGCACGAATTGTTCTGTTTTATTTTGGGGTATGTGCTTACTTTGTGTGTTTGTTACGGGTTACTACAGACCAAGAGAAAATTATATATATCAAAAACTGACTGACTATCTCCTTATCTGACCTTATGAGTTATTTTATGCAGTTTGCTCCTCTTCATAGAGCCTTGAATATAATCCAAGTTACAGTTTTTGCTGCTGGGTGTTCATATAATCTCTGGTTTCAGTTGTACATACCGACACCCCAAAAGTACAGACCGCATATCCGCAGAAAGCGTTTATTTGAGACAGTCTTACTATAATGTGTTTCTTTCATATCAATATATTTGTATTGTAAATAAAAATGTGCAAAGGTTAATTTCGATACGGAAACAGCCTTCATAAGAGTTACCTCCCTCCTCACTGAAGGTCACGACCATGGCGTCTGCTAGAGGTAAGTTCGAACCCGAATGTGGAGCACATGTTAAATTTCATGAATGCGACTATTTTAGTTAAATCCTGTTGAGTAAAGCGGGATTTTTAATATATGTTTATTTCCTCCAGCAAGTGCATAAATAGATCAGTTGACGCACGAGAAGAGAAGAAGGGACCGAATTTTTCGGGTGCCGTGGTGGTGAAATGGATATGAAACTTAGGGGGCCGGATAGCTCAGTTGGTAGAGCGCCGGACTCGTGATCCTGGGGTTGCGGGTTCGAATTTCGGTATAGGGGGATTTTTCCCTCGGAGTTAACATTGGTCCTGACTCCATTCCCCATATAGTCGTTCGGATGGGACTATAAACCGAGGTCTAGTCTGTGTCACATGCACTAAGATCATACACGGACTCTAAAGATCCCGATGCTCATGTCCTAAGACGGGTGAGTACCGGCTACACGAAAATACACAATGCATGCAACCTGTGTGCCAGAATAGTCTACATGAAGACTGTGGGCACGGGCAGGTCAAACATCCCCACCTGAAAGAAGAAGAAGAAGAAGAACCATAACTCAAAAGACCCCGACAAGACTGGTACTGAGGCAACTGAATTGAAACACAGCGTGCTGGACCGACATCACCAACCACATTATTCACACACACACACACACACACACACACGCGTGTGCGCGCGCGCGTGCGCGCGCGCGCACGCGCGTGCACACACACACACACGCACACACATAGCTAGACCCAGCAAGGAGTTTTGGTCCTCTGAATGGATGTCATGAATCAATAGTTATTTGGCTCGACATGTGACCGGTTACACCTATGTGGGTACTGTATCGGTCCAGTCACATGTGACGCCAATAACCCGGTCCAGTCACATGTGACACCAATAACTATGTCAAACCAAAACAGTAGTCATCAACTGGGTTGACCCTGTGCGTGTTGGGCAACAATGTGTTTATGATAGAATACAGGGAGTGAGGATTTGACATTGATGATCATATTTGCAACAGTATTTTCATGGTATCCAAATCCCATGCAGGGTTCATAGATTGCATATATATTTGACATGGTAATCCTAATGCAAGATGATATTATTAGGAATTCATCTAAAAGTGGAAAATTATCATTGATCAGAGAAAGGACGTCAAGACTTTACCAGTCATTACAGGTCCAAGCATGATGCGTGTGTACAGAAGAAAGTTTGAAAAGATACCACATCGTATCTGAAGAGAAATAAATGTCTTCAAGCCGGTTAAAAATGTGAGTGACCTTTTGGAGGATGACTGTAAAGAAAAATAATGGCTAGGTGTTCATTAAATGTTCGAGAGTCAAAGAACAGGACACCGGGCTGCAAGGGCTGACAAACCAACTTGTTACTCCAAGTAGAGCAAGGCAATGTATAAAAACTATTTTCTTTGAAACACGTCTTTTACAACAGTCACCTGATCCTCTCTCTCTCTCTCTCTCTCTCTCCTCTCTCTCTCTCTCTCTTTCCTTCCTCTCCCTATCCTCTCTCCTCTCTCTTCACCTTGTGGTATTTATTTTAGTTATTTTGAATGAGATATGGCTGAGGATCTTTTGATATGTATGCCTCAGGCTCTATTTTGTTTACTTATGAGAGCATTCTCTGGTCTGTATAAATAAATCACACTCTCTCTCTCTCTCTCTCTTCTCTCTCTCTCTCTCTCCACCCAGTACCCCCCCCCCGCCCCCCCCCCCTGGAAAAAGTTATATATGCAGCATTTTTTTTTTTTTTACCTTCTGAATATTGAGCGTGGCGCTTGGTCCTCTCCCATCCCCCCCCCCCCCCCCCCCCCCTCATCCCCTATCTTCTCCCTCTCAACCTCTTTCTCTTCATGAATATATTATATTCATAACATGCTTCACCTCTCTCAGCCTCAGTCTCTCTCTGTCTCTGTCACTGTCTCCCTTCTGTCTCTGTCTGTCTGTCTCACTGGCTTTGTCTCCAGAAGAAACGAGGTGATTTCTAGAATATTTGCCTCACCTCCCTTGTCTTTGTGTCTCTTTGTCTGTCTATCTCATTCTGTCTGTAAATCTGTGTGTGTGCGTGCACGCGTATGTGCATGGGTGTGCTCATTCTCTCTCTCTCTCTCTCTTCCCCTCTCTCTCTCTCTCTCTCTCTCTCTCTCTCTCTCTCTCTCTCTCTCTCAGTTTACTTCTATTTGAAATGTTTGCACTTGACCATACAAACTTTTGATTTTTTTAACAGGTGTACAAAACAACATGCATCTTTGATCACTGATCATGGATATTAAATGGGAGATGAACTTCTCTTTTATGACCATGGAGAAAAAAAAAGAAAAAAAAAACAGCAAGAACAACAACAATGAAGACCCACCAACTGGGTTTGACCCAATAGGGTTAGTTTGTACTGGGTTGGACCAATAGGATTTCGTATGTTGGATTAAACATGTACTGTATGTGTTGGGTCAAATCATGTATTGGTTTGCAACCAGCACAGCATATCCCCATTGAGGAAATATGGCAAACTGGTTGATGACCCCTTGGAATAAACTAAGCTCTTTAACCGGCAATTCTAATCAGCCTTTGGCCCTACTGTCCAGCATAGTGAAGGGTAACTCCAGGACAAGTGACATATGAACCAAAACCCCTCTTTGATAGTGTCAGTAACGTAGATATCAGCAAGAATGGAGCGACAAAACTGCTCTGTAGCCTGCATGGACCCCAGTAGTGCAAATGGCCCTGATGGGATCAGCCTCCAGGTACTTCAGGAGTTGGCAGCTGAACTGCTTCTTGCCTCTTCTTGTTGTTTAAAGACTCTCTCCACAATGGTGATGCACCAGAACACTGTATGACAGCCCGTGTCTAATTTTGAGGAATGGAGAATACTACCTTTCACAAAATACAGCCCCATCTCTTTCACCAGCATGGTCATCATGATAAATAGAACACATCATCATGTCCACCATAATGCAGTTCACAGAGGACTGCAACATCATCACCACCAAACTGCAGAGCATCAACAAGGCTGATGTTATGTCAGAAAACCAGGTCAGACAACCAAGAGGAAAGAGCCCCTCAGGATGACCTTGACTATTTATCTTGTTCAATCTATATACTGGGCACAATGGCTGTTATTGACTAGTCTGAGGTTACAATATTGAATGCAGAAATAAATGGCGCTAGTAATCGTCTTTGTCGTAGCAGAGATAGGTAGGACATAGCTGGCCCAGCTGAGATCCTTGGTCAATTCCAGTACTTTGCTTGTTCTTGTGTAACACAGTTTTCTGTTGGAAAAGGTGTTAGCAGAGGGAGATTATCAAAGAGCTTTCTTTTCATGGCTACTGGAAGTGTAAAAGCATGGCATTCATATCACTGACAATGAATGAAGTTGACTGAGAGACAGGGGGGGGGGGGGGGGGGGGGGGGGGGATTTACTGCTCTTGAAGTAAACTTGAAAACCCATATCTATATATAGATGCATTTGGAAAAGAAACAAAGACCTTGTCAGGCAATACCATCTGTATCCTCTTTGAGCATAGACCATTGCCCACTGACCTGCCCCCCCCCCCACCCCCCAAAAAAAAAAGTTGATTGGTCATCATTTCTAGGGATGTCTCCAGTATACAGCTTGTCACTAAACCACAAGATGTGATGAATCTTTTTTGTTTTTGTTGTTATTGACTAAAAAAATATGTCTTGTGTGCAGGAGTGGTAACACTGACGTCAGGATTGTTGTCTTCTGTCGTGTCAACACAACACTCCACTCCATGCAGTTTGAGGGGAAGTATATGCCCTCTTTTCAACCAGATTCGGCACAGAAATAAGAACAAAATACGTTACAAAGCACCTTCTGAACCCAAACATAAGGACAAATGGGGCAAAACTGTGAAGCAAACGTAAGATATCTCTATGTTTGGTCTGTTGTTTGTTGTTGTTGTTTTAATATTTTGTTGAATACTAACAACAAGTACACTGGAAAGCATGCAAACAAGAAATGTTTCAGTGATGGTCGCATCTCTTGAGAAGAATCATGTGTTTTTCATTAGATGAATATCTAGTTGTTTTTAAAACATAGACAAACATATGTATTTGTTTGTTTTTTTAACAGACAAACATTCCAAACAATTGATCATATTTTTGTTTTTTGCAGTATTTACAAAATTTTTGAATAGTTGTCGGATTTTATTTTGAACATAGCAGAGGGGAGGCTTTTTTTGGGGGGGGGTGGGGTGGGGGGGGGTGGGTGGGTGGGTGTGTGTGTGCTATTTTGGAACATCACCTTGCTTATTTCATGAATCTGAATCATTTGTTTCACAAAAGGAACCCACTCAGACTGATGTAAGTGAATAAGAGAATCAGTAAAACTATCACTTCACTGTACCATTAGCTGTTATAAAACGCAGAGAATGGCCCTTATGTAGCTCTCTTAAGCCGGCATAGAAAGGCAAGCATCATGTTAGCACAACAACATTGACCTCCTGTCTTCAAACATTTCAGAAAAGTGCAACACAAGCAGGTGCCTTCTGATCTGAATATGGAAGACAGAAGAAGAGGGAATTTCATTCTTTTACAGAACTGATGTTGAATGGAGCCGCTTTCTGAACACTAGGTGCAGGCAAAAACTGCAGAAAAGTTCCATCAGGGGGCCTGAGGCCTGTGAGCCAAACAGACCCCAGTGTAGTGTATCAGCAACTTTTGCCCCTCTGCTTCCACTTTTTCCTCACACAGACATGTTTTTTTGTTGTTGTTTTTTTATTTACACAGTTGTAATACAGAGTGCTGCTGAATTCCTCGTTCGTTACGTGGACCTAGTTTCAGGTTTCTTTCACTACTGTCTTGTATGTTTCCCTTTAGAGGGGTCACACACACACACAATCTGGCACCACATCAAATAAGGGTTTTTTGGTGTGTTTTTTTGTTTTGGCTTTTTTGGTTTAACATGAAGAGCTCAGGGCGATTACTTTGTCCTATGTACATTCAAATGTTGATTCACAACAGCAACAATGGAGCATCGTCAAATTAACTGACGTTGCAGTGTGGCCGTATGATGATGTCATGCAGTTTGCCAAGGACTACCATTGCAACAAATTAATAACACAATGAGACTGGATTGGGTTTTGTGTGAAAATGTCTGGTTACTGGGTAGAGAATATCAAAAGCACCCCTCCTCAACCTCCCACTCTTCTTAAAAGTGAAAAATGCATGTCATTTTTTTGGTCAGTAAAACAAAATGATGAGGTCATCCCCACCCACACCCCCCTTCTATTTTACACTATTTTTTTTCTTTGTGTAATAAATGTGAGGGAAAAATAAAGCAAACTAAAAAAAAAAAGACAACCAGAAAAGCAGGTATCACCAAGCCCAGCATTTGGGACCATGCTGGAACATTGTTTCAATTCAGTGACAGAATTCTGGATTTACCAGTCTTTGTTATAAACTATATACCAGACTGAATTACTGTCTTATTTTGACAAATAAGGGTCTTCATAGGTTTATATGCGTGTATGTGTGTGTATAGATCTACATCTGGTGGTCGTAAAGAGGAAACGGTTCTGTGCTGGCTGCACACCGGCCATTCCTATTTTACTCATTCCTACCTTTTAGAATGCTGAACAATGAAGTAGTGGGGGGAAAACAAGTGCAGGTTAACAATTCTTCAGTCGTTATAGTAATGACTTGGCAAAGATTTGAACTTAAAAAAAAAAAAAAAAAAAATTGAAGATGAAGAAAATGAGGGAATATATTATAACTATGAGAAGCCCTTCTCTAGCTGCCTGAGGGAACCATCATAATCTCTCTCGAAGGCACATTTGTTTATATTGCCTGCTCCTAGGCCTTTCGTCCGCTGGATCGGACTCATCAGGGAGACACGGCTGATTGTGTCTGTGCTCTTGGTGTCAAATAGAGACACACCACAGTCCATAATTCTGTGGTGTTGTCACCGCCAAGGGTTCAAAAAAAGAATCCAACAGCACCCCCAAAGCAGCCAGCGAAGGGTAGTAAAATGGACCAAAACAAAGGTGTGGAGAGAAAAAAAGTTGCTGAAAAACTAAAAGCATTATTCAAACAGTATAAAATGTAGGGGACAATCTTTGAGCCTATGCTCGAGGATCCATTCAAGGATGCAAGGGAGGTCAAAAGATATGGAACAGTGTGAGTGGTCAGCTCTGCTGTTCAATAACCCAAGCATTGTGAATGGCTAAGAATTGTACAGAACAACCTTTACTTGGATCTCTTAAGAGATGCAATCTCCCACTGATTGACCAAACATAGAATGCTGAACAATGAAGTAGTGGGGGGAAAACAAGTGCAGGTTAACAATTCTTCAGTCGTTATAGTAATGACTTGGCAAAGATTTGAACTTAAAAAAAAAAAAAATTGAAGATGAAGAAAATGAGGGAATATATTATAACTATGAGAAGCCCTTCTCTAGTTGCTGAGGGAACCATCATAATCTCTCTCGAAGGCACATTTGTTTATATTGCCTGCTCCTAGGCCTTTCATCCGCTGGATCGGACTCATCAGGGAGACACGGCTGATTGTGTCTGTGCTCTTGGTGTCAATAGAGACACACCACAGTCCATAATTCTGTGTGTTGTCACCGCCAAGGTTCAAAAAAAGAATCAACACACCCCAAAGCAGCCAGCGATAGGTAGTAAAATGGACCAAAACAAAGGTGTGGAAGGAAAAAAAGTTGCTGAAAAACTAAAAGCATTATTCAAACAGTATAAAATGTAGGGGACAATCTTTGAGCCTATGCTTGAGGGATCCATTTCAAGGATGCAAGGGAGGTCAAAAGATATGGAACAGTGTGAGTGGTCAGCTCTGCTGTTCAATAACCCAAGCATTGTGAGTGGCTAAGAATTGTACAGAACAACCTTTACTTGGATCTCTTAAGAGATGCAATCTCCACTGATTGACCAAACAATAGAATGCTGAACAATGAAGTAGTGGGGGAAAACAAGTGCAGGTTAACAATTCTTCAGTCGTTATAGTAATGACTTGGCAAAGATTTGAACTTAAAAAAAAAAAAAAAATTGAAGATGAAGAAAATGAGGGAATATATTATAACTTTTAAAGAGTGAAGAAGCTCCGTGGTGCATTCCATGTCATGTGCCACTCTCAATGAAACATATTCTTTTAGAGTGTTGGGACTTGCACGATGTGAGACACAAACATTTTACAGCGGAGTCCATGAAGATCCTGTTCAGGGATGTCCCGCCTGACGTGATCCTTGGGTTTTTGAGAGAGATTAACATTTTTCATCTGATTTAAGATTTTATGGAAGAAAGATTTTTAACAAAGTTTCTGGTGCATTTCTAGAAGATGTTATTGAAAGAGATGTGTGAAAGGTGTTTTTTTTTTTTTTTTTTTTTTTTTTTTTTTTTTTTTTTAATGACTGGTGAGTTGATTTTAACGTGGTGACAGCCCTGATGTGGCCCTTTGCGGTCGGTTGGGCTATAAGCAACATTATCTTATCTTATCTTATGTGTGTGTGTTCTTTTTTTTGTTGTGTTGTTGTTAAACTTGTTGACCTGTTTTGTTTTTAGCTTAACTTTGCAAAAATATAGGAAAACTTGATGGAGATGTCTAACTTTCTGGTATTATGTTTGGTGAAAAAAAACAACAACAGATTTTCCACTGTGAAGGCTGTATCCACACACTCCGAGGTCTTCTTATCACGTGTGCCTGTTGATGATGTTTGGATCCGTGCCCATTATCCACGGCCCAGGTTCTCTCTGGAAGAATGCCTGGAAAGACACAAAGAGTTTGCTGAGCCCAGCATGTTAGACAACATGGACGGTTCTGTCTATGCTGATATGCAGCTGGACATGAAGACAAGCAAAAAGGTATCCTTAGATTCTTTCTCTACCACCCCCTCCCACTCGTGACTATGGTTTTATGATGTATTGCTTTTTGTCAGCAACACACACGCACACAAAAAAAGAAATACAGTTGATAGAAAATATTTGAAGTATTACTTTATGAGCATGTGTGTGTGTGTGTGTGTGTGTGTGTGTGTGTTTCCATGCCCTTTTTTTTTTTTTTTATAATTCTGTATCATTTCTTAATGTTTTGATGTTTTTTTCTCAGACCAAGTTCCTGGCCAATATCAAAGGAACCATTCTGCTACCACACCAGTTTGAACAGTCTCTGCAACAGAAGATAGCCGTATTTTGTGAGGTGAATTCATCAAGTGATATCTTCATTCTTCATTTCATGTCTATCTCTGTGTGTATGTGTGTGTGTGTGTGTGTGTGTGTGTGTGTGGCATCTGAATCAGAAAAGGGAAACAGTGTTGAATAATGATTTTTTTCAGAAAAGGCCTGATTAATTACATTAAAAGACTATACTTAAAGTGAAAGATATGTATCCATTATTTCTGAATTGATATCATTAAAAAAAAAAAGACAAAATGATCAGTATTGTGTACGCAGGTTGGTGGCACAGCAAACAAAAGCACCCACCTAGAATTAGAGGATAAAATACACCTCTGTTGATTGGTTTGAGGTAGAAAGGGACCAGGATTTCTGTTACCCCCTCAAGTTGTCCCGAGATGGACTAGTTTACCAAACACAGTAGACCAACATCCTCTGTGAAACATGCGCTTAATGAAAGGCTCTGTGGCAACAAGAGTTGTTGTCCCTGGCAAAATTTGTAGCATTAGACAATGACATGCACAGGAAGGGAAACAAGAAGTGAACAGGTATAATATGGCTTTAGTTAGGGCAGTATTCTCCCTCCCACAGTATCTTGAATGCTACAGGCAGAAGTCTGTTGTGATTATGGTACAAACACAAAGCTTGTGTTTGATTTTCAATTGCTTGCTTGATGTACATCTACTTCGATAGTCTCCCCTCATGTGGAGGAAGGTAGGGGCTTACTGAGTTTTACATCTAAGACAGAAATTATTATGAAATGTTATTCAATAAACAGATCTTCTGATAATAGTTTATTAGTGACGTGTGTGTGTGTGTGTGTCTGTCTGTCTGTCCAGTTCAACAAATCAGTGTATATATTGATATAAAAGTATGTTTCAGAAAGAAGAGGATGTGGTCAAAGCGAAGAGCCTGGGAGCGTCTTTTGTTGGAGATGCAGACCTGGTCAGGCAGGTAAGAACACAAACAGACAAGGTACCAATATTTGGTGAGTTTTTAGTAAACAGATGTTAAGTGCGTAGCAATGTGTAGGTATTGAATGTGCTGTAATGTGTGGTATTCAGTGTTAATGATAAGTTACAGTTCAGTGTGCTTGACATTCAGTGTGTTGCAATGTGCTGATGGTCTGTGTTTTAAAGTGCTGGTACTCAGTTTGTGTTTGTGTTAAGGCGCAGATATTCAGCACGTTGCAATACTGTAATATTCACAAATTCAGTAATTTGCGTATACTAGTAATCAGTGGATTATAATGTTCCGTTACTCAGTGTCTTTTTGATAACATGATATCCTTGAATTTGTTTGGTTGTAAAGCACTGATATTCAGCGCTTTGTAATGTTCTTAAACTCTAGTGTTGTGCTGTGTACTTATATTCAGTGTTGTACTGACCGGATATTCAGTGTGGTATACCCATAGACAGTTTTGATATTCATAATGTTTTAATACACTAATATTTGGTGTTGCATAATGTACCAGTGATCAGGGTTTTATGAAATTGATATTCAGAGTGAATAACGAACTAGTAGTCAGTATGTTAGAAATAATTTCTTAAAGAATTTATTTTTATGTACTGATAATATTCAGTGTGTTGAAATGTAACAAAAGTATATTCTGTTTGAATGCACTGATGATCAGTCTGCTGATTTTTTGTTTTGTTTTTAGTATATGAATGAATGTGCATTGACAGTGTACCAGTGAGTGTATGGTTCATACGTTAATTTGCCAAGTTTTCTGTGATTTGCAGTACCAGTATCATTAGGGAAAAAAAATCAGGTTACTTATTTTTCTCTTCTCTGGTTATGGAGGCTCTCTTTGAACTTCTTGCATCTGAAATTGAGAAAAAAAAGTTGTCTTGTTTGGCATTTGTTATGTGGAAAATCTGCTTCTATAATTTCAAGAAAGAGAGAGAAGAGGTTTATAGACATAAATGACATTATATTGTCAAATGTTTGCATGAGTTGGACTGTTAGGTGAAACTCAAGTCTTCCCACTTTAGCTCGTAGCAAACACAGAAACTTTGGATAGGAGGTGCCATGGTAAAAAAAATCCCACAAATAATTTTGTATGCCTCAGATGGGAATCAAACCCATGACCTCCAGCCCAGAATGCTGACCACCGCAGTAAAGTGGTGACTCACGGGGAGCTGATTCAGAGGATTGTCTTTTTCTTCTCTGTATGATTGATTTCTCAGCACTTCTGTATGAAATCTGTTGTTAAATTTGTTCTGTTTCTGTTTAGATTTAATTTGAATGAAAATCCTGGGTATGATAGTCACAATGATATAGAATATTATGCAGGTAGGCTTTACAAAAGAGAATTGTTTTAAGTCATGCTTTGATTCACCACCAGTGTCAGTGATGATCAAAAGGTTTACTGCATAGTATGGTGCATTTTGCATAACCTGACATACATAGTACACTGTGTTTTGTACGATTGACTGCAGGTCCTGGATGGGTTGGTGGATAAGGACGAGATCGATGTTGTGCTGTGTACACCTGAAATCATCACCGAGCTCATCCCCATTAGGGCAAAGCTGAAAGACAAGTTCCCAAACAAGGCCAAAGGTGGGGGTTGGACTGCATGTGCTGAAATTTCTGACAAAAGATTTATTGTTTTGTTCACTTTAATTATTTTTGAGTACTTGTATACATATCTTTGATAATTCTTGCTAATTTCCTTTATATGAATGTGACCCAGGCCTAAAATAAAACAGATTATGACAATTTGCAGACCTGCTTAGTTCTACAACTGATCCATAGTGTCTGCATTTGAAACCATCAGATTATGGCGCTAAAGGCAAGCCAAAACCCCCCCATGATCTTACCCGCTACGGAATCTACAATTTCATGTTGTTTCAGTTCGCCCGAGGTGGGTTTTTTTTTTTTTTTTTTTTTTTTTTTTTTTTTTTGCTGTCCCAACCTCTGCGCCACCTCAGAGGCAGTGCACCCACGCCGCTCATTCCGACACCCCGTCCACAGCCATAGCCCGGCTGGCCCCGCCACAGCCCCGGCACCAGCAATCCACAGGGAGCAGTCAATGTCAAGTCGTCATGAGGCAACCCACCGGAGGAGACACTGCACTGCTGCCGAGTCACTTCGGTGGTGTTCAGTGGCGCTTGTTCTGATCTAATATACGCAGGACACCACCTACTAAGCCCCCTACTGACGATAATAATTGCTTAGTTGCGGAGCCGGCGTGAGTGAGCTCTCCCTCCGGAGGGCGCCACCACGTCCGTCCAACGACAGCCCCCATGGACTCGCCGATACCGGTGACCCCGACGGAAGCAAACCAAGGCCACACACGTGGAGAGGACATCGAAACTGAGGTCACCATGAGAGCAGGGCATGAAGGGCCACAGAATTTGAGACATTTTTTTTAATGCTGATCAATGGGAATGAGGATGATTAAGATGATGCTACGGATTTCCATTTCGGTCTGAGACTACATGACAGGGCTGTACTCTACGCTTCCTTTCATAATATATCCTGGCGTCAACCAGGCCCGAGAGACACAGACACCTGCAGTGTTGGTCAGGAAATTTGAGCAACACTCTCAGAAACGCATCCATTAAGTGGATGAAACTTGACTGTGTGGTCCCAGTCTTCCCAACTGAGTCCGCAGCAAACTCAACTCTGGGTAGGAGCCGGTCGGGGCAGAAAAAAACCACATGACTCTGATGGGATTCGAACCCACGACCTCCCAGCCGGGAGTCCGCGACGCTAACCACTTCGCCATGGCGGCTGGTCGCCCGAGGTGTTTTTGCCCACTTCAGGGACATGAGGAAATAAGAATTTGACACTGGTGGTGGAAGTGTATTCATGTGTGCAGTAAACTTGCATTAAAGAGGCAGCATGGAATGTCTCTGAATCCTTCCTTTTTTGTTTGTGTGTGCTTGTTTGCTTTTCTTCTTCAGACTATTATTCATTTATTATCTTTTTTATTTATTCTTTTCTTTTTTTTTGGTTTGCTGGCGCATGTCTTTAAGAATATTCATGACTTGTTAGTTTATTTATTTATTTTGAAGCCCAGTCCCCTGTGTCTCAAAAACATGACACACATACTGCAGTTGCCAGTCAACAATGTTTGTGGCAGTAGTCAGTGGGGAGGGGTGGGTGGGTGGAAGAACCATCATGTACTGAAGACATGTACAGTGAACTGTTAGATGAATTTGTCTGTCATGAGAGGGTGATGGTGGTGTGACAATTTTTGACATAGAAACTGCTAAACATCTGAAGCAGATTCCAAAATATCCATAGTCTAGATAACGTGTAGTTGCTGACTACCGTCCCATCAAAAGCTTTTTAGGTTGGTGAGGTTGTTTTTTTTTTAAGTTTTCAATTTTTTCTCCTCCTACCCATCCTGGTTTTCTGCTTTTGGAAGTTATTTACTGTTCTTTACAGAGTCTAACTCATTTCGATATTCACAACACATAACAGACTGGATCACATTCACAAAATGTCAGTCATTTCGCTATGACGTGGCTTCATTTCTGTGAAAATATGCATTTTATACATTCAGGCAGGGTATGTTGTAAGAGCAAAAGTAGAATAACTGGGCCACGTAACAAATAGAACAAACTGATTTGTAACTGTTATGTCCAATTTTTTTGGTGGCCCTGTAACTCTTTTTGCTCTTGTGCTTCAGTTACCGCTTGCATTCACCTGACTTTGAAACCAAAGAATATGTTGGTTAGCCATTAATCCTGTCAAGGTTAGATCATGGGAAATGAGGACTTAAAAGAGTTAATTTGTGGACATGCTTCTATGTTCATACCTCTGAAAATATCCATTATACCCCTGAAAATTGGGTTTCAACTATTGAGAGCTACTCTGAGCCAGATACAGATATGAAATTATCATTTTCGACTGTGTACATGCACACTCACACATATATACATACACAGACACCAACACAGACAGACAGACAAACACATGCACACACACACACACACACACACACACACACACACACACACACACACACACACACACTCTTTAAAACATCTCACAGTTTACTCTTGGAAATACGTAAAGGCTGAATTAATATATTTCAGGTTATATTAACAAATATCTACAAATGAATTATGGAGGAAACTCTTGCAGGCCATTAAAATCTTCAGCCATTTTAAAATCATTTTTCATCGTACTTCACGAACAGTGTTCCAGTAAACAGTTGCATTTTGAAATGAAGCATATGAAAATAGGTCTGAAGTTCATAGGAGTTGTTAGAAATGTTGTGAGTTCAGAAGAAAAAGGGATGTGGAGGAAGAAAATGATTTTGTTTTTTCCCTCCCTGAATTGAGATCTGATAGGTTCTCTGGTCATCATGTTTACCGTATATACTTATGCAGTTGATATGCCTTACTATTACAATAAAAAGTTGATTTTGTGTGTGAATGCATTGTATGTGAATGCATGTGTGTATGCCAGGTAATGTTGGGTCGGACATCGAAGAGATGTGGACGCTGTACACCAAGGGAGTGACGTACTGCTCTCAGAAAGAAACTGATGCTGTGGGCAGACTGCAGGTGCCCCTTGGTCAGGTGAGAACTACCATTGTGTGTCCTGGGCTCTAGTATTGTTCTGATGTGGTTAGTGCTTAGATTGATTTGACATGAAGCTACAGTGGTATTTCCGAGTAATTTGGTGTTTTTTTTTTTTTTATTCCAGAGCATCTTTGTTTCAAAAAGTTTCAACTCGTATTTGAAATCACAGTTTAAATACAGGTTTGTTGTTTATGGTTGTAAGAGAGATATTGTTGTTGTATGTGTTATTTTACCTTGAAGTATGGTTTTCTTTGTGGTTTGTTCTTGGCAGCAGTTCTATGTGTTAAAAAAAAGGCATGTTAACTGGTATTTTCCCTAGAAGTTCTAGAAGTCTTTTTGTGTGTGTGCTGGTTTTCAAATTTACCAGAAAAAAGTAATATAGTTGAAAAAGGGAAAAGATCTGTTTATTTTTTATCGGCTTGAGTCTGTTAGGATCCTTTTAAACTAATAAAACAATGACAAAAACAAACGATTAATGAATTCGTGTGGTTTCTGTCTTCTGGAAGCTTAAGATGCACAATATCTTGTCATTTTCAATCATCAAAACTGTGATCTGTTGGGTTGTCAGGTTCATGGAATTCAGTTCCATTGTGGCCAATCCACCTGTCCGTCAAGTGTTGTGTTCTCATCATGCTAAAGGTCGTCCAGTGTATGCCGTCTCACTTGCGTGTGCAAGTTCATCGAGTGCATTTCACATACATTGCCATCTCTGATACCTCTCCATACTGGTGGCCACACTTGGTCTTCAGAGGATGGAATTTTCTTTATAAGAGGCTGAAGGTTGCCCACCATGTCTAGAGGCAATCCCCAGGTAACGCTGCATTGTGTGACAGACAGTTTAGGTCTCATGTTCCAGTTTCTGTCAAGCACTGGCCATGCTGTAGGCAGGGTTCACCAGGATGACTGTAGTCTGTGTTGTACAAGGCAAGGGAAATGATGTGTCAAGTTGTGTGTATGAAGTTGCCAAAACAACAGACTGGCAAAGAACTCCAACCATCCTGATCACTCACATTCTGGTAATGCACACACGATAAAGAGTCTCAAGTTTTGATGGATTGCCCAACTCAAAGACATTTTAGAATGCCGTTAGAGAAACACAAATAAAACTAGAAGGGCACTCAGAGATTGCAGACCTCCATCACAATCCAAGAAATACATTTCTGAAAACAAGTAGGGTCATGAACAAAAATTCTGCCGGTAAGAATAGATATGGCTGAAAGAATTACATCCCTTTCTTTGCTTTTCTTTTTCAACCAGGTAGTGAAAAACAATATGCCAAACATCATATCACTTGAAAGTTTTAATATTCCATCACATCATAGACATCTTTTTGTTCCAAGGCAAGAACTCTTGAGGTTTTGTCATCAGGTGGCAATTCTAATCCATTGAGGTCTTTAGAGAAGATTTCTAAACAAGACACTGGCGTGCAAATTTTATTTAGAGTCATCTGTCCCATCAGCACACGTTCGTCTACCCTTCTGTAAAAGATGGAATGGGATTTAGCATGCATACAAGTCTTTAGGCATGCTTTCTTACAGGAGGTCTCCATTCATAGTAATGTCTGTAGGACTAGGGGGGGATAGGAGTCGGCACAAAGGGTAACTCTGAAGAGAAAACCTCTCCCAGCATAGCTGTATCGTATGGGAATTGAACCCTGCACCTTGAAAGAGGAGTTTGATACCTCTTTGACTAAGCGGACCTCACAGTGTTCATGTTCTGTGAAAAACTGGTAATAGTGATGCTGAACAAATCCTGTATTAACTGCTTTGTTAGGTTCTGTGCTAAACATCAAGGATTCTCTCACGAGCTGCACTACATCGTTCCTCCTAGTGTATTATGAGCAGCTCTGAAAGCTTTGTTTATCAAGCATGGTGGAGGTAAAAATAGGGTTACTGTTTGGACAGACAAGCTGACAGGTCAGTGTAAAAGATCTTAAGACCCACCATTTAAAAACAGTTATTACGGGAATAGCTCAGTTGGTAGAGCGCCTGACTCGTAATCTTGGTGATCCTGGGGTTGCGGGTTCGAACCTCCGCCGGGGCGTTTCGGTACAGGGGGATTTTTCCCTCGAAGTTAACATTGGTTCTGACTCCATTTCCCATACAGTCCTTCGAATGAGACTATAAACCAAGGTTCCGTGTGTGAACGCACGCATAACATCTTGCACACACGTAAAATCCCATCACCAACTTTCGGAAGAGAAGGCCAGTTTGGCCGTTGGTATGGATGACACGTTACACATAGCATGCACCCTGCGTGAGAAATGGAAAGAATGAAGGAAGTAAGGAAATGAGTGATCGATATTGAACGATACTGAATGGATGACACGGGAAACGACTGAATGAAGCGCCAGCTGGCAGCTGTTCAGTCGGCACTACCTAGGTAGGCAGCCCGTTGTGTGAACGAGTGTTGATTGTAAAGCGCTTAGAGCTTGGCCTCTAGCCGAGAATAGGCGCTATATAAGTATTCATTATTATTATTATTATTATGTAATCATCAAGGACTGGATAGCATGCATCTTTGTTCTCAAGCCACATTCCTGATATATAGTATCATGGATGCATGTCCGTCTGTTTACTTTTGTTGTTTTGTGCAGTTTTTTTTCCCACTTAAATGTTCATCCCAACTAAATGTTCGTTTTTTTCTTTTCCATAGCTGAAAATGCCCACGGACCAACTGACAGCAAATTTTCATGCCTATGTTGACGAGATCTGTAAAGGCAGAGCCAAGTCTTTGGGTGAGTGATGTTTTGATATTAAATAACGCTTGAGCCAGGTTTAGAACACAGCTTTGGGTTCATTACTAAATACTGTAGAGAAAACAGTGCCTAGAGACTGGATTCCGAGTTAATTCCAAGAGAGCGCAGAGAAGGTAGAGTGAACAGCGTATTGAGGTATTGGTATCTTTTGGTTTATTCCTTGAATGCAGAGAAGGCAGTGCCTAGAGACTGGACTTTGGGTTTAATTCCAAGAGAGTGAAGAGAAGATAGAGTGGAGAGCCAATCAATGCATTGGACACTTCTGGTTGATTCCAAGAGTCTATAGAGAAGACAAAGCATATTGGTATATGGACGTTTTGAAGACATCATTAGCAAATTCTTACCAGATTTAGCGCAAAACATTCACTACTTCTATCTCATTTTGCTCAAATGAAACAGAAGAGGGTAAAAATCAGTCTGGATATTGTTTGTTATTCATCTTAGGTCTTTGTTCTTGTCAAATATATGTACAGGTTTTATGCATTTTCCTCTGTACACACCCTGGTCCAAGGATACAGGAAGTCTAATAGAAAAAAAAAAGGAAGTGAAACGTAAATAGTGCCATTACTCATCTGTGGGTCATCCTTTGTTGCCAGGTCCACTGATCACACAGATATTTGTGATTGCTCCACCATCCACTGAACGCTTCATGCTGCAGGTAGAGAACTATGTCCCCGGCTATGAAAAGGCAGAAGCCAAAGATGATGAGTCCGACAGCGAGGAGGAGGAAGAAGCATGAAGGTGTAGCAAATTGCGGACTGCTCTCAGACTGACCTTCGGCCCTTGTTGCCTTAGTAAACATACTTGAATGAAGTGTGTGAATGTGAACTTGTCACTCACATCACTCAAGCATCTGGTACTGCCAGCGTGGAAGTATGTTGAACATTCCTGATAGGATTGCAAGAGCATACTTGGAACAATCAAATTATTCTTTACCATCTGTGGTATGTGGCGTTGTAAGAATTTTTAGACAAAGAATACTGGGGTAAAAATATGGGTATGGAGAAGGGAACACAATGTTTCAAGTCATACACACTTACTTGGTTAACTGGAGATGAAAGATTGCTGGCAAGTGTTGATTGATAGCAGGCAGCAGTGAACATATTTGGTGGTCACAGCTCAACTCGCTGATATTCAGTTTAGGGAAGAGGAGATGGGGTAGGGAGGAGAGGGAAGAGTAGGGATGTGATTGTCTGTGGGACAGGTAAAAACAAAATGGATGGAGGAAATTCAGGGGAGAGAGGAAGGGGGGAGGGAAAAAGATGAGGAAAGGGAGGGGCAGAGGGAGGGTGGGGGTTGGCTGGAACTAATGCTTTGCTCTCTGATGTTGGGGCCTTGTGGCTTAATGTGGCAAGGTGGGAGAGGAGACGACTCTTCAGTTAATTTTTGATTAAGATCATCCTCACGGCCATTGTGCCAAAGTGCTACTATGCCAGTAGGTGAAAGGTTATGATGTCCACAGTTGAAATGATTTGAAACGGATTATTTTTCCTGATAAGAATGCTATCCCTGTTCTGTGAAGCGTTCATTCAGGGTCCTGTACGTCTCACCCACATACAGTACACTATATCACAGAGGCTGGCGGACAGGATGTAGACCACATTTGAAGTTTGTCGTGTTAAGCTGGATAGAAACAAAATTTGTTACCTGATGGGCCCTGAACTGTAGCTGGGGTTGATGAATGTGCAGGATTTGTACCCAAGTTTGTTGCATTTGGAGCCACTCATTTGTTGTGAAGTATGGAAGGCAGATTGTACCAACCACACCCTGCATTACTTCTGTCCCCCACTTTACAAACAACCCTCTCCCGTCCTCTTTCCTGTCAACTTTTCCCACAGGCTTCTCTTTTGACCTGTTCCAAATACAACTTGCTTACGCCCCCCCCCCCTTCTTCCTCACCCGCCAAACTGAATATGGGTGAATCAGGTTGTGATCTTTGTTCACTGCTGATAGTCATCCACACTGCTTGCAATCTTCCTATCTCTAGTCACCAGAAGAAGACTTGCTTGTAAATAAGTAGGGCAACTCTAGCTACCATGATGAAATTATCCTAGGCCCACAACTCCAAACGAATGCAGCTTACAACACCAAATCACCTAGCAGAAATGACAACACAGAACACACAGAACAAACAAGGAAACATCCAACTCCTATGCCGTTTACTTGGTTACTATTCAAACCATCGTGTTCCCTTCTGTTCTCGGCTGGACTATAAGCAACATTACCTTACCCTTCTATTCTTAAACTAATTTTTCTATCATCTTATTTCTAACAGGATGAGCTGTCACCATTCCTTGGGGTTTGACCGAAAAACAATAAATTATGACAGCTGTCCTTGGTCTGAGAGAGAACTTGTGTGTGCTAGTGGTACTGTAAGGGATAAGGAAAGAATAAAGTAAGAAAAAAGTTTTTGTGTACAAGAGTACATGTGTAGTAAGAACAGGAAAGAGAAAAAAAGTTTTTTTTGAAAAGGAGCAAAAAATCCCAGTGCACATGCGCACACACACACTCAATACATACACAACCTTTTAATATATCTTTATCTTCTATAGAATGTGTGAACAGATCCAGCATCATCCATTGCATACATGTTCATAACAACTTGTATATCACACAAGAAATGGGGAGAAGTGGTGAGAAAAATCAAGCACTGGTGCAGACTTCAAACTCCTATATGTAACACCAATTGCCGTCCGAGTGATGATATGAAGCATCTAACTGTATCCGTTTCAGTATCACATCATGGCTTCCTTACAACTGTTCCAAACAAAATATGAAAATCTTGAAACGATCACAAAACATATCATTTTGCCAATGTGTCTAAGTGTGCAATTGATTACTCTTTTAATCATTATCAACTTAAAAAAAATGTAATGTTAATTTCAGAACATCAATTTAGTAGAATCCGACAGATCATTCATGTACAGAAATAGCTCTCCTTTCTCTTCCTTTCCTCGCAGGCATTTAACAGAAGTAAAAAAAAATGTTCGGTACAAGAAACAAACAATTACAAGACAATTTGGTAAAGGTTATCAGGCTCTCCAGTAGCAGTTGTGCAGATTTTTTAATCCTCTCCAATTTCAAGTAAATGCTATGAGGAAAAAAAAAGTATATGTAAAAGAAAATATAAAAAAAAAATTACATCGCCCAAAAATTTTTATGAAAATTTTTTTTTACATCACCAACAATAGAAAAAGAGGCGCAACTTACGACCATGATTGAGGATAGTAAAATCCTTGTTAAAAAAAAAAAAAATCCTGAAAACAAAATATAAACAGATATATATTGTTACAAAGAGCAACAACGAACAAAGGGAGGGGGAGGAAAAGGATAACATACCAGTTGTGTGTATTTTTCCCCCTCATATTCTTATGTACATTTGACACTTAAACATGTATACACAGAAATACAAATCACACCTTCCATGATCAAAGCTCTACAGAAACAGTTTCTAATACACTATGGTCTAATTGTCAAAGAATACAGGCTCAAGAAATCAAGCACAGAGTCCAGCGATGCAATGGTCATCAATAGAAGGAGAAAAACAACAACCACCATGAAGTTTAGTCAGTTCAATCGTCCCCCACCCAACAAAGGCGCTGTGGTTGGGACGTGCACAGCCCACAGATCTGGTATCCACACACTGAAGCACACATGGAGGGAGCTGGGATGCATGTGTGAGGGAGGGGTGGAGATGTCTACGTGAACGTGAGGCCAGCTTCACGGTACACGACAAAGATTTCTCGATGGCAGCGATGTAGGCAGCAGTGCGGAGGTCCAGGCCCAGGTTGTACTGCATGGCCGTCTCATGATGTTCTGGAGAAGAGAAATGAACATAGCAGCAATTTCTTTCTTCTTCGGTGGGGGAGGGAGGGTGGTTACAACCTCCTATGATATCTCACCTCCTCTTCTAGTCCCAAACGTCCCCCTACTTACGAAATCCCTCTACTCACATGCCACCATTTTGTCTCGTCCCCGTCTTAGATGGCATGTCAGGCCGACGTTAAAAAGATGAGCTTAGAATACAATGCGTCATGAGTGTAGATGATGTCAGTGTGGTCTTGGAATCATCCTGTTGCTGTTCTTATCTACAAATACATCAGCCCTGGCAACTTCCTGAAGATTGAATAAAAAATAATAAAAAAAAAGGAAAAAAATCATTACCGCAGTGGGCAGGTCTGGAAGGTGCAATGAAGATGGACTAAATAACAAGCAATGCATTAGAGTGCATGTTTCACATTACAAAATAACAAATTGTTGCTTTCAAATACACAAGCTTTACACAAGTTTCATTCAGATTTCATACTATCGGTGAAAACAAAGTAAGGAGTAGGGGTGGCGTTCTGAAGATTTGCAGCAACAAAAAAGGGATATCAGATGGGAAGAAAATTGGCTGAAAAGAGGACAGTGACATGCAATATGTTACAGATAATGTACATGCTTTCTCTCTCTGTGAGAATCACTCAAATTCTAACCTGTACTCAGTTTTCTCTCAATCTCTAGGGCCTCCTCTGTAATAAATCTATTCCCTTACATCATACTCATATTTTCCCCCTACTCTTCTCTTCAATCTTGACCACCATCTATTGCTCCTGTTCCTAATTACATAGCTCACGATCAAGAATTTCAACGGAATCCAGTTTAATGTAGAATCAGTTCACAGAAACATTGATCAGCAAAGAAAAGTGACATTTAAAAAAATTTTTTTTTTTTTTTTGCTGTCCCAACCTCTGCGCCATCTTAGAGGCAGTGCACCCACACCGCTCATTCCGACACCCCGTCCACAGCCACAGCCCGGTCGGCCCTGCTGCAGCCCCAGCACCGGCAATCCACAGGGAGCAGTCAATGTCAAGTCGTCAAGAGGCAAACCACCGGAGGAGACGCTGCACTGCTGCCGAGTCACTTCGGTGGTGTTCAGTTGCGCCTGTTCTGATCTAACATACACAGGACACCACCTACTAAGCCCCCTACTGACGACAATAATTGCTTACTCGTGGAGCCAGCGTGAGTGAGCTCTCCCTCCGGAGGGCGCCACCACGTCCGTCAAACGACAGCCCCCATAGACTCCCCGATACCGGTGACCCCGACGGAACCAAACCAAGGCCACAGACGTGGAGAGGACATCGAAACTGAGTTCACCATGAGAGCTGGGCATGAAGGGCTACAGAATTTGACTTTTTTTTTGTTGTTGTTTTTTTTTGTGATGCTGGTCAATAAGAATAAGGATGATTAAGATGATGCTATGGATTTCCATTTCGGTCTGAGACTACATGACAGGGCTGTACTCTACGCTTCCTTTCATAATATAGCCCAGCGTCAACCAGGCCCGAGAGATACAGGCACCTGCAGTGTTGGTCAGGAAATTTGAGCAACACTCTCAGAAACGCATCCATTAAGTGGATAAAACTCGACTGTGTAGTCCCAGTCTTCCCAACTGAGTCCGCAGCAAACTCAACTCTGGGTAGGAGCCGGTTGGGACAGAAAAACCCACATGACTCTGATGGGATTCAAACCCACGAACTCCCAGCCAGGAGTCCGCAACGCTAACCACTTCGCCACGGCGGCTGGTATTTTTACAATTTCTATTAAATAGAAATGGTCATAAATGCAAACCCACACACTTTGCTTTTCAAAATTGTAAAGCCAAGCATGACTGCATAACCTGAACAAAGTTTTTTTCCCCAAAAATTCTACATAATTATCTTTTAAGTTTAGATATTATGTGAAAAAAATATCCAAAACTACATCCAGACATATTCAAAGAGAATTAAACACGCATGCATTTTAGTGCACGAGCATACACACAGATACACTCAGTTCTAATGACTGTGGCATGTATGGCTAGTGGACGAAATACACAGCAAGGTTTTTATTCTCATTTCATGCACTATTATACACTCTCACAACTTCAAGTAAAACCACTGTTCGTTACAAAAGAAATCTCAATTATAGAGAAAAAAAAAAACAACGAAAATTCTGTGTATGATTTTAAAAACCACACCAAAGACTAATCACAAAGAAACATCACTCACCCTGGCAGATCTCTCAATGGTGTACTCCAAGCCAGAGTGTACGATGTCTTTCTCAGATGCCCCCTGCCATCACACAGCACAGCTATCATAATAACACAACTTGAATAAAAACAAAAAAACTGTCACATGGGGATTGAAACTGAAATGATAACAGCACAGTTTTCAACCTCAGCTCTCATCTGCATGGTACTGATTTTGTTGTTGTTTTGTTCAACTCCAAATGGAGGTACTGAAACTGTTCAGGTAAATTAGGAAAACAGAATCTTGGGAAAGCCAATTCTAATTGTTGGGACAAATCACTTCAAACATGTTCATCTACTTGGGGTAAACTCTCCTTTGACTGGAATGAGTCCTTTAACCCTCTTATACTTGCAACGGGAGAATCCGGAGTTAACTTCAGGCGCCTGTTCTTCCGCTACCGGGATCTGTCCGTAGGAATTTTCCATCACGCAGTTATCACGTGTGTAGACACGCAGAGTCACAGACAGTAACTAGGAAGACTCAGGCATGGTCCAATCATGTGTTGGCACTATTTTGGGGTGATGGAACTGCGCGTGAGAAAAGGGGCAAACACAGTGAGTAAGTTTGTGAATGAAACCGACCGACTTTCACAATGGCGGCTTTCGCGTCTGCTACGAACAACGACGAGATGGTCGACCACTCGCAAGAGGAGTTAGATAAAATTATTGTAGAAGTGGAGACATTTGAAAGAAAAATGGAGAATGAAAGTGATATAGAAGTAGGTAGTAGTGTTGAAGAAGACGGTGAAGTGCAAAGCGACCCGGAATACAATGTTCCACTGGCAGCGCTTCAGACAAAATGGCGGCCCGCGACACACGGCACGGCAGGGGTGCATCAGTTTCAGGAACCCACTGGGCCGGCTCACTCGTTACCTGACACTGCTACACCACTTGTTTTTTTCGTTCTGTCTGTTCCTCTTTGTTTTTTAAGACTGCTACTGATGAAAGAAACAGGTATACAAGACAAAAACAACTGCAAAGGGCGCACCTGACCCTCTTTTATAGTATTGTGTGTGACATGTGACAAGTTTTGTATGACATTGGTGGGACAACCAGTGGGACCTGTACTGCCAGGCAGCAGATGGTTTACGTCAGGTAGGCCTCAGGTTTCATCTTACACTAACAGCCTGCATCAGCATGGTGACTGCGCATGCTTGCAAGCTGTAAACTTGATTGTCATCATAAAATGTCACGTGTCTGGTGACAATTTGGTGACAGTGACACAACCTATATCTCTAAGACAGACAAAATAGAGTTCAATGTGAAGTGCATGCTCTTCTGAAACTGTCTGCCAATTTTCTTTCTCCTAGCGGTTCACATACATTCCCCATAAGTTAATAATCACACATACCCATTTTTAGGCTGAAACCTGTAAAAGAATCTGAAATCTAGGGGAAGTTTGCAGTCAGAGAAACTGACTACAAGAGGGTTAAGGGAAAACACTTGGTTTTTCTACTGAAAGAGAAATAATGACAAGGCTACATTTTCAGTCATGTTTACCTTTCATTTCCACAAGCACCTCAAGGCACTGGTTCACGAGATGTATCGGTATAAGATTCAAGTGCAAATAACACTCTCAGAATGAATAAAGCAGTTGAGCAGAGAGCAACACAGATGACATGAGATCAGCAAACTTAATAAGGGTGAGATGGTGAAGCAGCATTCAGGGCAATAAAATGCTGATTTTATAGTGCGGAATTGCATTTGTACCCAATTTTCATTATACTCACAGCAATCCTGTTTTCAAATTCATCACTGGGCAAGATTGGAATTGTTCCACCATTTCTGCCAAACTTACGCTCCAGGGACGACTGCACACTCTCTGGAAGAAGACAAAAGAAGAATGAAGTTAACATAAGCCAAACTCACACAAACATCTTCAACATACATACCAACATGATCTTCTGCTCATCCTTCCATTATTTTCTCATCCATGGCTTTTCATTTCAAAATTTTGAATAACAACAACCCACCCTCTTCACCTCGCTAAACGAACTGCATTCACCTACATATTTGCCCACCTCAGAAATGCTCAGATTAATTCAAGCAGAAGTGCTGCAATATACCATAATGACTGCAGGCAGCAGAGGTCTGAACGTAGATTCATGGAATCTTGGATTGGAAAAACTGGATATGGTACGAAACACTGGATACTAAAGCATTTCGCTAGTTTTTTCCAGTGGACCTTTTTTCTCCTCACAGCCTCGCTTTTCCTGCCTCTGAAAAGCTGGTGGTTTTCTCAGAAATTCTTGGATCCCAAGCGTTTTTTTTATTTTGTGAATACAGATACTGAAAAATGGGTCAGACACGTGCACTATCTGAGCTCTCTCCCATTCACTTTTTATTTATTTAGTCCTTACTCTAGCACACTTACTGATACACTGTTTTCTAGCACACTTACAGTTTCCTGAACTCAAATATCAGTTAAAAAGAGCAAATTTCTCTAGTCTCCATAAATCCACATTGAGTGGGCTTCTCTTTATTTGATCCTCCATTACCTATGGCATATCTCCTATATCTATCTGGCCTGTGAAAAACCAAGAACCCAAACTCACGCAGAAGATGGTAGTTGGAGTCTTTCTCATACTTGAAGGTCAGACGTCCATAGCTGACATGGTTCAGGTTCTTCAGCCACTCAAAGTAAGAGACGGTCACACCACCAGCGTTGATAAACAAATCCTACAGGAACACAATGTTGACTATGAATACAGAGAAACGTCTTGGCAATACTTCTTTATACTGATTAAGAACAAAACTACCTATGCACACGCTTAATTTCTAATGACAGATCAGCATCATGTTAAATTCCTCTCATCTGGCAGACTTTAAAGGTCTACTTTAGAGATTTTCGATAATTTGTTAAAAACAGGTCTACATGTCATATAACTACAGTATGGCATTCATTTTTCAAAAAAAGTCGCCGGAAGAATTTAATAGATAAAAATCGAGTTTTGCACACCTGTTCAAACCCCGCGCGGTAGACCGAAAACCGTGACGTCACTTGATGGACTGGCCGTCAGCAGCGACCTACACAACAAGCCAACGCCAAGTGAAATCAACACGAGTTGCGATCCCTCACAGCCTAAAAAGTCACGAGGGGGTGGCAGGTATTGTGCTGTAGGCGAGTGCAGCAGCTCAGCAGGAGACGGATATTCTTTGCACACATTTCTATCTGATCCAGATACTCGAAAGAAGTGGATTCGGTTGGTGCAACCATGCCGGGCCACTAAGTTAATTTTTACCACGTCAGTTCCAGCTGGACCACGGAAACGAGCTGTTCCGACAATTGCCGAGCCCGTTCGAGTGGATCAAAAACTTCGTCTGCATTGTGCGCGTATACTTTGAAGGCGGAGTGGTAAGCTCGTACAGATGAGTACGATAGTCGCACGTTTATTCTGTTCTTATCTATGGACAGATCACACTTGTTAAATTGAATGAACACGTTAAGGTTTGAGGAAGGAGAATCTCCGCTCGCCATCCACGCGTGATCGCATCAGAAGTCAGTCGGTAGCCTCCCTCGAGACTTCGGTAAAGTCCGTACGCCTTCAGAATGATGTGTTCGGGCGTCCAGCTGGAACTGAATAGCTCGTTTCCGTGGTCCAGCTGGAACTGGCGTGGTAAAAAGAACTTAGCGTTTAAACTGATAAGGTAAAGGCCTTGCAGAAACATCCCCAGAGTTACATTGGCTGTCGCAATCATAGTCACTGCTTTTACATGATAAATTAAATACTGATCGAGATGTGCAAGAACCATCAGAATCGCTTTCTGTCGCCGTTGGCTTGTTGTGTAGGTCGCGGCTGACGGCCAGTCCATCATGTGACGTCACATCCAAGAGTAGTTAAGCCATGCCAAGATTTAGTTGATTACCTCCCGTTTTCTTGATTACAGGTGAAAATGCCCACTTTCGCGGATCGATTTCGTGTGATCGGGAGCGAATCGGATGTTTATTTTACCAGTTTATCAAACATTTCATATTTCTGCATAAGCTGACCAATTATCGAAAACCTCTAAAGTAGACCTTTAAAGAGATTACATCAGTGTTTAACTCTCGGGCAACAAGATTTTGTGAGTGTAGGAGGCAGCCTTGCTGCACGAATATTTTTTCCGTTTCCTTGTTTCTTTTTTTTTTTTTTTTTTTAAAGTCTATTTAATCCATAGAAGGATGCCATTACCATGTTTTGTTAGATCTAGTTGCACAGTGAGGTGACTGCAGGTGGAAATCTAAACAAATTTGAAATGTAATTAATAGCGCACCGCAAAAAAAACAACAACGTAGACAAACGAATCACAAGACAAAACACGATGCGTTTTGACCTCCTAGGTCTTCTTCAGGCAAGATGCAAAACTTCCAAGTGGATGAAGATAAGCGATTGCTTGTTCCTTTTCATTGGCTTTTCTTTTTTGTTTCAGAAGCCTGAAGAAGACCTAAGAGGTCGAAACGTGTCATGTTTTGTGATTCGTTTATCTACGTTTTCTTTGGCTGTGCGCTTTTACTTACATTTAAAACATGTTTTTTTGGTTTGACTGAAAATGAGTACATGTTTCTAGCTCTGCCTCAAGCTTTACCATCTTGCCTAGAGAAAACTGACAGCAGCAAAAAGCAAGCACGAAAAATTGTGCTTTGCCAACAAACTGTCTGAAGAGAATTTTAAATGTTACCAATGCATACAACTTACATTTATACTGTTTGCCTGCATTGCAATCCTTTAGTGTGTGCACTGAGACAAAATCAGGCCGTTTCCAAGAATGGAACGATGTGCAGACAAACGTACTGAGTATTGTGTTATACTGACAGCTAATCCATGGTCCTTGTATGAAAGTAATGTTTACATTACAAGCTGTCAAACTTGTACATGCATCATATACAGGTTCTTTGGGTTTTAACATATAACCAAAAAAACTGGTGAAAATGTGTCGTTTTTTTCCTCTCAAAATACAGATTTTTTTTTCAGGATGTAACAGAATACTATTATTGCAAATAACAAATTTCTTGATGGTAGCGAGTACAATGGAAATTATGTGTATGTTTCACATAATAAATGATCCTAAATATACTCATAATGTTAGCCATACAAAAAATAGCATGCACATACAATGTCATATGTAAATTAAAAAAAGAAATTGGGAGAGGACAGCATGAAAGTTTCTTTCTCTCTCTCTGTGATCCTTTTCGTCTCTCACACACACACACACACACACCACACACACACACACTCGCAAACACACACATGCATGCACGCACGCAAGCACACACACATACACATACACACACACGCACACGCACGCACACACACAAACACACATGTTGTACACCATGACTTACAGGTATGACCAAACATTTTTCTTCAGAAGATCTGACTGCCCCCATTGTTTTTGGGGGCCGTTGGCACCCTCAGCAATAATCTGAAAACATAGATAAGGAATGACAGACTTTCTCACAGAACAGCATGTAAATAGTTTATAAGGAAACAGCAGATTAAGAGAACAAACAACATGAAATCCACTCAGACTAAGCAGAAGTTAGAATAACTGTTGAGTATGAGTTGTATTTTTAATGGGCTTAGTTCTTGCAGCTGATCTCCCAACAGGTGAACCGCAGTCTTTTAAGGTACCAGCCATGACGAAGTTCACAGAAATCAATGAAAACAACACAACACAACACACACAACACACACACACACACACAGATAGAGAGATCCCTCTACATTTTCCTGATAAATTTACCTGAATCTCAAATCAACTCTGCAGCTGCTCAAATTGTGAAAATCCATCAATGCTCATGCCTGCCGACCTGCTCCGCAACAAACCCCGCATTTACCTTGGCCTGCACCCTGTCGCATTATGCTTGTGAACTGCTTCTCCCCAGCTGCTGCACCAGATGTCGCACTTCTCATACAGCAAGTTGTCCTCGTATGGCTGCGCTCCTGGAACCCCACGATGGTGCCATTGTCCTGGTCACACATGCAATGATGTATTGAATTGAAGACAATGACAGCTGCTGCAACTGCATGGTGCGAACAGAACACCCTGGAGGTCTTATAATGTGCTAGATGTTAAAATACATATCAGCTGTGCAGCCAATGTAAGAGAGTTGATGAGCATACATATGGGTTTTGAGACATGTAAGCCCTGATCATCTAACGTCTATTCATAGCAAGTAGACAGTTTCCAGAAACTGTGTACTACAGTGGCTGTAATCTTCATGTATGCCATGGTTTCTGATGTTTTGAAAAAGTCTCAAATTACAACTATGAAAAAAAAAGAGACATAGGGAATATATATCCCTCTTCCCTTACAACTGTTTCAGGTCATCGGATGATTCTGTTGACACAGAGTACTTTTTTGTGCCATATAATCATACTACTTTAAATCTCATTAATTTCCTTTACAATTTTATCAAATACTCCAAAATCACTCCTGAAGGTTAACTTCTTTTTTTAAAAATTCATAACCCAAATCTTTTTCAGTCAAAATCTTTTTTCCATTCATAACAAATATTTGGAACAGCTTGCTATAAACTACTTTAAAGAATTTTAAAGCTACAAGGCTGAGAATACCTCTTCATTAACACGCATTCATATCTGTAGAAATACAACCAAGAAAAAAAACAATTCCTGAACTATAAAAAAGAAAAACCGTCCCAAACAAAAAGCTATCCTTTTTTACCCAAAAAAATCATTCTGATTACTAAAAAAAAGAAAGGGGAAAATCCAAAATCCTTCAAAAACCAATCTTTAAAAGGGAAGAAATTTTTCCCCTTGGAGGAAAATTTAAAACAAAAATAAAAAACATACCCCCAACAAAAAAAACCGAAACAGACCCGACCCCTTTTACTCAATAGTTTTTACTTGGGGGTTTTTCCCTTTTCACACTCCTGGATACAGTGGCAAAATTCTGTTACAATCATTTTTTAAAAGCCATAAAGAAAGAAAAACTTTTAAAAAAAAAAACAACTACCACAAACAGAAAAAAAGCAAAATTTGTTCTTAAAATTTTGAATCCCCCAAAGTTCAGGGGGGGGAGGATCCCACGGGTTTGTAGATGCTGCCGGGCTTTCTCCATAAAACCCCCGATGCATTTGGGCCCCCCACGGGGGAGGTAGCGCATGGAGCAGGGCCTAATTACCGAAACCCGCACACACCCTTCCACATATGAGCCAAGTATGTGCATATCACCCCTCCCCACGCACACTTTGGGGATTTTTTTTTTTGAGGAAAAGGGAAAAAATAAAAACTTTTATCTTCTTAAAACATAAAAAAAAACTGGATCCCCCCCCCCCCCCCCCCCCCCCCCCAAAAAAAAAAAAATTTAAAAAAAAAAAAATATAAAAATTTTTAAATTTTGACATAAATAATAACACAAAAGAGAAAAAAAATGCCCCAAAAAGGAAAAAACAAATGCAAAAGGTTTAAAAACAATAAAGAAAAATCCCATTTTCAATATTTCATCAACACAGTTTTAAAAGAATACGAAAATCAAGACAACCTGCAATGAAAATTGGGTAGATGCTCAATTGCTTAGCTGAAACTGACAAAAATTTTCCCGTGCGAAATGATTAAATTTCATCTAAAATCTTCCTCTGTTTCAAAAAAAACCCTACCATTGCTTTTAAACCACTGGAAAAATTTAAAGCCAAAAAAAAGGGGGACTAGTTTTTTAAACCTTTTGTTTATAACCTTTGTGGATTGTTGGTCTCGCGGGGTTTGTGGCGTGCGTTGTTGCGTGCATGCTTCATGGTCTGTGTGAGGGAAATAGTATGCATGCTTTTTGGCATACTAGGGTTTTTTGCATTTTTTGGGTTGTCCTCTTTTTTGCTGCTGTTTCTTCTTTGGCGTTTCCCAAAAAGATTGATTGCTGTTATCACACATTACCACAAAGCCTGGTTTTATGGTAATCCCTGTAGGGGAAAGTTGTCTTGCTGTCAGCGTCAAAAGAACATTTTGCGAGAAAAAAAATCATTTTCAAGTATAGGTAAAAAAATTTAGGGTCAAGATTTCTTTTTCTTTTTATTTTATTTTTTTAAAAACATGTTTGTTTAGCACTTTGTATCTGTGTTTTAAAAAGGGGTTCAACCCCTCTGCTTTTTCCCCAACCCCTTTGCATCAAGGGTTTTTCAATTTCTTAAAAACAGCGTTTAAAATTAAACAACAAAACCCGGCCATCTCAACTTTCATTGCGGGTAAACCATGTATATTTTGGAAAAACAAAATTTTTCCACAACTTTTGTTGCCCTTTTTTGACTGCATGCAAAAATACCAAATTAAACTTGTGCTGCCCTTAAAATCAGAAAAAAGGAATACTTCTGCCTTTTTTCCTTTAAAAGGTGCCCACACCACCCCAAACTCACATAAAACCCTGGCAATGTAGTTTGACTGTATGTTTGTTTTGTGCACTGAAGTTTACACACTGACCCCTGAGGGCATTTACTTAATGGACAACCTGGAATAAAACCTTTATTGACCCAACTTCCCATATTTGGGGTCTGATAAAGCCATTTATGTTACTGAAACACTATCGGGTGTCTAAACTCTTTAAGAGCTGCACTGATGAGCAGCCCTGGGGCACTAAACCTCCCTTTTCCCGTTACATGAAAAGTTCCCGTCACCTCACTCCTTTACTCACCCGAAGTATCCCCCCCCCCCCCCCCAAAAAACCCCAACAAATGTTATAAGGCAGCTGCCCGTCTAAGGAGTACATCAAAAAACTGCGTCTTACAGCTCACACTTTTAAAATAAACATTACGAACGAAATGTACGATCCTTCGACAGATCCGAGCAAAAAAAGTTTGTGTGACCTTCACCCGCAGGGTGAAGGTCTTGTCCCCCCAAGAGGGGGGAGGCCCACCCTGCTCATGTGCTGGGCCCCATTTATGAAAAATTTGCACACCCTGGTATACACCCCGCACACCCACAGTTGCCCTTAGGTCACGTCCTCCCTTTATGTTGCCCCACCATACATGCCCTTACCCTTCAATCGGCCCTTATGAGGTACATCATTTTTTCAGCCCTAAACCTTACCGACCCGGTATGAAAACCCGCCCCACCCCCACACTTCCCTCTGTCCGGACAGGGGAAACTGATGGATTGCTTAATGCACAAGTTGATTATTATTAGTCAGGCTTAACCACCAAAGGGTTTTCTTTGCACTCTACACGCAAAAAGCACCTCATGGCCCCCCCAAAAAATTCACCTCTTTTGGGGGAATGGGATGTCCGCATTCGTTCTTTCCT
>CM031595.1:101435447-101437679 GCA_018398815.1 Conus ventricosus | reverse complement strand
ATTTTCACAGGCCTTCCACATACACGTACACATGTTTGCAGATTACTGTGCCTGAGTAAATGAACAGTCACAGTGTTTTATTTATCTATTTCCTGTTCCCACAGCACCTGTCCTCAATGACCTTGGTTTTCTTTTCCTTTTTCTTCAAACTCTGTAGTTTTAACAGAATGTTCGTATTACCTGCTTTACAGGCTCAAGTGCCCTTGTTCTAATCTTCCCTCCCTCTGTCCCTTCACCTCCCCCCCCCCCCATCCCCTCTAAAAAGAAAAAAAATGAGACATGTGACTTTGCAGAGCAAGTGTCTTCAAGGGAAAAAGGTTATTACAATAAACAGCACCAAGGTGGATGACACAGTTATGCATGTAAGGACACTTAAATTAAAGAAAAGAAAAAAAAAGAAAAAAAAAAAAAAGAAAATGTCGGCAAGGGTTCTCTATTCATCCTCTGGATTGGATTTATGTGTTGGCTGTTTTTAGTTGGTGTTGGCTGTTTTAGTTGGTGTTGGCCGTTTCGTTCTGGTGACATCTAGTCTGTTAGTGAACACAGGTGACTGCACATGTGTGTTTGTGTGTGTGTGAGACAGTCTCCGTTTTGTGCATGTGATTTTGGTACTGGCGTTAGTGTGTGTGTGTCCTATGTTTTGTCCGTGTATGTGCATGTGTACATACGTGTATGTGCGTAAGCATGTGCATGGCTTTTGTGTGTGTGTGTGTGTGTGTGTGTTGGTGTGTGTGTGTGTTGTGTGTGTGTGTGTGTGTGTTGATGGTGTGCATGTATGGTGTGTGTGTGTGTGTGTGTGTGTGGGGTGTGTGTGTGTGGGTGTGTGTGTGGTGTGTCTTTGTGCGAATGTTGCAAGCATATGCAAGCTGCAAGTTGCTAGATACATGTACATACTAACAGAGGTGTGCATGAAACAATAATCTAAAAGCATATGTCTGACAGTGTTACATGTCATAGGGTGCTTGTGATATGGACTGTTGCTGCATAATGTGAACGTGACCGTTAATAAATTTCTCAGTAGTAAATGCTGTCCCGAGAAAAAGCCCATAAATAGAATCTTCAAATAAGTGTCATGAGAAAATGCAGCAATTTTTTCAAGCCTGAATGAATGCTATTTAATTTTGTGGAAAAAAACACTGAAATTCGAAGAAATATAAAACAAACAAACAAATATCTGGACCATGAATAAACGTTTTTAGTAAAACAAACATGGCATTCAAAAATCACCCACTCAGTTTTGTTGAACTGGTTCTGCTCACCCATTCACACACACCCCCCAGACTCTCTTTTAAGCCTATTCAAACCCCAGAATAATGACAGCGAAAAGCTAAGCGGTAAGATTTTTAAAACACACCACAAAAAAAAACAAACAAAAAAACACAACCATGCCATCACCCCCCCCCCCCCCCCCCCCCCCCCCCCCCTGTTTTTAGATAGACGTAGGCCAAAGGAAAAAACAAACAAAAAAACACAACATGCCATCACCTCCCCCCCCCCCCCCCCTCCTGTTTTGAGATAGACGTAGGCCAAAGGGAAAAAACACACAAACAAAAGAGCAGTGGGGGACAGAGGTAGAAAAAGGTTCATGAGAAGCAGTAACTGGTCAGGTCGTTCACTTTCTTTCCAGTCACCAGACCAGGCTGCATTGGTTGTTTGTTATTTACTGGGGAACTGGCAGGCTGACTGCTTCCCTTTTTGCCAACACTGAAGAAAAACTGTGACACGAGTAAGAAGCAGCTCTCCAAAGATTGCTTTTAGTGACAATAAAGAACAATACAAAATGTAAAGAAGAAACACACATGGTTGGATTCTACTGACCCATTTCTGGAGTTTTCAAGCAGTTAAGTCGGTTAGTGTGAGGCTGGTGAAAAATATAGCTCGATAACTGTTTTTTTTCTCATAAAATTCTTTCATTTTTTCTTTCTTTATAATATAATATAATATATATATATATATATAATATACATGTGTGTGTTTGTGTGTGTGTGTGTGTGTGTGTGTGTGTGTTGTTGTGTGTGTGTGTGTGTGTGGTGTGTGTGTGACCTGGCACTTGTTTCCTGTACTAGCGAACTATTCAACATATATAATCATATTCTCCACGGTGTGTCAATCTCACCCAAAAGCCTTCTTTTCCACTGAAGTTCAGTATTATTCTCCTCACTACATCAATGTTCCCGACATCTGTTAGACCACCACCACCCCTCCCCTCCCCCTCCCCCACCATCCTACATC
>CM031595.1:101395447-101430447 GCA_018398815.1 Conus ventricosus | reverse complement strand
TTATGTATGCATCCAAAAAAACAAACAAATCAAAACAAATATCACACACATACACAGACACAGACACACACACACACCATCACGTGCAGTGAGTTAATCCTTTTTTTTTTTAAATTTAGCTTTTACACAGGTATACATTCTGCTGCTTCCTCTACACAGGTGATGAGGAAACAAATTGGATGTGATGGTCAAACCATGCGTGTTAAGCTTTCATTTCCTCTCCATCATGATATTTTGAATAGACTCAGATTTTCCATTTTGAGGAACTATACCGATTCTGCATGTGTCAAAATCATGGTGTTGAAAAGAATCCCGTTCTACCATGACAAAGACAGTGTTGAAACCGTGTTTATCCATTTTGTATGCCTAAACACGCACACAAACATAATATACCCCTGATGGTGTGCTAAGGACACAAATTAAAACAATCAAAAACAGTGAACTCCGAAACTTCACAAAGGGGAGGGAGTGGGGGGAGTGCGGGTGATGGTAGTGGTAGTTAACAGACAAGCACATGTCTCTCTCGTTCACCTCTTCCTTGTCACTCTCCCCCCCCCTCCCCCCCCCTTCCCATTTCCATCTGTCTGTCTGACACTGTCTCCTCCTTCTCTCCCAACTCCCCCTTCCCTAAGCAATGGACTCATTTTTATTCAGCCACCATCAGGTACTGTATGATATTTTCTTTTTGCGCATGTCATATCGGTTCATCTTTGTTTTGTGTTTTATTATTCATATGAATGTCAAAAGTGAAATTGAAAACATTTTTTTTTTTAAAAACAAGCCCATGTCTCACTGCATGCTTCAGTTCATAAACTGTATCTACTGTGACAGAAACACATACACACTGACCTTTCAGTCTGTCTAATATGATATTTCTGTTCTCTGAATGTACTCACTCTTCTATTTGTGAAGCTGCAAAAATATCCTTCATGAAGTTGGGGGGGGGGGGGGGGGGGGGGGGGGGGAATAAACACAAAATATACTTGTTCTTGTTTTGATTAAAACCTGATCGAACTACTACCCTTTCTGAACTTCTTTGTTGTTGTTGTTTTTGGACAGTCATCATGTCCCAGGTTATAAATACACAGATAAAATGGTCGACCATGCCTGTATTTAAAACACAAAAAAATATGTTCTTTTAGATGAGAAGTGAGTCAACAAGGTCAAAGTCCAATGCCAACATGGCCTTGAGAGAAAAGTAATTTGAGACATTCGTGGTGTGAATGAATATCGCTTTATAACGCATTTGCCAACTGACTCAATGAGCTTCATGAGAATCTGACAGGTCCTTTCTTCCTTTGATGAAAAGAATGTCAGATGACTAACATGAATGGTTTGGTGTCCCACTGGAGTGCCCAGCATCAGGTTGTGAGCCAACAGAACTGAACTCACTGGGTCCATTTTCCCTGATACATACTGGGGTGGTGTTGTATTGGTTTGTCTGTTGAAACTAGGTACAACAGAGGGACGAGAGAGTTGGAGTAAAGCTCTTGAAACTTTGATATTGCTCTCAGAAAAAGGGTGGCAAGCAGTTTAAGATATATTATTGGCAACAGGGTTGGACAACAAGTCAAGAGGAGTGTGTGGTGTGTGTGTGTGTGTGTGTGTGTGTGTGTGTGTGTGTGTGTGTGAGAGAGAGAGAGAGAGAGAGAGAGAGAGAGAGAGAGAGAGAGGAGAGAGAGGAGTACGCCTGTGTGTCAGAGTATCTGTGTGTGAATGTAATAGACCAGTACCATTAACTTATGAATATATACATATATAAAAAAAAAATTATTATATAACCATATACCAAAACAACTGATTTTTTTAATACATGCGCTGTTCCCTCCCAGGCCGACTACCACACTTGTGTACACACGTAAATTCTGCATTTCTTTTCGTTCTGACATTAGTACTAAAAGTCATTCTAAATAAACATGATTGTTCTCACTAGAAAAAAAGAAAAGAAAGAAAGAAAGCGGTGAGAAAAAGTTAAAAGACAGACACACGTTAAATTTGTACACACATAATATGCAAGCTTTGCTTTGAAAACTGCGTCAGATCTAGACACATGCCATCACTTTTTCGGATACGACAATATGCTGTTGTCTGTTGTGCAGCATCCTCTTGGTGCGCCTACCACACAACGGTAACTATGGAGTTATCCTTGGGGCAAAAGAATGAGTGAAAATCCCTCCAGCAGGTAATCAAATATTTCTCCTAATCATGAAAGCTGAAGAGAAAGTTGGCTGTTCTGCAAGGGCGCACTTTAGCCCCTGGGGGAGGGCAGCTTGGCTTTGACAAAAGAAGTCTGCTGTGATGGTGAAATAAAAAAAATATACATGGTAACTAAACGGCTCTACCAATTCTCCAGCCATTTAACCATAAGTTCGGGTCTACACACAGACAGCAGAAAAGAGCGCTCCCCACAATTTCAGTAGTCTGGCTGACACCAGCAGGAAAATGGATCAGCTAGATCTTCTCGTTAGCCGTCTCTGACTTGCATTAATCAATGGGACTGCATGCATGGATGGTTTTCTCCAACAAAACCCAAGTAGCACTAGCAGGAAAGCGGGTTTTCAACATGTACACACTTGCTTTTTTCTAAATTTTGGGTGGGGTACCTGTCCTCACCCCCATTCCCTCCCTTTGCTCGGTAATGTTGAAATAATTTCATAATTAGAGCTACCTTACTTGAAAGGTTTCTGCACGCAGGTTGCATCCACCCCCTGCCATCCCCCTAGCCTCCTTCACTCCCTTTATGTCCCTTCCTCTCCCCCCCCCCCCTTCTCCTTTTATCTTGTGATCATTCATACAGCATTTGTGCAACTTTCTTCGCACAGAGGTTTCTTTGTATTCACCAAGAGAGAGGTATCGCTGGGTGAACATCACCATTTTCTCACTCTCTCCGATATACTGTTTTTGCTGACAAATCAAATAAGCTTGCACTCTCTCTCTCTGTCTCTCTCTCTCTCTGTACTGTTTCTAACCGATCTACCAATAAGTCGATTTTCAACAGAATTTTATAGAAGACAACTCTCTTACACAAGGTTGTTGTGTGTGTGTGAAAAACATATTGTACACAGACCTTCAAGGCCTTGGAATAATGTCTCATTGAAATATTTACATTCAGACCATAGTTTATTGGAGGGACGGGGAGGATGTCCACTGAGAAACTCAAACCATGGAGCGCTGATGTTTACATTTCATTAACCAAAAGGCCATAATTCCACGACATGTAACACCTTCAACTCTTTCCTAATTCTTAGACAACCACACTCCATTTTCATGGATACAATGCATCCTGGGCACGTCCATTTTCTGAAACACAACCTAGCGTTGCCATTGGCATGAATCACTGGTTCTTTTACATGTGCATCTGACCTTTTCACAGGTCACTGAAGTTCAAGAACATGCTGGTGTGTACACTTGCTGGCTGACACATGAGAAAAATCTGTAATCTTAGTTCATAGGTGGCTGCTGAGAACTGAACCTCTCAACTACAGATCATAAGGATGTGAAAACTAACACATACACATTTATTACTTCAAGCTCATCAATGCATGTTTACTTACACATCTGTGGTATCTCCCAGTTATCACACATAAATAACAGTACAATCAGACATAAGAAGAAGCAAGACACCAGAAGCCACTAACTGATCAACTCAAACATGTGTAACACAAACATCTACTGGCAGTATTGCAATGAAAAGACTCCAGGTGCATTAATTCACTCAACAAGATATGTACTAAAGCCAGTCCATGGGCTTTTCCATTGGACACTCCCTAGATAAGATCATGTTGCTTATAGCCCAGCCGACCGCAAAGGGCCACATCAGGGCTGGGACACTCCCTCCTTTTAGTGGTCCAATACAGAGAAATATTAGCTACAAACATTTGTTTTACACTTCTGTCTGTCGGCTTTCCAGTGGAATCCTATTGTTTTTTTGTAATAACCTGCCGATTTTGACTTTCTCCTCAACAAACACCACAACTTAAAGCAAAGGAAATTTTCAAGCTGCTGCCATCTGTTGTGCTGACAAACATGAGATAATGTGCCTGCCCTTTGCCTTGGTGAGGTAAACATAGGAAAATAAATCACCTTCTGTGCTGCTCCTCAACTGTGTGTTTGGGTTCACTTCAATACTATCTAAAGTGCAATTATGTCAGGGAATATTTCACAAATCCTTTCCATCTGAAAAGTAATTGTAGGAATATTTGACAATTTCAGTCTGATCTGATAACATCAGCAGCTTCAGAATTGTACTGCATGGCAAATTCTGTGTCAGCTAGTGGAAAACCAGGCCCGCAGCTGCCTGGAAAGACAGAAAGACAATTTTTCCTACTCCCTGCAACAGCTTTCACACAACAAATTGCATATACCTGACAAAATGATCTATGTCTTGTCAGTTTTTAAAAAAAAACGTAATTATTTTTCTTCTTCCCAATGCAACCAGAACAGTCTGAATCAACCCTTAATGCAATCAACTTTGATTTTAAAATGAAAGCCAGAACAATCTGAATTTCATTTTAATGCTCCTTTCAACTGAAGACTAACCCGTTATTTTTTGGGGAAATTTTTTTCCTCTGTCTTTTTAACAGCTTTGCCTCCCGATTGAACATTTCCTCCATTTAAAACTTCTTTGCTTGTAAGGTTTAAGTATGCCGTTTCTTAAGAATTTTTGAAATTCTTCACAGAGAGGTTCCATCACATCGTACATGGAGAAAAATAAAAACAGAGGTACTTTACCAATGAAGCCTTTTTTGGCCAGTTCCACGGTGAAGCGACGCGTGATTTTTCTCAGCTCATGCTCCGAGTATCTCTGAGGGTTGATCTTGACCCCGGCTTTGGCACCACCGAAAGGAACATCGACAATGGCGCACTTGTACGTCATCAAAGCTGCCAAAGCCGTCACCTCATCGATGTTCACATCCTCACTGTAACGTTACCTGGTTACAGGAAGCAGAAAAACGATGATGTTACGAAGAGTTTTCGTGACAGACGTTCTCCTAGGAAAGACAGAAAATGATTAAACAAAGTTCTGATAAACTGAAAAAATCATTATAACCACATCAAACCAAGATTTTTTTGGGGTTGTTGTGGTGACACTGAAGTGCAACATATTTTCATCAAAGCTAGCAAATCGACATTCATTCGCATTTGCTACAATTCAAAGCAACTGTTACCTTGCATATATACTTGCAGATTACTTGGAAGACAAGAGAAATCATATCCGGATTAACACACTGCACAAAAAACCATAACAAACAAAAAATCACACCTTTATGTCACACACTTGACACAACATCATACACTTTACGTACAATAACAGTAACTTAGCATCAGCTGTATCATATACCCTGAACTGGGTGACATAATGTCTGGGGTTAGCACTATGATTTTTTTTTCAAAACAACATATGTTGCATGGTACTGGAGACATTCGCACTGTGGAAAAATCCTCATTCACCTCGAGACCCTGCACACTAGCACTCATCTGATTGTTAAAAATTCATCATTTCACTGTATTTTACGTTCACCATGATTGTTAAAAAATTCATCATTTCACTGTATATTACGTTCACTGTGATTGTTAAAAATTCATCATTTCACTGTATATTACGTTCACTGTGATTGTTAAAAATTCATCATTTCACTGTATTTTACGTTCAACATGATTGTTAAAAATTCATCATTTCACTGTATATTACGTTCACTGTGATTGTTAAAAATTCATCATTTCACTGTATATTACGTTCACTGTGATTGTTAAAAATTCATCATTTCACTGTATACTACGTTCACTGTGATTGTTAAAAATTCATCATTTTACTGTATTTTATGTTCACCGTGATTGTTAAAAATCCATCATTTTCACTGTCTTTTACGTCCACCATGATTGTTGAAATTCATCATTTCATTGTATTTTACGTTCATTGTGACTGTTAAAAAATCATCTCTTCACTGTATTTTATGTTCACCATGATTGTTAAAAAATTCATCATTTCACTGTATTTTACGTTCACCGTGATTGTAAAAAAAAAAATCATCATTTCACTGTAATTTACGTTCACCATGACTGTTAAAATTCATCATTTTCACCGTATTTACGTTCATCGTGAGTGTTAAAAATTCATCATTTCACTGCATTTTACGTTCAACGTGATTGTTTAAAATTCATCATTTCACTGTATTTACGTTCACCGTGATTGTTAAAAATTAATCGTTTCACTGTATTTACATTCACCGTGATTGTTAAAATTAATCGTTTCACTGTATTTACGTTCACCTTGATTGTTAAAAATTCATTGTTTCACTGTATTTACGTTCACCGTGATTGTTAAAAATTCATAGTTTCACTGTATTTTATGTTCACCATACAGACATAAGACCAGCCTCAATGTCTGAACAGCATGATTTTTCATTAAATATGCATGTTTTGTTGTTTTTATTCCACAAAATGTTATGATTCTCAAGGGAAGCCATCATGTCATACATCAATGCTTATGCAACTGGAGTATGGGGTTGAAAGTCAGATGTGATTTTTGCCCCACAAGCCATACCTCAACTGGTTCTGTTGAAAAAAAAAGAGAAAATTACAACTTTACACCAGTCTATCAGTTTTAGCTCCCATCAGCACAACTTCAGCAAGTGCATTTCTGGAAATAGATTCAAATCAGCACACAGCTGCAGAAGAGACACAGGGAAGAGTTAAAGGAGAAGGGAACTAAATGGCCACAAAGAATAGCTCAGAACGGAGTCAACTGGAGAGTTCTTGTTGACCGTTTGTGTTCCCTCCCTTGGAAGCATGAAGCCTAAATAAGTAAGTCATGTGCAGGATTTCACTTGATTTATGTATGAAATATATTCGTTCTAAAAAAAAACATCAAGGGTGCACCCCCTTCAATCCAAAGCACCTGAATTTGAAAAATAACACAACACCATTTACAAGAAAGATGCCTCCAAAACCATTCATTGTGCCCATAGAGCTTGCGGTATTAGTCACCGTGTCACTGATGACATCCCAAACGGAGTTGCCATTCCCCCTATGATTAACCTCCCTTTTTTCTAGTCCTGCCATGCAGGTGTCACAACGAGAGCCTTCATTATAAACTGCACTGTATTGAGTCCAACCTGCAGCTACACTCTTCCTGAAACCGCGCCCAAAATGACTCTTGGTTAGAGCACCATGCACACATTGACAAAGTTGACACTTTGATTCCTGACGGTGCTTAAATTTGACAAGAAAAAAAAGGCAGTCTTGTCACCCATCAAGGCATGAAACTGAAGCAAAGCAAAGCAAAGCAAAGCAAAGCAAAAACAAAACACAACAAAAACAAAACAGCCAGACATTTTGCCACTGAAAAAAAAAAGGACGTGGGAGGTGGGGGAGGGGGCTTTTTTCTTCAAAATATTTGTAAAACGATAAGTGGGTGGAAGGCTGGGGGTGAAGGGAAGATGAGGAGGAGGAGGGGGATGGGAGGAGGGCTTTCGACCATGCCATAACAATGTGTTCTCACCATTCATGCCTTACTATTATACGGACAGCACTTTCCTGGCCTTTCTCAGAATACTTTTTTTTCAACTTTTCCTGGCCTTTCTCAGAATACTTTTTTTTCAAACCAATTGTTTCCATTTTCGATGGATGCCCAGCCCACCCTTCCCTTCCCTCCCCACCCGCCCAAAATGGCAAAAGCAGCTTCATGAATTCATGCGTAGCATGCCGCTGAAACCTGTTACCATTTTGGCGATGTCAGTATCATGTTGTAGAGTTCCCTCCTCCCCCTTCCCTTACCACCATATCATTATCATCCACAAAGGTGCAGACATTGAACTTCCCCACTCCCCCCCCCCCCCCCCCCCCCCCCCCCCCCCCCCCCCCCCCCCCCCCCCCCCCCGCCCCCCCCCCCCCCCCCCACACCCCCCCCCCCCCCCCCCCCCCCACCCCCCCCCCCCCCCCCCCCCCCCCCCCCCCACCCCCCCCCCCCCCACTCCTTATCCCATACCGTATCACCTAGATAAGTGTTGATTGAACCTGAATGCACCATTCCTCAACAGTGACTAAACACTGTTGATCGACTCCTCTTGCACAGATTTTTTTATATGAACTTTCTTCATTGCAGTTCATGGTAGGATGTCGTGTGTTGGATGTGCATGTTTATAATCTGTTGTGGATGTTGGCATGGGTGCAGTATTGCATGATGTGGGATGCATATGTGTGTGTGGGTGCTTGTGTTAAATATTTAAACGCATTGTGTTTTCAACCTGTTCTTTCAAGGTTCAGAGGTTCTATAGGACAACTTCCAGTACGCTCCTCTCTCTCGGAACTGTGGAGTTATTGTAACAAACTCTTGAAAACAGGGCATTTTTACAATTGAAAAAAAAAAATCTGAGTAACAAGACCACTATAACAAACAAATTCCCAGGAAACCAGGGTGCTAGAAGTGGGAAAACAGGAAAGGTAAATTGGGGGGGGGGGGGGGGGGGGGGGGGGGGGGAGAGAGTGGGGGAATATAGGAGAGGAAGTACATGGTTTCATTGCCATTCACTCTGTGACAATTTACAAGCCATGTAGTCAAATGGTAGTTTGGACCACCGTGTGCTCCACATATGGAAATGTGGAACCTCTGTCCTCACTCATCAGAAACACTCTTCCCCCATCAGACACCAGCCACACATTCACTGGGCTGGATGGGGATGGATGTTATTGACTTTTATACCTGATCACTGGATACATTATTTTTAGGATCCTGAAGAAACATCTTAAAAAACAAAAGAACCCTGCCACGGTCATTCAGACGTTATTGTTTTATCCTCGGCTGGTCCAAGAGGGACCACCCATATAAGTACCACAGTACTGGTCATGGGCTGCTGCTGCTATTTTGGGATTCAGTCAATAAACTTGTGGGCAAAGGGGTGTCCTGAGAACACCTTTCGATGAATTCAGAGCGGTGTTTAAATTTCCATTCCTGACAACTGTGTCAATTTACACACTGAACTGGCATTGACTGGGTTTGCATGCACATGTGTGTGTGCGTGTGTGTGTGTGTGTGTGTTGCATGTGGTGTGTGTGTGTGCATGTGTGTGTGTGTGTGAATGTGTGTTGTGTGGTGTGTGTGTGTGTGTGTGTGTGTGTGTGTGTGTGTGTTCGTGTGTGTGTGTGTTGTGTGTGTGCGCACGTCTCGCGTGCATGTGTATTTGTGTGCACTGTGTGTGTGTGTGTTTTGGGTTTAAGTGTGAGGGTGTGCTTGATTGTGATTCACAGCTGTAACTTTGGAACTCTTGGCATATCAAAGAAGGCTCAACCCCAAAATTCGTTTTATTTCATTTTCTCTTATCCTCCATCCACAAACCTTCCAACCCTCCCTCTCTTGCATGCTTACCGACTTGTAAAAAAAACACCAAACATTATAATTCACAAATTTGTCTCTCCCGTCTCTCTCTTTCTTCACAGGATACCTTAAAAAGTTACTTGAAAAACGTGAACAAAGAGAAAGGGCCAAGAGGACTGGGGGTAACAGATGTGGCCTCCCCCCCCAATTTTCCCCCCCCCCCCCCCCCCCCCCCCCCCCTTTTCCCCCACCTTTCGGTCAGAGGTAAATATGATGGCCCTTTGTGCTATTTACCCAATCGAAGTCAATGGGCTGTGCTAATTTAACAATCTTATGTAAACACTTCCATAAATGTGAATATAACCTGTGAATTACGAAGCTGTGACCTAGCCCAACCTGATTACCACCAGCCATGGTCAAGTCACAAGTTTTAAGGTAATTCCTCTGAAATATCACGTTTTCAATCTTGGTCTTATTTCTCTCTGCCTATTATCTCCCCAAGCTGTGTAGGTGTAGGCAACTTAAGGTGTTGGGGGCAGGATGGAGAAAAAGAAAAAAAATGAGGCGAGGAACTTTTGGTTTAGTGGGGGACATTGCTCCCTTGCAAAGGTATTTTGCAAGAAGCATTGCAGAACGCTCAAATGAGGTCCGGAAATTGTTGAAATTATGTCATTCCATCAACTATATTTCAGTGTTGCCTTTTGTTTTCTTCTCATCTTTTAAGTCAGCAGCATTCAATGCATTCTTGTATGTGTGTGTGCGTGTGCGTTTGTGTGTGTGTGTGTGTGCGCCACGCACGTGCATGCGTTTGTAAGTGCAGGTGTGTGCGTAAGTGCATCCTGTAATGAGCAGGCATTTTGTTGCACACATGTGTGTATGTGCGGGAGCATCATGTGTTCAGGCATGTATGCGTTGCCTCTGTGTGTGTGTGCTTATTTGTGTGACACTCTGTTTTACATACTTTGTATATGTCCAGGGTTCATATGTTGTGTGTCTGTCAAGCATTTGCATTTTACATTCTTGACCATTTTATGTGAGGTAATTTAAAACTATTAAACCGCTTTCAAATACTCTTCAAGAAAACTTCTGTAATTGCTTTTCTCTAAGAAAAAGGTTCTGACAATAAACAGTATTTAGCTGAAACAAAAACAAAGCATTCATAAACAAATTAACAATTGGAAAATGACGTATAAAATGAACATCTATGGATAGCAATGATCATGGTCTATTTCAAAAACTATGAAAAAACCAAAAATTGACAATTGTCAGTGACTTTTCACTCGGTTCTCTTTGTAACTTTGCACTGAAGTTCAATTAAAATAACATTGCCGAGTTAGTTCAAGATCCACTTGTCAAGATGCTACTGTCTTTCTTTGCGGGTTTGGAATCCCAGAGTCAGCAATAGATTATGCCCACTAAAATGAGACATATTCACACCAAACACATAAGCATTTTCACCAAACATCGACTGGTCTTTGCCATTAACATGTAATTAAAATAATCCAGATTCACTAGAGCTGATTGGGATACCATTTGTACACACAGGCTAACAACAGATTTGGTTTATTGTTACACACACCACAGAGAATCACACCCTCCCTGCACACGCACAAGCACACACGAATGCACACACAAACGCACGCGATGCGCACCCCTCACACAAAAACACACTCCACATTTTCATAAACACGAGCATCATGATACTGTACATATCAATTATGTTTTTGTCCTCAACCCCACCCCCCCCCCCCCCCCCCCCCCCCCCCCCCCCCCCCCCACACCCCCCCCCCCCCACCCCCCCCCCCCCCCCCCCCCCCCCCCCCCCCCCCCCCCCCCCCCCCCCCCCCCCCCCCCCCCCCCCACTCCCCCCCCCCCCCCCCCCCCCCCCCCCCCCCCCCCCCCCCCCCCCCCCCCCCCCCCCCACCCCGCCCCCCCCCCCCCCCCCCCCCCCCCCCCCCCCCCCCCCCACCCCCCCCCCCCCCCCCCCACCCCCCCCCCCCCCACCCCCCCCCCCCCCCCACCCCCCCCCCCCCCCCCCCCCCCCCCCCCCCCCCACCCCCCCCCCACCCCCCCATAATGTGTGTACGCACTATCATGGAAGTTGCCTCTCATGTGTTACCTGTCATGGCTGGCAGGTTAAAAAACAACTAAACCAAACCCAGCCCTAGACAGAAAAGTGATGTCATGTCTGGTCTGTTGCTTGACCCTGCACTATTACATTCATTGTTCATAATTTAGTGCTAAAAATGTAAACTGCTGCTGCACCATATGTGTGTGTGTGTGTGTGTGGTGTGTGTGTGTAGTGTGTGTGTGTCTCTGTGGGTCTGTCTGTGTGTATGTGTGTTGTGTGTGTATGTGTGTGTGTTGTGGTTTTGTCTGTCTGTTGTGTATGTGTGTGCCCATGCATGCATGATTGAATTGTTAATGTAGGCATTGCACTATGTTTCCTGTTTTTGGAATATGTTCATGCGTCTGTCAGCAGGCTGGCTTTCAGGGTGTTTCATGTTACAACAACAACAAAAACGAAAACTATGTGCGCGGCACACCGCGTCTTTTGTGTGTGAGAGAGAGTCGCACGCAGAAAAGAGAGACAGAGAGAGATAGAGGCATAAACAGAAGACAGGAGAGAGATAGGAGGACATAACAGAGACAGAGAGAGATAGAGACAATAAACAGAGTCAGAGAGAGAGTATTTTGTATAATATGTGTTGGTGCAGGTGCAAGGGTGCGAGTGAGAAGGTGGGTAGGGTGAACAAGAGGGTGGGAGGATGCACGAGCATTTGTGTGTGTGTGTGTGTGTGTGTGTGTGTGTGTGTGTGTGTGTGTGTGTGTGTGGTGTGTGTGTGTGTGTGTGCACGTGTATTTGTGCATACATCATACATGCATACTTTACGTATATATGTATGCAGGGTCCATGAGTTTAATGACTGTTTTGTACGTGTACGTGTGTGTGTGTGTGTGTGTGTGTGTGTGTGTGGTGTGTGTGTATGTGTGTGTGTGTGTGTGTGTGTGTGTGTGTGTGTGTGTGTGTGTGTGTGTGGGTGCTTGCATGTGTGTGTGTATCCCTGTGTGCATGCCTGTGTGCGCGCGTGTGCATGCAAAATGTGCATATGTGTATGCGTGTGTGTGTGCGCATGATGTGTGCATATGTGTGTGTGTGTGGTGTGTTTAGTATGCATGTGATGAGGTTTATTTATTACACTGTGAGAGTCATTTTCTTGTCATTTAAAAAACAAAACAAAATAATCTATCTTCATGAAACCATACTACAGACAGTGTCAACCCACTTCTCTCCGTTTTTGCCTGCTCAATGGCCAGTTTTTCCACAGCACTTTGGCTCAGCACCCCATGTTAAGGTGGGTTTGATTACATAACGACTAGGTGCTCAAGATGCAGTGTGTGTGTGTGTGTGTTGTGTGTGTGTGTGTGTTGTGTGTGTGTGTGTGTGTGTGTGTGTGTGTGCGTGCGTGCGTGCATGTGTGCATGCGTGCGCGCGCGCGTGTGGGTGTGGGTGTGAGTGAGTGAGTGGGTGAGGTGTGTGAGTGAGTGGTGAGTGGGTGAGAGTGAGAGTGTGTGTGTATGTGTGTGTGTGTGTGTGTGTGTGTGGTGTGTGTGTGTGTGTGTGTGTCCGTGCGGCATGTGCGCGCACAAAAAAGTGTGTGATGTGAGTGCAGTCCACACATGGATATGTGTGTGTTCAGTGTGTTCAAGTTGTGTTGGTGCTCATACCTGGACATTTGTAACTCTGTGTGTGTGTGTGTGTGTTGTGTGTTGTGTGTGTGTGTGTGTGTGTGTGTGGTGTGTGTGGTGTGTGTATGTGTGTGGATGGTGGGTGGGTGGGTGCTTTGCAGAGGGGAACATACTTGTTCACGTGTGTGTGTATCGTTGTATGGGCGTGGCAGTGGTTGGGTGCTAGCACCTGAACATCTGTTTTTACTCTAGAAAGGAAGAGAAAAGGGAGGTTTAGAAGTGTAGGATTATGTCTGGGAGGGATGGTGGAAGAAAAAAAAGTGACAAGAGAGAGAGGAGATATAATCATACAGAGACAGACACAAAGAGAGACAGAGAAAGACAGATATACAGAGACAGAGATAGACACAGAGAGACAGAGAGAGAGAGACACAGAGAGAGGGAGAGAGAGAGAGGAGAGATGAGAGAGAGAGAGAGAGATGAGAGAGAGAGAGAGGAGAGAGAGAGAGAAGAGAAGATAGAGGAAGAGAACAGACAGGACAGACAGACAGAGAGATACAGACAGAGAGGATATGAGGAGAGAGAGAGAGAGAGGAGAGAGAGGAGAGAGAGAGAGAGAGGAGAGAGAGAGTGAGAGAGAGATGAGAGAGAGAGAAAGAGAAGAGAGTGGAGAGAGGAGAGAGACAGACAGACAGAGAGAGAGGAGAGAGATTTTCCCGATGACTATTTTTGAGTTTGGAATAGTTTTGTTTTTGTGGTTTTGTTATGTTTTGATTTGTTTTGTTTTGTTTTTGTTTGTTATTTTTTGCAATCTACTTTTGGAATCAATTCAGATTCTGCAACTTATAATGTAGGTCTCAGTAAACAGCTGACCATCTTACAACACAACATAAAGGTGACTCTTGCAACTGGTTTCATACGTGTGTCCCTGGCCGAGAGTTGCTGATGCGTGCACAAAGTGTGTGGTGCGTCCATGACAGAGGCTAGGTGACTAAACTGTGAAAGTCAAAGGTCAAACTGTTTTCAAGCAATGAATGAGATAATGCCCACATGACGCTCAGTAGGAAACAGCTGGAGCAAACAGTGAATGAGATAATATCCACATGGACGCTCACATAGGAAACAGTTGGAGCCAAACAGAGATCAGACCCACCCACCCCTCCCCCTCACCCACGGTCCATGCCTTGAAAAGTGGTTCTGAGTATTTGTCTTACAGATGAGAGCAAACAAGCAACTGCTTTAGACCAACTTGAAAAAATCCATAACTGAGGTCTCATGAGCACAGCAAAGATTCAGTGACTGCACACGACAATTAAAAAAACCTGTGACAGGCAGAGCAACAGAGCCGTCCTCAAAAGCATCCCTCTGTACATGCACAATCCTTTGTCCTGCCAAAGACTGATTATGTTACAACCAAAAATTCCTGCCAGTGGCATTAGCCATAGTAACAAGCCCTCCTTGACAACAATCTGACTATGGACATTTTTTAGTGATTTAATTCTCTTTTGATCTGCACATCCTGAATAATTAAAGAATTCACCTTCACAGCACCAGAATTGCCCATACTGCACAAACTTATTTTTACTAACACAAAGGCATCAATGAATTAAAGTCTGATTCTCTCAAAGATCTGCTTCTCAATCAAGATGATCAATATTCTTAATAATCATACTTAAAATGTGAGGTTACGTTAATCCCCAGTAAAAATGTAAAGAGCTACTTAGTCAACATGCAAGAGTCAATTAATGAATTCAAAAGACTATTTAAACGCACATTATGTATGAACACAAAAAAAATTATGACAGGGAAATCTACCCTGCTTGCTGACAGTTACAAGCCTTTCTCGGAGTTTGTCAAGTTCTTTGATCCAATTTGCCCGGGAAAGTGCTCTTAAAAAGCTGCCCAGCAAAACTTTCAAGCAGATGAACCCAGCGTTCACAACTTCACTCCCCTTTCCCCCCCCTGCCACCCTCACCCCTCACTGAAAAAAAGTAAGAACAAACAAAGCAAAACAAACGCTGTTTTCTGAAATCTGCAGCCATCTTCCTCAAGCTGTGCCTGGTAAGGGAACCTGCTGAGGCCAAGTTCTGTCAAGGCAGCACAAGTGGGGTGTAACTGCCACACGAAAGCCGACCACAGGTGCACACACAAACCCGGGATGGAAGATCGGTGGTAAAACTGCCACACGAAACCGACCACGGGTGCACACACAAACACAGGTATGGCAGATAGCAGCTAGTGATGGGTTGGGGCCCAGAGCAGCCCGCAGTGATGACGAAAATAGACATGGCCTAAATCCCAGATTCCCAATCTTTGGTTTTCCCCTTTCCCATGTGTGTCACTTCCTGCCTACTGGTAAGTGGTTATTACCCTGTGCCCATGCCCTTGTTCAGGGGAATAAGCCAGCCACTTAGCTGCATTCTCCACACTGTACTAGCAGACATTAAATGATAAATGGCATGCTAGCCAAGTAGAGTTCCACCTCAGCTGTTGTACTGACATTTGACCAGCCACACATACTCAACATAAAAAATGTTCAGGTATCAGTGAAAGCTTTGACACAGTACAACTGCCCTGAGAAGCTTGACCACTGACAGTATTACAACCACTGCATAATTTATCTATGTGGTGATTTATTTACAACAAAGTATCTGTTTCGTCTGGTCAACTAAAAATACTACTTCTGGTACTAGCACAGCAATAGACCACCTAAAGTGCTTTCTACCTTGAATGTTAAAAAAAAAAAAAAAAAAAATTGACAAACTCCAGAATCCTGGCGTTCATAAGCAGAGCACCAAATGTAATCAGTAGTGGTGTGATGTCACTGCAACTCATAACCATTCCATCTCCAGCATAACAATCACTGTGAAAAAATACTCTGGCAGTATAAAACTAACTGATTAAATTTACTCGTGTTCGACACTAATATAAACACTTGATTTTGCATACCCTTGATAGTGACCAAAACTAGGGGTTCTCTTAAATCAATGCTCTAAATCCTATTCATCTGACCCAATCAAACCTGGTCAAAGGTCAACATCCAGTGTGGAAATTTGCTTTATACCTCCTGCCTGCACAGTGCACTCAAATACTTGCTGACCCTGTGATATACCCCATGGTTTGACATCTTGCATCATTGACATCACACAGAGGTCTACATCATGATGTGCATCTGTTCTCATTTTGGCATTGCTGTTCAAATTACAATCCGAGCAGGCTTTTAATTAAAAAAAATAAAAACCCAGGAAAAGGAACATCCAAAGACTTTATATTACAACATTTTTATAATTTTTGATATGTAAATAGATTTTAAAAAAGATGTACACACTATTCGCACTTTTTTTCCTTTGTTTTAAATCATGTGTTTCTCCTATGTGTGGGTGTGTGTGTGTGTGTGTGTGTTGTGTGTATCGTGTGTGTGTGTGTTTGTGGGTGTGTGGTTGCGGTACTGTGAGTGTGCGTATGAGTGTGAGTGTGTGTGTGTGGTGTGTGTGTGTGTGTGTGTGTGTATTTTGTATGTAGTGTGACCTGTGTGTCGTACTGAAGACGTGTGTGTGTGTGGAGGGTGTGTGTGTGAGTGTGTCGTGTCGTGTCGTGTGTATGTGTGTGTGTTGTGTGCGCGCGTGCGTTTTGCGTGCGAGTGTGCTGCGAGTGTGCCCTGTGTGTGTGTGTGCGTGATGTGCATGTTGAGTGTGCGTGTAATGTGTTACATGTATGAGTGGGCATGCATGCATGCATAGATTACATAAGCACTTATGGTTTGCATGTCACTGTCAGCAACATAAGGCAGAACAGGCAGCAGTGCTCACACTCATGGTTTTACAGTTGTTTTGTGGCCACATGACTCACCCAATAGTGTGAAATTGTTTTTTTAAAACTGTGGTATAAGTCCAAAATGTTTTCCATAGTATCACACTTTGCACTGAACTCTCTTTCCAACCCACCTCAGCGCAAGCAAGCAGAAAGGAATGGACTGGGAGTATTGCAAAGTTTTCCATCACAACACAATAAACATTGTGAAGCATCTTATTTTCGCATGTGACCCTGGACATGTCTTCTTTACAAATACAGGTGGGCAATTAGGACACAAATTACATTGGGGGACAGCTTCCCTCCCTTCAATTGTGAACACAAGCATGCCTATACCAATATCATGTTTCCCCTTTCCCATTCCCCCCCCCCCCCCCCCCCCCCCCCCCCCCCCCCCCCCCCCCCCCCCCCCCTCCCCCCCCCCCCCCCCCCCCCCCCCCCCCCCCCCCCCCCCCCCCCCCCCCCCCCCCCCCCCCCCCCCCCCCCCCCCCCCCCCCCCCCCCCCCCCCCCCCCCCCCCCCCCCCCCCATCCCCCCAATCCCCCCCCCCCTCCTTTCCCATACCCCATATGCTTCTGCTAAAAATACAAAAAAATGTCACTTCTCCAACTTGCTATGTACCTTGTGGAATGCTAGTTGAGAACATTGCTTTTCTTACTTCATGAAAATAAGTCACAGGGGTGGCTGTAAATTTGGATATTGCCGGCATTTTCCTGCACTAAGGGAAGAACGATTTCTTTGGTGTTCCTCCTCTAAACGGAGCTTCTCAAGTTAGTTAAGCTAAGATAATGTTGCTTATAGCCCAGCCGACCGCTCAAAGCGGCCATCAGGGCTGTCCCACGTCAAAAGCTTCTTCAAGTCAAAAGACTATTGTGGTACATTATTGAACCTAATGGTTGTTTTTTTCCTTAGCATTTTGAGCATTTTCTGGTATTTTTTGTTACACTGAAGTAACCAGCCGTTCATTTCGATGGAACAGAAGGCCTGATACGACTCTGAAAGAGGGTAAAACATAAATGTTTTCGCCATTGAATAGTATTGAATTGATTTTATTTTAATTACAGACTGTAGGCAACTAGAATGAATAAAGATCAGATCTTTTGAGTGTGTTTGGATAGGGTCTAGCAATCTGCAAAATGCAATGGGGGCTGATGGGTTGTGTAGACTATATATAGTAAATAGCTTGGTCACACACTGCATCAAGTCATTGAAAACCGTTGAACTGTCTTTTTCAAATCAAATTTTTCTTCACCTTTTCCAGTATAGTATTTTCTGCAATAAAAGTGAAGAATACAGCCTACAGAAATGATTCCATCACAGCTGGTGAAAAAGCAAGGTTGTGGAGCCTGAGGAAGATGTGCAGCTGTTCTTTCGCTTTAATAGTAGATCCGTGTTTCATTTTTTTTGTGCAACTGAATATATAGTGAAATCTCTTGATTCCTTAAAAAAGACGAACATTCAAACAAACGAAAACCAAACCCCAATTCACCCAGTACATCGTTTCATGGATATCCACAGTAAAAAGACTGCCCCAATGCCAACCACGGGTTCAATGTGGAAAGATTTTAAGAACGTAAAGCTACTATGATCAGTTCACACCACACACACACACACACACACACCTACAATGTGATCGAATGGGTTAATTTTAAATTCAATATGCGGTCCACACTAACATTTTGGTTGACCTCATTTGCAGGTGTTCTGTGTTGTTGACTGTGTTGTGCGCGGTATGACTTCTATCATTTCGTAGTCCCCAGTATCTCGTTTTGGATGGGGAAGTTTTTCTGGCCAAAATGGCATGGTTGCACGGTTAAATTATCCCTCAGGATCCCTCTCACGCGTTGTTGCTTCTCTTCCAGCGACATTTTACCCCCCCACTCTTCGACCAACTTGTCTGAATGCTGTTACTGGCCACGATCGAAAAACATGCCCACATTTCGATGAAACTCGGTTCCTCATCATCTGCCGCTGTGGATATGCGCGAGGTACTGCTATTGCTGACCGCGCTTGACTTGTCGCTTTTGGGAGGTGCTGGCAAACTTCTTTTCGTATATGACGCGCTAACTTATGAAAAATTCCAAGTGAAAATTCCTCTGCAGAGTAGCTAATCGCTTGAACGAAGATTCAGACTGACCGGGTTTGGAGCGTCAAAGTGAATGTGTGGCCCGCCGAACGTGTTTTCGCTAGTTTGGATTGGTTTATTTTTACCCATTTGTATGTACGTGACATTGCCCTTGCAAGGAAGAAGGTTGTGACATATTTGTGTGACAGTTTCAGCCATGACAATCGTTTCTCGAATGCCAACCTGGGTTCGATTGAGGATGACCCCAAGGGGGGTGTTTAGCTCGGCAATGATCGCTTATGGTCCGGTTCGTTCAAAGGCAGCGAGTGGGTGCGCTCGCTCTTGCGCGCGCCCGCGCGCGCGCATGTGTGTGTTGATGTGTGTGTGTGTGTGTGTGTGTGTGTGTGTGTGTCGTCAGTACAAACCTTGGTTAATCTGACCAATAAATTGGTTTCAGTCAGTCAGTGTGTGTGTGTGGTGTGTGTGTGTTGTGTGTGTGTGTGTGTGTTGTGATGTGTGCGCGCCGTGCGCGCGCGCGCGCGCACCTCCCACAAGACGCTTTGTGTGTGTGTGGTGTGTGTGTTGTGTGTGTGTGTTGTGTGTGTTGTGTGGTTCTCTCGCTCTCTCTCTTCTTCTTCTCTCTCTCTGCGTATGTGTGTGTTGTGTGTTGTGGGTGGTGCCGGCGCGCGCGCGCGCGCGCGAGAGGAGAGAGAGGAGGGAGACGAGAGATGAGAGAGAGAGACGAGAGGGAGGAGAAAGAGATGGGAGGAGAGATGAGGGAGAGTGATGAGAGAGATTAATCGTCTTGCCTTTGTTTTTGCCCAATGCATTTGCACTTGTTTTTGTCGATTCCAATTGAAGGCGTTGTTTCCATCAGAACTATCTAAACGTGGATAAAGAAAGATCACGTGTGTGTGTGTGTGTGTTGTGTGGTTGTGTGTGTGAGTGTGTGTGTGTGTGTGTGTGTGTGTGTGTGTGTGTGTGCGTGCGTGCGTAGCGTTGCGCGTGTATGTGTGTGTGTGTGTAGTGTGTGACTGTGTGTGTGTGTGTGTGTGTGTGGTGTGTGAGAGAGGACAGAGAAGGAGAGAGATGAGAGAGGGAGAGAGTGTGTGTGTGTGTGTGTGTGTTGTGTGTGTGGTGACTCCCAGACTTTTAACTTATCAAAACAAAAAAAACCCAAAACCCTCACATGTAAACAGGACATGATAATATCATACAATATTCCGATTGATAACTTGTTCAATCATGTACTTAGTATGGGCGCCCCTCGCTCGTGACGTTGTCGCATATTGTCTTTTCTGGAAGCATACAAAAAGGTGCCAGATTTCAGTGTGGAATCGACAAGCGTTTTCTTTTCGGTTTTGGCAATCTGTTTGTGTAAGATTGGATTGGTTAATACGGGATATATTCACTGTGGCTTAACAGTTTGTATTCGGAGCAGCCGTCACTGTCAACTAAACAAACAACAAATCAAACAAAACAACAAACAAAACAAAACAAACAAAAAACCACGACGAATGTCTTCATCGAATACCCCAGACACTCAGCGACACTGCTGACCTTTTGTGGTGTTCTGACACACCTGCAGTTTCCACTGTCGCCAAAGTTTTCCTTAGTTCACACGGCTTTGTTCGGAGTCATGTTCGTTTATTGATTTACCAACTACTAGACGGTAGGTTTCTCAGGTGACGTTTCTTGTAGGAATGTTGCTTGGGTATGTGCTGCGTCTGACCTTTTATCGCACGTACTTGTTTCTTGTTGCTGGTGTGTGTGTGTCTTGGGTGGGTTGAGTGTGTGTGTGTTGTGTTGTGTGTTGTGTGGTTTGTGTGTGTGCGCGCGTGGTGTATGTGTGTGTGGTGTGTGTGTGTGTATGTTGTGTGTGTGTGTGTGTGTGTGTGTGAGTGTGTGTTGTGTCTGTGTCTGTGTAGGGTCTGTGTATGTCTGGTGTGTTGTCTGTGTGTCTAAGTGTGTGAATGTGTGTATGTGTGTGTGTTGTGTGTGTGGGAGTGTGTGTGTGTGTGTGTGTGTGTGTGTGTGTGTGTGTGTGTTGTGTGTGGTGTGCGTGCATGTGTGTGTGTGAGTGTGTGTGTGTGTGTTGTGTGTGTGCTGTGGGTGTGATGTGTGTGTGTGTGTTGTGTGTGTGTAGTTTGAGTGTGTGTGTGTGGTGTGTTATGTGTGTGTGTGGTGTGTGTGTGTGTGTGTGTGGGTGTGTGTGCGTGTTGTGTGTGTGAGTAGGACTTGAGACTTTTAAAAAATTTTAATGAACTCTCGCCAGATTAGCCAGAATATGATATAATTATACAAGATTCTTAGTTTATACATATGGGCTCCCGCTCACTCGTGGACAGTGTCGCTATTATTTTCTTCTTTTTAAGCATAAATCAAGGTCCAGAGTTTTCAGTCAGTATGGAATTAGCAAAGTTGTTTCACTTGGGTTTTAGCCCTAATGTGTAAATGTAGGTCTCATTTAAACCTGAAATACTGGCTTGATCCTGGACAGTTTGTATTTGGGACAGCCTTCCCATTGTAGAAAAAAACAAGAAGCAAGCAAAAAACAACCACGAATTTCATCATCGTTAACCCATGACATCAATGCCCTCGACTGTCTTCTTTTGAGGTGTTACGTGATACAACCTTCACTATACTGTGGCTGAAAAGTCTGCTGAGCTCACGGTTTTGTTCGGAATTGTGGTCGTCTGTTGAAATGTATGGCTGACAGACGGTTGTTATCAGGGGACAGTAGTTATGGGATAATGTTGGCTGGGATGTGCTTGCATTGACCTTTTGTCGTATGTAGTTGTTCTTCTTGGTGCTGGTATATCTGTGTGTGTGTGTGTGTCGTTTGTGTGTGTGTGTGTGTGTGTGTGTGTGTGTTGTTGTGTTGTGTGTGAGTTAGTGTGCGTGCGCGCGTTGAGTGCGTGTGCGACGCGATAGCGAGGAGTGTGTGTGCTGCTGTGTGATGTGTGTGTGTGTGTGTGTGTGTGTGTACTGTCGTGTGCGCGCGCGCGCGCGCGCGTGTTTTTGAGCGTTGTGTGTGTGTGGCTATAAACATTTTGTATCCAAGACAGGACTTTCTACTGTAGGAAAAGAAACAAAAACAACAAAAACGGAATTTCATATCGATCACCCCGGCACTCTGCGCACTTGCTGACTTTTGTGAGGGTTTCTGGCACACTTGAGTCGATTGTAGATCAATGTTTGCTGAGTTCACTAGGCCCTTTTCTTCCGAGTTGTGTTCTCTAAAGTATTGGTTTTGTGATACAGACGGTTTATAGTTTCTTTTTCTTGGGTAATCTTTAAGTAGCAGGTAAGTTGATGGTTGTTGGATGTGTTTGGGTTCTGACCTTTTATCGTAGTTATTCTTGTTGCTGGTGTGTGTGTGTGTGTGTGTGTGTGTGTATGTGTGTGTGGGTTCTGTTGTGATGGGGGTGTGGTGTTGCTTGTGTCTGTTGCGATATATTGCGCGCCTGTGCGCCATTTGTGGAGTTAAAGAATAATCTGCACACGAGAAGGCGTGATAAGGTTTGTCGCGGGTGGCCGCCGCCCCCGCGTTTCCCGATTCCCGATTCCCCCCCCCGATTCCGCCGATCCCGATTTCCTGATTCCCGGACCGATTGTCATAGCAACTCAAGGGAGCAGTTGTGACAAACCAGACACAGCAAACAACTACACTGTCCAGCTTGTTCTTTTTCCTTTTTCAAACGACTTCTTCTGACGTCAAGTTCCCGCACATTCGTTCCAAACACTGTGTGGAGTCCGTTTTTTTTTTCCCTTTTATCTTCCACCTGTGTTCTCAGGAGTCAGCAATTTAATATTAAAAACAAAACAAACAAAAACAGAACCCCCCCCCCCCCCCCCCCCCCGGAAAACAAACAAAACAACAAAAAAACAAAACACAACAAACGCAACAACAACAAACAGCAATACGGTTTTATGGAAACCAGAATTGAACGTTGGTTATTCTCATTTCGGATGAAAATGAAAGCATCATCATCAAAGGTAAAAGCCTTCACTGGGGAAGGAATCTTCCAGTGAAAGGGGAATTAAAAGTCATGGGAATTCAAAACATTTGGAAAACTCAACGGTGTAGATGTTGTTTATTTGGGAAAATTGTTTCCATGCACAATAGAACTTGTTCATACATGCAGGGCGAAATATTGGAGGATTACGCGGCCTTCGGGAAATTGAAAATATGTGATGCCTGAAACAACACACATTGATGATTTCCCTCTTTGGTCTTACTCAGGGGACATGCTGAAGCTCATTGTGAGAAAACATTTCTTTTTATTTTTCCCCATTCACCACTCAAGCACTAACTGTTAGATTGGCAGAATTATCTCCACTGAGATATGAATGCTTATCTCCCCTATTTCTTCAATCTAGACATAAGAGCAAGCTTTGTTATAATTCAATATTTCTTGCAGTCATTGCCACCCCAAGTGCTCTGTAAGTTGCTGGAAATGGTGCTCGGTATTATCCTTGGATTTATTAGTTTGTTGAAATTTAGTCATTGCGGATTTCATTCAAGGAACTGGTCCTCAGACTTGAGTCTTAAGAGGTTATTTTTTATATTTTTATTTTTCACAAGAAACTGTAGCTTATTTTGCTCTTTCATGAATTTCTTTGCTTTTTTCTTAGGTGGACTTTGGTTGGTTTTTTGAAAAATCAACAAACATACACGGTATTGCACACAGCCTTTTTGGGGATAGCATTTTCTTAAAAACCGAAAAAGGCAGAGGGTCAAATTACCATTTTCCGCGGTTACTGAGGAGAAACAATTCAGGTTTTGAAATATGGTATCTGACAGCGAGTTTATATAAAAGTGAGTTTCCTTCCCTCGGATATTGTCTCCCTCTTGAAGACTTTGTAAGCTTGTGAAGGCTCATTTGAGAAAAATTTATTTTATTTTTCCCATTTACCCACTCAAGCACATATTCGTAAAGTACATATTGTTTTGTTTGGCAGAAAAATCGACCACTGCAAGCATATGAAAAATGCTTATCTCCCCCTATTTCTTCAATTAAGACATAAGAGCAAGCTTTGTTTATAATTTATATATTTATATGTAATTTTTGTGTGTGTTAAAGGAGCTCTGTTAAACTTATCAGTAGTGATATATTTTTTGGATTTTTTATTGATGCTCATAGTCATGCGTAAAATGAGTGTTTTGTAGAGAATCGGATAGTCCCAATCAACCTGGACCTTGTGTTGGACAACCGCGTGCTTACACAACAATGGCAGCTTTCTACATGATGTTTTGCAGCTAGACTAAACAGCGAAAGAAAGCTGGGCTTACAGTGAGAAGAAGGTCTATCGGAAATAGATTATAAAAAAAGGAATTGTGTAGATGTCCACGGTATGAAACCGCTATGGTTTATTCTGAATCCAAGGATTAGGTTTATGTGTTCCTTTAAACGAATTGCAAGGAGATCCCGCAAAGAAACTTAGAGTGTGTTTATATTTAAGCACGTGTTTTCACTGGAAAAAAAATTCTGGCAGTTATTATTACAAGTAATTCGAACAGAGGGGGGGTTTTTTAAGACCCCAATCGCATGCTTAAATCTAGGTTTATGGGCAATTGGATTTAAGCCAATAAAAGATAATGCCGGTCCAAGACACAACAGACCAGCCAGCCTCTGTGAAAATTCCAAATTAATGCCGAAACGAGCTTTTCATTTTAATGTTAACATCCGATAAGGTGGCCGCAAAAGGGATAATCCAATTTAGGTTTTGGCTGAAAGAAACCCCACCGCTTCGTTTTTACTGTTAGACAACTATGAAACTGTTATCAAATCACAGTTTCCAGAAGAAAAAGAAACACCCGAAGGTGCTGGGGAGGTCCAGAGAAGCACCGTTTCTTCACTGCCTTTTAGAGCAGTCTTTTACCACCCTTGGAGGCCTGCGCTGTGTTGACGATGGGTCAGGCACGCGAAGGACATCCATTAAGATATCAAGGGACATATGCTCCTGAACAGAGGTAAATTAGACTCATGATGCAGCTCTAAAAGCTTAAAGTAGTTCCCCATGAGTGTACCCAGCCCGTATTCAAGGACTGCAGAAGCCCCACAGGCGAAAAAAACAACTTAGCTGCCGGAACACACCCCACAGACCACCACCCTGCCCCGGACTGAATTTGAAGACGGTGCCACTCCAGACACAGCCAAGCTTTCGCCATACGGTCTTATGTGCCCTCACGAGAAGAATCCAAAGTTGTAGTCTTTCCCACTGTCAACAGGACTTCCCTGTGGTCAGAGGGTCTTTCCTCACCGTCACTGGGACCTTTCTCCAGGGTCAGCCTAGTTAAGGCAAAGAGAACAACAGACAAACACCCGAAGGTGCTGAGGGAGGACCCGAGAGACCGCTCTTCACTGCCTTTCGAGCAGTCCTGTACCACCCTTGGAGGCTGCGTGTGTTGACGATGGGTAAGGCACGCGCAGGACCACTCCATTAAGATATCAAAGGGACATAACTGCTCCTGAACAGAGGTAAATGAGACTACGGATGAGGCATAACAGCTTTACGTAGCATCCCATGGGTTACCAGCCGTATTTCAGGACTGCAGAGGCCCCACCGGCGAAAAAAACACCCCCCTCCAGCTGCCGAGCACACCCCCCCAGGACCAACCACCCTGCCCACGGACAGTTGAAGAGAGGGCCACTCCAGACCCGCCAAGCTATCGCCATATCGGTCTTATGTGCCTCAGATGAGAATCCAAAGTTGTAGTCTTTACTGTCAACGGACTTTCCCGGTGGTCAGTGGGTCTTTCCTCACGTTCACTGGACCTTTTCCAGGGGTCAGCTAGTTAAGGCAAAGAAAGGAAAAAGAAACACACGAAGGTGCTGGGGAGACCAGAGACGCCCGTCTTCACTGCCTTTAGAGCAGTCCAGTCCCCACTGTGGAGGCCTGCGCTGTGTTGGACGATGGGTACAGGCACGCGCGCACTCCATTAAGATACCAAGGGACATAATGCCTCAACAAGGGACATAATGCTGTTAGACAATACTATGAAACTGTTATCAAATCAGTTTCCAGTTTATAGCAGCAAACTCACACACACACCACACACACCAACGCACACACATATTTTTTTACCTCACTTATGAGCACTTTTTATTTTTTTGTTTTGTTACGTTTTAGTGGACGTATGTGTGGTTTCGATATGGTATCAGCTCGGTGTGTGGACGAGGAGGGAAGGCGGGTTGGATAGGAGAGGACCAAGGCGCGCGAGACAGGAAAGAGACCGAGACAGACGAATGTAACCAAATGATAACAGAAGACAGGAAGAGAAAGTGACAGAAGGGAGTATTGGTGGGCGGGAGGTAGACAGAGCAGGAAGTGGAATGACAGAGCTGACATACGACCGACAGACACACCACACAGAGAGAGAGAGAGCAGAGAGAGGATGAGAGAGAGAACGAGAGAGAAGAGAGAGGAGACGGATGAGAAGAGAGAGAGAGAGAGAGAGAGAGATGTTTTAATTGTGTAACAGACAGTTAACGTGATGTACTAAGACACCATGAGGGTCAAAACAGAGAGAGAGAGAGAGTGAGGGAGAGAGAGGAGAGAGAGAGGAGAGAGAGAGTGAGAGAGAGAGAGAGAAGTAACCAGACAGTTAACGTGATGTACTAATACACCATGGGTTCAAATTTACAAAATAGCGTGAGCTTCCATGTCCGAGAGATAAAAGTAATATTCAGGATATGATTTTTTTTTTTTTTTGGGGGGGGGGGGGGGGGGGGGTGGGGACAAAATCTGAATAGTTTAGTCCACTCTGTTTGCGAACACTTTGCAGGAACTATTTGTACATCACATTTTATTTCTTCGTGACCAGTGGCTACTCCACCTGTGTTGTGGATCGGAATTTCTTATTAGGACGGGTTTTACTCATTATGAATAACAATATCGCGTTTTCAGCTTTTCCTTCGCCACAAAGACTGACGGGTATGATGGGTGGGCTGCACGTGTGGATAACGTGAGCAACGGGAGAGAAGCAAACAGGGGGGGGGGGGGGGAACGCCTCCGCGAAGAAGAAAGACCAAAGCGCTAAGCCTCCTGGTGTGCACGTCCACACACGGGCTGAGCAAGGAAGCGGGGCTAAAAAAAAAAAAAAAAAATAAATAAAAATAAAAAAGACCCCCCCCCCCCCTTCCGTTTCAGGCCCTTTTCACTAATTATAGAATCATAATCTTTTCTCTCCTTTTTTCCGAAGGGAGAGAGGAAAGAGGGAGTCAGAATCGGCGGATTAAAGATAAATACTTTTTTTTTTTTTTTGGTCTTGTGAGAAATAATTTTCAAAAACTTGGAAAAGAAGGATCGAAACTACAAATAAGGCAGAATTTTGAATTAAAAAAAAAAATGCTTCAGGCCATTTTGTGTTCACCAAAATCTCACATTGACCCGCCTGGAAGGGACAGCAGAGTGAGCCCGGTTCACAGGTGTCCCGTCACGTTTTCTTCACCCGTCACGTGTTCTACCAGGTGGGAAAACGTGACGGTATATCGTCACGTTTTTCCCTTCACGTTTTCTACCAGGGTGAGATAAAGTGTCAGGTGTGGCATACGTTTTCTCACCCGTCTCGTTTTCTCACTCCTTGTGTCCTCTCTCTCTCTCTCTCTCTCTCTCTCTCTTCTCTCTCTCTCTCTCTCTCCCAACACACCACACAACACACACACACAACCACACCACACAAACAGATAACATAACACCTAGCGCGGGCGCGAGCGCTCACCGAAACCACCGCACACTCCAACTCAGAATCACATCGAATTCAACGAAGGAGAGGTCAGAAGAGATTAAAAAAAAAAAAAAAGAGATTGGAAAGAAAGAGAGACGAGACAGAGAGATAAAAAGTTTGATTTTTTTGTGTGTGTGGAGAATGTGTCGTTTTAGAATTATTGCACACGTCTCGTTTCTCACCCGGAAGTGAGAATTACGTGACGATGTGAGAAAACGTGACGATTACACCCGTCTGGTTTTCTCACCAGGTTGAGAAAACGTGACGGTGAAGAAAACGTTGACGCAACAGGCCTCGAAACAGCTAACCACACAGCTGTGTCACAGGTGACAGTGGCCACCAGTCGGAAAATGTGTGTGTCAGTGAATCTTTCTCAGGTGTCAAAAAAAAAAAAAAAAAAAGGGGGGAGGGGGGGGGTGGGGAAGAGGGTCACTTCCCGTACGGTATGACCTATGAAGAAATAACGAAAAAAGTGTGAACAACAGGCAAAGTATGGGCGGACAACAGATAGAGCAGGGCTAACAACATGTCAGAATACAGAAGCTACTCTATAGTAGTCAGCTTTACATACCCATGATTTAACTATCAGGTTTCAAATGATATGACTTACGATGTTCAGCCAATCCTTTTAACGGATCAGAACTTCTAAGGCGATTTGTGTGTCCTGCTTGAATTTTGTTTTTCTTGCTCAGCAGAAATTCTGGTTCACGAATTTGTGCAAAGCCTATTGTTGAACCAGTAAGGAACACACCAATGAATTGTCTGATCACACGGATGATTGTTTCCCCAGAAACAGGTAGAAGAGCGAAAAGAAGAGACACAAGAAGTTCCAATGATTTTTGACTTAGGTTAGCAAGTGGATGAAGGAACAAGTAATATATATCATCCGCTGTTCTTTCAGGACATGCTTGTCTGAGTTTGTTGTATTTTTGTGTGTTATTACGGCAAATACATTCTGCATGTGTTGCAAAAATTGGTACATTGCTGGTTTTTGTTCTCATCGGTGTATATGTGTTTTCTATTTGTATTCACAAAAATGATTTAACACACACACCCTCACAACAACACACACAGCACGCACGCCACGCACGCACGCACGCACGCAATACCACCGCACGCACGCACGCACGCGCAGCGCGCACACACACACACACCACACACACACACACACACACACACACCACACGTGGTAAAAATCTGTATTTTTTGTTACGGTTGCGTGTGCAGTTTTATTTGTATTCACAAAATGGTTTCTCACACACACGTACACACACACACACACACACACACACACACACCACACACCACCACACACACACACAACATATTTCCGGTTATCTCTGTCTCTCTGCCACTCTCTGTCACTCTCGTTTTCGTTGTCTGTCTGTCTATTTGTCTGTCTGTATGTCTGTTGTTTGTCTGTCTGTCTGTCTGATGTTCTGTCTGTCAGTTGTTGTCTTCTCTCTCTCTCTCTCTCTCTCTTTCTCTCTCTCTTTCTCCAGATAGATAGTTCATGTGTGTGTTGCGTGCGTGCGTGAGGTTAGCGGAGTGGGAGGGGGGGGAGGGGGGGAGGGCAGACTGGCACACACGCTGAAAACCTTTGAGAGTGAGAGAGAGAGAGAGGATGAGAGAGAGAGAGAGAGAGAGAGGGCGAGAGAGAGATGTAGTGATGTGTGTGCTTTTGTGTGTGTGCTGTGTGTGGGGTGTGTGTGTGTGTGTGTGTGCGTGCGTGCGTGCGTGCGTGCGTGCTGTGCGGTGCGCACGTGGCTTTGTGTTTTCCGGTATTGAGTCACTAGCAAATCTCACCTACGATATCATTGCTATTGCAACCTCTTAGTGTACCTCTTAAATCGCAGGAAACATGAAGGAGCTCGAAAATTCCTGAACAGGATATGTTTTTGTATGTTTGTTTGTTGTTGCGGTGGTGGGGTGTAATGGTGGGTGGTGGTGGTGGTGGTGGTGGTGGTGTGTGTGTGTGTGTGTGTGTGTGTGTGTGTGTGGGTGCGTGTGCGTGTTGCGCGCGCGCGCGCTTTTATAATCTACCAAAGTTGGTTAAGACATGGTCGAAATCCGGTTTGTTTGATTTTGTTATTAAACCCATCCTAAATCCACTTTGTAAGCGTTCTTTCACTATTGGAACTATTTAACAAAAAAAAAAAAGAAAAAAAAAAAAGAAAAAAAAAAGGAACACAGACCAACACCTTCAAAAGAGTTGACGTACTACACATAAATCAACCTTTCCACACGTTGATTTCAAACGATTAAAAAGGAACAACAAAAAAAAAAAAAAAAAAAAAAAAAAAAAAGGCACAGTGCTCCAAAAGTAGTTGAAGAACATTGTGTTTCACTTTAAGAAGGTCTTAATGTCTGAATGGTGATGTTTGAACTTGACTACTTTCCTTGAGTTATGTGAACTTAAAAAAAATGAATTTAATCGATAACCAGTTTGGCTGTTGTGTAGGAATAAGTATACACGCGTGTGTGCGTGCTTAGACCATTTGTTGTGTGTACGCATGTTACAGGAGTGTGTGTGAGTGAGTGAGTGAGTGAGTGATGAGTGTGGTGTGTTTGTGTGTGTGTTGTGCGTGCGTGCGTGCGTGCAGTGGTGCGTGGTCGTGGGCGCGCGGCGCGCGCGCGCGCGGTCGTCGTGTGTATATGCGTGCGTGTGGATTATTTGCGCGTGTACAATATGTACAGGAGTATGTGTGTGTGCGTGCGTGCGTGCGCGCGTGCGTGCGGTGCGTGCGGCGCGTGCGCGCGTGTGTATATGCGTGCGTGTGCGGTTTATTTGTGGCGTGTACAAATGTACAGTGTATGCTGTGTGTGTGTTGTGGTGTGTGTGTGTGTGTGTGTGTGTGGTGTGGGTGTGTGTGTCGTGACCTTGCGTGTGTGTGTGTGTGTGTGTGTGTGTGGGTGATGGTGTGTGTGTGTGTGTGTGTGTGTGTGTGAGAGTGTTAGGTATTCAATTAACGTCTCTACACATTGTTATCTTAGACGAACCTAATCTATAAGAATAACATTAACAGCAACAGCAAAAAATGGATAAAACTACTATAAACATTGAAGAATGTCCGGTTCATAACAAGAACGTTTACTTAAAAACACCAGTTACCATTTTATAAAACAGAAAAGAATAGGACTGTGATGCAATGAACAGGCAATTTTACCCATTAGTGATAAATCCGTTACAACGTATCCATGAGACCAATATGTAGAGGTGGTTGATGAGTTTTAATAGCTTGCAGTGGAAAGTATGTGGGAATTTGTTCCTTTCACCACAAAGGCATGTTATATTTGTGCAAAACCTTTGTCTTAAAGCGTTTAGTTTGAACTTATTTAGCGAAAAGTTATGATCGAGAAAACGGCAATACTTCATTGATAAAAAAAGAATGAAGTGTGTCAAAGTTTAATAGTTGGTTTATGCGTGATAATCAGAGAACATCCGAATTTTGTTGTTTTTCCTAAATGTTTCCAGCATGCATTTTCTAGAAGACTGTTTCCCTCATGGATAGACTATGGATTACTGATAACCTCCGACCGCTAGTTGTTTTTCGCTCCCGTTTTGCTGCTCTGTCTTACTCTCTCATTAAGCAGGATCCCACAATGAGAAGGAACCCAAACAGAAAAACTAATTCTTGACTTAGTAATCAGAAATGTAGGGTTATTAGGTGATGAATCTCTGCATATATAAGTTCTTGTCATACTATAGGGTTTTGCTATACTTAGGGCGAATAAAACCGATTTTGAATCGACAAAAATGGGACTTGGAATGATTGGATTTGAAAATTTAAGTAGAAAATTCAAAGCCTTAGAATGGCAGTTGTTCTGCCTGTAAAAAATAGATCTGTTTTATTCCCAAGTTGATAAGATTGATAATTTTCAATGAAGGAATTGTAAATGCTTTGCCACCTGCATCTTTGGTATCCAAAAGAGACCATTGTATAAATTTTAGATGAAAGGGATACGTATTTTCAATTATACTTTTTATATTGGCCTATAGTGTTTTCATTGTCACTTTTTTTTCATCGACGTATGGGTAGGCTAATATCATTAATGCTCTTTGAAGTTTCCCATGGCGGCTGGGAGATGCGGGAAGTTTAGGGTCGATTTATATCGTTGAAGTTACTTTTTGACTCACTGAGCCGATCTGAGGTGAAAGTTCCAATAGTTGTGAGTGAAGAAATTGATTTTGCCCTTTTTGGGAAGCTAATGTCGGATCTCAAACTGACTTCATTCTCAACGTTGCTGTCACGTGTTGAGATTCGTAAGACATATTTCACGACAGCTAGCCGTCGATGTTCATCTAATGGTAATACTCCTACTTCGCTATATGTTCCCAAAGATGATGCATGATACGGCACACCAAGAGCCAGTTTGAAAGCTCTGCAATCCAAACTTTGCATCTTTGTGTGTGTGTGTGTGTGTGTGTGTGTGTGTGTGTGTGTGTGTGTGTGTGTGTGTGTGTGTGTGCGTGCGTGCGTTGTGTGTGTGTGTGTGTGTGTGTGTGTGTGTGTGTGTGTGTGTGTGTGTGTGTGTGTGTGTGTGTATGTGTGTGTGTGTGCATGCGCGCGAGCGTGTTTGTGTGTGTGTGTGTGTGTGTGTGTGTGTGTGTGTGTGTGTGTGTGTGTGTGTGTGTGTGTGTACGGAGTTTCACTGAGGATGCACATAACCCACTGCACTTCTACTGGGCGATCAAACTTGTGTACGATTGATCTGCTGTGTATAACCTATAACATCTTGCTTCACGCTTTGCTTCCGCACCCAAATCCCCTCTTGAATCCAAACACGTCGTGGTCAGCGAAAATTCTCTTATACTGCTGCCAAAGTCTGCACAGGATTTCCCTCCCCAGTTTCAAACTCAGACACTGTCGCCTCTCGTTCTCTGTTTAAACCCAACTCAATTTTGATTTAACAAATAACTCCGCACGATTGCTGTTTTCGACACCAAATCGCCTCGTAGAAATGCTATCATCACAGGGCACGGTTTGCTTCATTTCTGCAAGGCAATTTGGTGTCAGAAGCAGCAGTCGCTTAGAATTATGGGCGTGAGCGTATAGTTTATCTCATCAGGGAGCACGAGTTCCTTCCTTCACTCGCTCTATATTGCCTGCCGCATTTAAAGATTTACTTTCAACTTTAAAACCTGGGAATACCTGTGTTGACTGAGGTGTTTCCTACTGACACACTATTTCTGGAGCTGCGTTAGTCATGATGTCTGTGCAGGTAATTCGTGGGAGAAGTGCTTTAGCCTACGTGTCAGAGTGTCGATTTGTCGACAACATTTGATGCGCGAATGCGCATGGATTATTATGATAAATAGAAAAATGACTGGAGTTTGTTCTCGTTCTAGGTGTTATCTTTGGTCTTAGTATTTTTGTCTGACTTTCTAATCTTTGGCGTCCTGCAATGCTTGTTTTAGCCTACAAACTTGTGGGGGAAGGCGTTTGATAATTATTACGCATCATCATCATCATCATCGTCATCGTCATCATCATTATCATCATCATTTGTCTTCTCATTCTTCTTCTTTGTTTAAAAATTATCGTAAATTTATCCAGAGGACAAGCTCTAGGGGTCTGCAGAGGCTTTGAATGGACTAACTATTTCATCCACCGAGGACTAAGAAAGAATACAAGTGCAGAAGAATGATGTCCAAGTTATAAGGAAATCCACGAACATATTTACGTGAATGATCTCTAAACTGTAAAACTTCGTCACACTCACCCCCTCGGCCCCTTTCCCCCTCCAACTCTCCCTGTCAATTCCCCTCTCGTCTGATTAGATTTATACACAACAAGGTTCGTTTGATTGTTGCTCCGCCAGGGTGTGCGTCTAATGCAAGGGAAGCAACTCCTAATTATCATTTTCCTGTATTGAAACTCCAAATTTTGGTGGTTAGCTCCATGTCCCTGCGAAATCGACGTACACGTGTCTTTACCAACACAAAATTGAGTGACCTGGTTTAAATCATTCTGATGATATAATTACTTATATTGATGTATTTCTGACTCTCCCTTCTCCCTCAAGGGTGTCTGGCAGTCTGTAAGAATGATGTGCAGAGCCGACATGCCTAGGTCGAGCATTCGAATGATGTAAGGTGAAACAAATTTTAGAGAGAGAGACTCTGATCAGTCTGTGGTTCTGTCTCAGGTTGATCTGGCAAGCATCCAAACCACACCGTGAAGAACACAAGCCAGATGAAACTGGCCATCTTCTACGAATGCCTGGCACACGTCTTCTTCCAAGAGGCCCCAGAGAACTGGCTGAAGGCAAGCGTTCTAAGAACGGTCAGAAAAAGTGCCTCAAAGACACGTTAAAGGCCTCAGTGAAAAGCGTTGACGTTTTGATGCAGACACATGACCGGACTCTGACACGCCTGCCATTCAGCGTCTGCGAGGTCGTCCTCTTGCTCGGGTTCCACAGAACCTCTGGTTGTAAGCTCTGAAAGCTGGTTGGTCGACGGGCATTCTGATCAAGTGGCCCAAACCATTGTACCCTCTGCTGCTGGATGTAAGCTACTTGTGGACTGGTGTTGCTCACACCATTCCCTGGGTGATCTGCTTCTTCCATGTCTCTTTGCGTTTTGTTTGATGCTCTGCGGAGTGACACTGCATTATACAGGTGGTTATTCTTTTTTCCCCTGGGCTTTTGTGTGGCACTGATCTGTTAGGATTGGCAAAAGGATTGTGTTGATTAGCTAAGGATTGTGTTGATTAGCTAAGGATTGTGTTGATTAGCTGAGCTTTTGGTCTGCATGGGAATGTTGGGGGTGCTCCAAAAAGGGGGCTGGCTTGAGATTGACATGACATCAGTCTGCATATCCTCTTGTTCGTAAGCCGAAGTCTACAGTAATCAAGGAGATCAAAGTGAAGAAGAATAAGAGCTGTGTGTCCGACGATAAAAAAAAAGAACAAGCAAAACGAAAACAACAACAACAACAGCAACCAAAAACAAACAAACAACAACAACAAACAACAACAACAAACGGACACACTGCGCTCAATTTTCTTCAATTTCGTCGACTTCGGCATACGAACGAGAAGATAAGGCGGAGCTGGTGAAATGCCCATGTCAAACATTCGCACGAGGGTAAAAACTGTTAGCTCACTGGAGAGAGGGTTGCAATTTTTAGTTTGTACAGATATACCTTAAATGCACATGGTTAGGTCATATTATCAGACGCTGTGTTCATTAGCACCATTATAAAAAAAAGAAATCATACATACGGTTACGAATGCCGTTCAATCATTAAAAATCAAAGACCAGAATAACATGAACATTGTATTTAGAAAATTATACTGAGAATAGAAAGTGATTAAAACGAACAACACACCGCATTATCTCCTCCCTTCCTTTTTCTCTTGACCATGGGTAAAGTTCACAAACATG
>CM031595.1:101365447-101387947 GCA_018398815.1 Conus ventricosus | reverse complement strand
GGAGTTATGATTGGTCGATTATTATAAAAAGGTCAACGTTCCTCTGTTGTCTCACAGCTGCTCTATGAGCTAATAATATTCAGCTGGTGGTTTGTTTTGTATTACGGCTACCATGGCATCCATCTGTAACATTGATTTGCTGAACAACTAAAAAGAACCTATGTCTCTCCATGGGCTCAACGCAGTGCGACACAACGCAATACAATACAGAACAATACAAAATCGCACTATACAAATTATCTGAAACGATATATTTTCACAGTCTTAGTGTCTGAATCCGCACACAAAGACACATGCACTTACACTCTCCCCTCCTCAAAACATATCCATATATATTTGCGCGTACACCCACCCACTCAACCGCCCACCCACCCGCCCACCCACAGGTAAAGATTAAGAAGCAAACTGTTATATTAATTATTTTATAATTTCAAGATAGTTTTTATTTTTTATTTTTATTAGCGGTAAGAATGATGATAATGAGGATGGTGATGTGATGCTGATGCAGATGATAATGATTAAAACGAGCACGAGATCAACCCCGGCAATGTTGACGATGATTGTTGTGAAGATGATGATGGTGATTATGATAATGATAATGATGATAATGATGACGATGACATTGATATGAGAGAGAGAGAGAGAGAGAGAGAGAGAGAGAGAGAGAGAGAGAGAGAGAGAGAGAGAGAGAGTTAATTTTTTTTTGTCGTGCCACGTTTTTATTAATGTATTCTCATTTGAAACGCCCATTCCCCGCTCTCCCTCCCCCAAACCTCACCCCAACTACCCGTATCCCTACCCACCCGCCTTACAATCTTCAGTGATCATATGGTCACCATCGGAGAGCCGATTCTTCTCCAGCGAGATGAACAGAACCTTGCGTTCCATCACTGAGACATCCCCCAGGATCGTTCAGCTGGAGGACCACCAGGTGTTTCAATATTTCATGGGAGGTAAGATTTCTGCCTTCTCTGTCTGTCTGTCTGTCTGTCTGTCTGTCGTCTCTCTCTCTCTCTCTCTCTCTCTCTCTCTCTCTCTCTCTCTCTCATCTCTCCTCTCTCTCTCTCCTCTCTCTCTCTCTCTCTCTCTCTCTCAGCTCTCCCACTGCTTTCTTTATTTCCCTTTTTTCTTATTAACTGACCATACGTTCCCCAGTCCTTTTTCATACACTGTCATTCTGTACAGACTGCCACATGGGGACTACTGTTTGTGTACTGTCGATGTCTGTTGTTTGTAACGACTAAAGAAGACATATTAGTCGACAAAATGTCCTGTCTGGTTTTGCACTGTGTATTAAATAAGCGTTAATTTGCACATGGATTCATTCTGGCTTGAAGAACTACACAGGATCACACATACAGCCCCCCCTTTCGTCATTCCCCGCCAGAGTACCAGAATCAAACCACTCCCTGGACCGTCTTCGTGGATCTCCGGGAGTACGCATGCCCGAGGACATCTTCCGGGAGCGCGTGCTGGCTTATGTCAGCGTGACCCAGCTCCCCTGCTCCGCCCTGTCCAACCGCAGCAGGGATCTGTTTTGTGCGCGTGCACACGCGCACGTTCGACCGGGCAGTCTGGTGACTCAGCTGACCAACACCACTCACAAGACCACCAGTTCTCTGGCCTTGCTTTTCGACGATTCGGGAGAAGGTGATTATTATCATCAACATATTTTTTTTCATTTTGCAAAGAAAAAGACCCTCCAAAACAACAACAACAAAACAAAAAAAAAACAAAAAATAAAACAAACAGAACCAAAACCAAACCAAAACCCAAAAAAAAACCCCCACAAAACCAAAACCAAACCAATAACAAACAGGGCAACAACAGCAAAACCCCCCAAAACAAAACACAACCACAAATACAAACAAACAAACACCGTTGTGTTGGTCTTTGAAGCAACAGCATGTCTACAAAGAAGCAAAACAAACTGTGGTCCTTATTCATGAAGTCAACAGAACTGTTTTCTTTTTTTCAGTATTACAATATGTATGTTCGTATTTTGGGGATAAAGGAATAAAATAGGAACAGTATTTGGAACACATCGATGACATAACCCATTTTTTTGTCCAATGAATGAGCGATCCATCAAAGGAACTGACTAGAAATGCATAAGGCTAGTAATTACTTATCTGCCTGTTTGCCTAGCTACCTCAATGTAAAGATGCAGACAACCTACCAACCGGCCAACCTCACAAGCCACATTGCTCGTCCATCTATCTTCCCACCCACCTACGATTCAGGCAACTTTCTGACTGGATGACTGAGTGGGTGATTGACCTTTTGCAGACCCACCATTTTATCTGTATCCCCCCCCCCCCTACAGAATAAATAAATGAATGAATGGATCGACCGGTCAATCAGTCAAGTGTCGGACGGTATGAAAAAAACACACAACAAACAAACTTGAATGTAAAACGCGCATGACGCGATGTTGTGTGTGTGTGTGTGTGTGTGTGTGTGTGTGTGTGTGTGTGTGTGTGTGTGTGTGTGTGTGTGTGTGCGTGCGTGCGTGCGTGCGTGCGTGTGTGTGTGTGTGCGTGCGTGTGTGTGTGTGTGTGTGTGTGTGTGTGTGTGTGTGTGTGTGTGTGTGTGTGTTTACAAGAGAATAGGTCTCTGCTTTTGTACAAGTGCGCAATAACCCCTGTTTTGTATCCTTGTGGACCACCCACCCCCCCCCCACTCCCACCCCTTATGAACCCTCCGACCCCCTGATTTTTCTTCTTTTTTTTTTGGATCCAGATGGAGAAAGGTTTTGAGGTGCGCGGAGTGGAATTAACGTCAGTTTGATCTTCTAGTGGTTTCATTTTTATTTTATGCGCACCTTGACTGCCACAGCTAGATTAGTTTTGGAATCAGGTGGTGAGGGCGAAGGAGTTTTGGGTAGGAGAGTATGCAGGGCTGGATGAGGGAGGGGGGGGGGAGCTCCGGGGTTCTTGACCCACCCCCATCCTCCACATGGTGGCAAAAATGGTCTGTTTGTCCGTACCCCGAAACCTCCTATTCGCCCCCCCCCCCCCCCCTCTGTTATTTCTAACCCGGCCCTCTACGATCTGTCCAATGTTTCGGTGAGGAGGTTTCACCCAAAACTCATCGACAGAAATGCTGATCACTGAAGGAGGAGGGGTGAAGAGGGGAAATGGGGAAAAAGAATGGGGGTAGGGAAAGGTGGGGAGGAGGGGGGGGGGGGGGGGGTGCGGCTGTGTGCGAGGACCACAGGATGAAGCTGGCAGCAGTTGTTTCATAGTCACCCTGCACTCAACCTTAGCTCTCTGTGGACTGCTGGCGATGGAACTGACCCTTAACGAGGCTGGGTGTGGGTGTGTCTGGGGGAGCCAGAACGAGCAGCACCAGAGTAATGCCAACTACAGGGCAAGGAGATGGGACAGGAAAAAAAATCCACCCTACTAAACAACAGATACAACCCCCAAATACAAAAAAAAAACCCCCCAAAAACCACCCTACGAAACAACTACAACCCCCAAATACCCGAAAAAACACACCCTACTAAACAACAACTACAACCCCCAAATACTAAAAAACACACCAAAAAACCACCCTACGAAACAACTACAACCCCCAAATACCCGAGAAAAAAACCCCCACTCACCCTACTAAACAACTACAACCCCCAAATACCCGGAAAAAAACACCCTACTAAACAACTACAACCCCCAAATACCCGAAAAAAACACACCCTACTAAACAACTACAACCCCCAAATACCCGAAAAAACACACACACCCTACTAAACAACTACAACCCCCAAATACCCGAAAAAAACACACCCTACTAAACAACAACTACAACGCCCAAATACCCGAAAAAAACCACACCCTACTAAACAACTACAACCCCCAAATACTCGAAGAAAAAAAAAACACCCTACGAAACAACTACAACCCCCAAATACCCGAAAAAAACCCCACCCACCCTACTAAACAACTACAACCCCCAAATACCCGAGAAAAAACACACCCACCTACTAAACAACTACAACCCTCAAATACCCGGAAAAAACCCACCCACCCTACTAAACAACTACAACCCCCAAATACCCGAAAAAAAACCCATCCACCCAACTAAACAACTACAACCCCCAAATACCCGAAAAAGACCCACCCAACTAAACAATTACAACCCCCCAAATAGCCCCACCCCACGACCTCCCCCCCCCCGAAAAAAAAAAAAAAGCAAATAAACAACAACAACCCCCTCCCCCCCCCCCCCCCCCAAAAAAAAAGAAAAAAAATCAACAACAAACAAACAAAAACAAAACAAAAAACAAAACAAAACGAACAAACAAACAAACAAAAAAAAACCCGACTAAACTAGGCAGCACGCCCAAACAGGTGGATGAGTGTGTATAGTGGAGGGAGCGGGAAGCCGTGGTAGGAAGGAGGCGGGGTGACGTGGAGTGGGTTGCAGGGGTGGAGAGGGGTGAACGACCACCCCCAAGCCAACATTCAGTTGTTGAAAAACGCTGTAGGTGGAAAAACAGAGACGTGGGGAGAGGACACTAACACAACACATTTCTTTTAAATGGTTGGTGTTAGTGCGGGGACTCCTGAATCCATGCCCCCCCCCCCCACCCCTCGCCGCATCTTTCCCACCCGTTCCCTTTAATCTTCAGCCATCAGCATCTCCTCCACTACCGCCACTGTAGTCCTCGCAATCTTAGCGTTAAGACACAGGTTGTGAAAAAGACGTGAAAACAAACGAAAAACCTTCCGAAAAACACACAACAAAACAACCTTGATCAACCTCCATTACGCCCCGTCCCCCATCCCCCACATCCCCTATTGCCATCACCATCGTCATCATCATGATCGAATTGCCACCCCACTATTGTCATCATCATCATCATCATCATCATCATCATCATCATCGTCATGATCATGAGCCTAATCATCGTCATTATCACCATCACTATCATCGCGGTGCTGACATTATTTCTTGAATATCGCTCTAGTTAAAAGAGGTTACATGATCGATGACAGTACTGCTCGTATAAGGTTCCCGTTACTGCTGCCAACACTGTTGATCCTAAGGTTCCTCCCATAGCCTGTTCAGAAGCAGGTCCAGGAGGGAATGCTGGGTGTCCGCAATCCGTCCCCCCCCCCCTCCCCTCCCATCCTTTCACTCAAATGCACCTCAAGCCCAGACTCCTGACCGGGGCGTTACTCCTGGACCCTGCATGTAGACCCCGGCCTTAGAATGGACCCCAGCTCCATGAGTGCCTGATCCGCCCCTGATGTCCTTGCAGAGTATTTCTACGAGCGGAGCTCTGGCAGCCAGCTCCCCTGGTGTTCGAGATCACGGGGGCCTTGGAGAGGTGTGCAGCCACGGAGCAGCTCAAGAACCTGACGGCCAAGACCGAGATCAGGGACGTGGTGGTGGTGGCACGTGCGGCTTGTATCACTGAGCTCCTGACAGAGGTAGAGGGAAAGCAGGTGGTGATGGTGGAGGGGCGAAGGAGGAGTGAGAGACAGAGAGAGAGGGAGGGAGGGTGAGAGAGAGAAGAGAGAGAGAGAGAGAGAGAGAGAGAGAGAGAGAGAGAGAGAGAGAGAAGAGAGAGAGAGACTGTGTGCAGGAATTCATATATCTTTCGCGCGCGTACCTGTGCGTGTGTGTATATTGTGTGTGTGTGTGTGTGTGTGTGTGTGTGTGTGTGTGTGTGTGTGTGTGTGTGTGTGTGTGTGTGTGTATGTGTGTGTGTGTGTGTGTGTATTGATATGTATGTGTGTGTATTGATATGTATGTATGCATGCATGCATGCATGCACGCACGCACGCACGCACGCACGCACGCACGCACGCACGCACGCACGCACGCACGCACGCACGTCTGTGTGTGTGTGTGTGTGTGTGTGTGTGTGTGTGTGTGTGTGTGTGTGTGTGTGTGAGAGAGAGAGAGAGAGGAGAGAGAGAGAGAGAGAGAAGAGAGAGGAGAGAGAGAGAGAGAGAGAGAGAGATTGCTGTATGCATACTGAACAAACCTAGCCCAGCCGAAGTGAAAACGCAACCATCCCAATAGACCATCCAACTTATCATATCCCAGAACCCCAAAGCAAACCATCCCAGTGGAACATCCATCCAAAACCCCAAACCCCAAGCTCAACCATCGCAACACAGCACGCATTCCATCACATTCAAAACCCCAGTCCCAACCATCCCAACACAAATCCGACCCAACACACCCCAAACCCCAAACCCAACCATCTAAGCACATCCACCCCACCCCATCTCATCCTAAACTGCAAACTCAGCCAATCCAACAAAATATCATACCCATTAATATCCCCCCCCCACTCCCACTCCAACCATCCTAACACACCATTCAACCATCCACACCCCAACCCCCTACCTAACCATCCAAACACATACTAACTGGTCATACCCCAAACCTCAAACCCAGCCATCCCAACACATCCAACCGACCATACCCTAAGCCCAACCAGCCCAGTGCAACACCCCACCCCAGCACCCAACCCAGCAATTCCAGCATCCATTTCAACCAACCCAGCAATTCCAACATCCATTCCAACCAAACCGGCGAGAAGCCCAACCACTCTAACAAAACCAGCACAACATGTAACCGATCACATCTCAAACCCCAAACCTGACCATTCTAAGACCACACCCAATCCGTCATATCAAAAATTGCCAAATCCACGTATCCTAACACATTCCAACCGGTCACATACCAAACCCTAAACCCAAACCATTCCAACACAACATCCAACAGATCATATCCCAACCCCCAAATCCAACCACCCCAAATACACCATCCAACCCATCACATCCCATCCCCAGCCAGCCCAATGCAACACCCAACCCGACACCAAAAACCCAACACTCCCACAACCCAGCTGAACCGAACCAACACCAAGCCCAACCACCCCAACACCAAATCAAACCCATCTAAATCCAACTCTGCCCCACCCCACCCTACCCCACCCAGTCACGAAAGCCCAAACCATCGGTGGTTTGTGACAAAATCGTGTCTAGCACGCCAGGTGAAAGGATCGACATGTTTTACTCTTTGATCTTCGCGCCAGCTTCATCCTCCCCTCCTCCCCCCCCCCCCCCGTTTCTCCTTTTCCTTCTCAACCAGTCGTTTATGCTTTGTTGAACCGCATCGATTTCCAGTCCACTTCCGGGTAAACACGCGCTTTTTTCCCCAGCGTGATCAAAGGTGTGGTTTGTGTTATTAGGTATTGGTTTTCTAGGTGGTGCTAAAGGTTTCCACGGAAATAGGAACCTATTTGCTTCGGTGGTCACCACTTTGCAGGCTAGCTCTTCTGTTCCTCTCATTCACCCCCCGCACTCTTTCTTCCGTCCCACCCGCAGCACCCCTCAGTTTCTCTTTAGAGTACAGAATGGGAGTGTCAGGGAACAACGCATGCTTGTGTGGATGTGTGTGTGTGTGTGTGTGTGTGTGTGTGTGTGTGTGTGTGTGTGTGTGTGTGTGTGTGTGTATGTGTGTGTGTGTGTGTGTGTGTGTGTGTGTGTGTGTGTGTGTGTGTGTGTGTGTGTGTACATACGTACGTACGTACGTACATATGTATATGCATGTATGCAAGAATATGAGTGTGTGTCTGTCTATAAATTTTCTTTTTATCATAAACACCATTATGACTGGTATGATTCTGTCACTGTTGTTGTCATCAACATTATCAGAATGACCGTCATCATGACGACGATTATTTAGTTGTTTTCATTTGTCTTCCGTTTTCCCTTTCTCTTCTTTCCATCGAATAATTAACTCGTTAATTTCTTCTCTCTCCACCTGTACTCTCCCCCATCTCTCTGTCATCACTTTCATTTTCTTGTGTGTGTGTGTGTGTGTGTGTGTGTGTGTGTGTGTGTAATCTTGACTCTTTGTCGTCTATGTCCGGCCAAAAAGGACCGGTGGGGGTAGGGACACAAACGTCCTGGAGATAATGAGGTTACTGTCGGGAAGAAGTAGTAACTGTAATGTCTAAAGAAAAGAAAACCCATTTTTGCCGCACTGAAACTCATTTGGTGTTCTTAAAAAACAAATCGGGAAAAATGAGATTAATGGCTTGTGACAGTGAGGAGGATAGAAATGAACGTGACTTGTGGAGTCTGCATTTCTGGCCATTGTTTGGGTGCAAGAATTCTTGAGTGAAGAGTCGAAGAGATGATAGGAAAACGAGGAGCCATGTACATTACGTTTGTATATTACAAAAAAGAATCTTCAGATTCAGGGTCAGGCACTTTTGATCGGGGTCATACTCTGGCACACGTTACATGCGGCTTTGAGTCTCATAGGGAAAAATAGAGCCTAATCTATATCCGTGGACTCGAACCGATACGTTTTTTCGCTCTTAGATGTTTTACTCTACATTTCGGAAAATAACCCCAAACGCGACTGAATCCATGTAAGCGTTTAAAGCCATTGTAACTTTTACGATAAAAGCCGAATTGAATCAAAATCAGCCCTCACAGAACAACTCCTCGCCAATCAATTCACACAATTTTAAGAATGTCTAGTGATGGCATTATTCACGGTCTATAAATACATGTACCGCCCCGTACTTTACGTCACCATCCCGGGATTATAATTCATCTATGACCTTACCTTTGCGCCAGTCGGGCTTTCCCAACTCGTCCCTTTCCATTCATTTTAGTCTGGTTGTTTGGAACCACCTGGATTGTATTTAGATGCAGTATGAGAAAATACGAGGTGGTTAAAGAGGGGAGAGGAAGGGTGAGAATCAACTTTCAGACACAATACAAATTTTGAGAACGTTCCAGTCGTGCAGCAGTATCCTTGAAAACTTCTAGATCTCTACGGAGAGGATAATTATCTTCGCCCTTGGGTAAAGTTTCAGTGCTCATAACTGAAAGCATTCACCACTTCCTGTGGATCTCTGTCTGCCTCCTGTTCAGGGATTGGCTGTCCGCTCGCCACACTGTGCCTCTGATAGTGTCAAACTGTCAATATGAATCACACACAGGGTGGTTGGTACTCGAGCCAAAGGTTACGTTGAGGAAGTGGGCCGACTCTCTGAACAGCTAACATCATGAACCTGACATAAGTTGCGAGCTGAGAGAGCGTCCCCATCAGCTGAACATTGCTTTCGCAGCACCCAGTGGCCGTGGTGCCCAGACATGGCTAGTGACCCGCACGAGCGAGGACTCCGACACAAGCGGATGATGAGAAAGCGAGGCGAGATACTTATCCGTCCCGTCTTACTCTAAGCTGCCAGCACTGGTGCATAGACTGCTGGTGGTGTGTGACTTGCAGGCCTCTTCCCTGCAGTTTGATGTTTGGACGGTACCGCTGGCTGCTGCACCCACTGACGGCCACTTCCCTGGATGCCGCTTCTGCCAGAACGTCAACGGCATCATCCTGATGATGAAACACTCACCGCCGGTACTGCATCTCTATCTGTCTGTCCGTGTGTTTGTCGGTGCGTTTTGTCCATCTGTTTGTCCGCCTGTGTCCCGTCTATCTGTCTTTCTTTGCCTGTCTTTCGCTTTCTGTTTGTTTGTCTGCGCCTGTCTGTATTTGTCTGACTGACTATGCGTGCGTGTATGTGTATGTGTATGTGTATGTGTATGTGTCTGTGTATAATTATGTATGTGCATAGACGGGTCTGTATGTTCATAACAGGGAGGGGAGAGGGAGAGAGAGAAAGAGAGAGAGAGAGAGAGAGAGAGAGAGAGAGAGAGAGAGAGAGAGAGAGAGAACGAACGAACTAACGAACGAAATAATTTATTGCTATAAAGCGGTACAGCTTCCTTAGCAATATAGCGCGATGAACACTAGCACAACAAAACAATGAAATAATGCCGCGCGGTAAGTCTGACATGGAAACCCTGGCAAACAATGTTGAGAGAGAGAGAGAGAGAGAGAGAGAGAGAGAGAGAGAGAGAGAGAGAGAAGACAAGACAAAGTCTTTTATTCATAAAGGCCATATCCCCTTAGAAGGGGGAGGCACACAGAACAACGTTACACGATACATTTCTTATAGATGATAAAAGAGCTTTAAGTTAACACAGAGTTTCGCTGTTTAAAACCTCTGTACAAATAAACAGCAAACTGTTTCACCATTTTATCATCTGTCGATGCCATTAACAAGATTAATTTAAACAAAGATGGATGTCTAAAGTAATTTAGGAGGGATATACTGTTGTCTTATAGATCACTTAACTCTGGACATGAAAGAAGAAAATGAACTTCATTTTCCTGTGATTCATGACACAATGGACAAAAAATCATACGATCACTTACAACTCTATAACGTTGAGCATGTGCATAAATATCTGAGATACCCAATCTAAACTTTGTCACAGCATGTCTCAAATGTTTATTAATAGCCATTGACAAATAGATAGGGAATGCAATGCATAGGATTATAACAGTCTGTAAATAGAAAAGCTTGGGCTGTCTTCAACATGCGAGTTCCACCTCTGCCAACTACAATCACAATCGTTGCCGAAACACACGAATAGAACCACTTACGTCACCAACACCCTGGTTTTCCCACACAAAACCAAATCCAAATTCATACAATTTTAGTCTTAAATTAGAAGTCCAGTTTTTATTTCCCCTGTTATCTAACTCTAAAAGCATAGTGTAGGCTTTGTAAGGTAATCTGTGTTGTTCCATTTGTGTTATTCTTAGCCAGTAGCGAATACACTTACCACTGAAATTAAATGTATAGGGTATCTCAATATTGGTCTCTCCATATACCTAATCGTTCGTGTTTTCAATGAAACACCAATAAATTTCTTTTGAGCATACAAGTGAAGTTTTTCAATATGCATAGCAGCAAATCAAAACCCCATATTCAGCACCATATAGAAGCATCGGTTGATTTTGAGCGTCAAATAATTTCAAAAATAAAGTCAAAGATTCATTATTTAACATCGTTAATTTTCTTCAGAATACACAATGACGCATATTTAGCTCTACTTGCAAGATCTTTACAAGCGAAGGTAAAGCTTAAAGCGTGTAGAGAGAGAGAGAGAGAGAGAGAGAGAGAGAGACGCCTGTAATGCCTACACAATCAATTATTTTCCTGGAACATCAGAGCGTTGAACTAGCATGGTTATGATACTGATTTAACAAAAACACCAACAACAACGACAATGCTAATGTTAATGATGATAATGATGATGACGACGACGACGACGACGATGATGATAATGATAATAACAATAATAACAACAACTACTCTAATAATAACTATGGTAGCAACAACAACAACAACAACGACGACGATGATGATGATGATGTATATTGTCGTCGTTTTCAACACATCTTCTTCATTATTATGGCGGTGATTAGTAATATTACGGTGTATTATTCATAACACTGATATTCATAATAATTATATTATTAATGATAATGATGCTAACGACAACCAGAACAAAAGTAAGCCTGAAACAAACCAAAAAAAAAAAAAAAAAGATCGAACGATTGATTACATATCAAAATAGGAAAACTAGTATGGTAATGGTGACAAATGAGATGATGATGATGATCATAATGATGGTGACGAATATGACGATAAGCTCGACGACGTCGACGATGAAGGTAACGATGACGACGATGTGGTGTTCAGAGGCCGGCGGTGACGAGGGCGGAGAAGGTGGTGCAGATGGTCGAGAGCAGTGTCCAAGAGATGGAGATCTCTCTGACGGCTGACCAGATGGAGCAGTGTGACCACTGCACTAGCAACTGTACCAACTGCATTGAAAGCTTTCGATCGGCCATGATGAAGGTTTGGGGGTGGGGGGGGATGGGGTGGGGGGGGGGGGGGGGGGCAATCAATTGATCAGTTCATTTTATTGATTATTTTATTTATTGATTTTAAAAAAAAATGGAAATGATTTTGTATCTATTGTTTTCATGTCAGCGTCTGGGTGTGTCGTTTAGGGTAGAACTTTGTAGCTGTTCTTGAGAACATGTATGCAGACACACACACGCACACACACACACACACACACACACACACACACACACACACACACCACACACACACACACACACACACACACACACACACACACACACGCACACACATATACATATACATATATATATATGTATGTATGAAAGGTCAAGAAAATCAGGCTTGTAACTGTTAGCTTAAGATCAGATCCCTCTGTACTACCTTTACTCCTCACTGCCCCCCCCCCCCCCCCTCCCTCTCAAACATACTCTAAAAGGGTATGTGGATCTGAATAAGAATAAGGATTCCTTCTCCGAGTATCATCAAGTAATAGGCTGTATCTACAAACGTGCTTCTGTTAGTCCAGGTCTATTTGTTCGTGGTCTTGGACAATGAAGATGATGGCAGATTCTCCGTGTCAGAAGATAACAGGGAAGGATTTGTCCACGTGGTCAGGGAGATCCCTTTGGACGGCGGTGCTGTCTTAGTCTTGATGTGCACACTCTCTGGCATATAGGGAAGGGATGGCCTCGATCAGGAGGTGCCCGCGCAGCCAACACCTGTCTCCACCTTTGTTTTGTCCTCAGCAGCTCTCCTGCAATGCTTCTTAGTATTGTAGCACTCCTAATATTTTTGTCCGTAACCAGGTGTTCTCAATGCTTCGCCTCAATACCAGCTGCACTGAGCTGGAGGTTCAGCCGGTCCTCGAAACTTTTGCATGGGGCTCTTCTGTCCCACTTGCCCTGGCCAGGTTCTCTGTAGGAGACAGCCTTGGGAATTCCACCTGGCCAATGACATACCCGAGGAGTGGTTTGTATAGCAGTGAAGCTCGCATGCTGAAGATGCTGGCCTTGTTCGAAACTTCATTGTTAGTGGTGAGATCCTGCCATTTGATGCCCAAAAAAATGGCGAGCAGGCATCATTGATGGAAACGGTGGCGTTGCGTGGTGACAACTACTGCCGTGTCAACCTGGATCTTGGGCGATCCACCTCTGCAGGCCCCTCAGAGCGCTGTAAGCTTTGACGAGGCGGTTGTCCGCATCCTTGGCTACCTTGAAATGCCATGAGATCACGCTGCCGAGATATGCAAAGTGCTCAGCAGTGTTGAATTTTGAGGGTAGTCGAGGCCTCAATCACAGGTCGGAGCCTAAAATGTGTTATTCAGGATTTGTCCCGTGGCCCCGGACAATGTGTTCTGTTTGAGCCTAAAGTGGGAGCGAAATGGATGTGAATTTACACCCCTGATTTAACGGCGGAGCAGCACGCATCTTTGTCTGGACTATGATCGAAACAAACATGGCTGCTGCAGTATGTCGGTTTGTTTTCTAGGCAGAAGATGCCGTGCTTTACGTCGACTGAGGGTTTTCAAACGCACCTCTTGAAGATAGGTATGTGATGACGTAATGGTGTTCATTAAATTTTGATTCCATCGCCATTAACTGCCTGACACGACAATAGGTTGTTCAAGTCCCATGAAAGCGGCGAGAATTGTGTCCGAGTCCGAGTTTTATTTGTTTGAAAATGGATTGAACTATTCAGCTGCTGGGCACAGACCTGCTTATGCCAATAAACAGAAACTAAAAACAATGGCCGAGGGCTAGCGTGGCTAAAGGTTTGAGACTGTGGCACGGTTTCGTATTTGAGGATCGGTTCTATAATGCATTAGAAAAAAAATGTTCGAGTGCAGCTTCCCCCCTCCTTTCTTCTCGACCCCTAGTTTCCCATCGTTTTTTTCCAGGCCGTGGCTTTCTTTATGTTTTTTTTCCCCCCATGGCATTTAAATCAGTTCCGATTGGCTGCCCCTTCCTCCCTCATCTCTCTTCATACCACCTCTGGACATCATTTGTTAGCAGTACGTTTCTATCTGGTAGAAGTTCATAAACTTAAAAAAAAATCCATCTTCCACTCCCACTCCCTTCTAGACAAACTGATCTGTCCACGCCGTCCATCAACTGTCACCCAGTTTTACTTTACGATTCGAACTTATCTTCTCCGGGTTTCATCACCGCGTTTCTTGAAATTCAGTCCTCCCTCTCATACTTCTGATAAACCTCGCTTTATTGCATCTGTTAGACCTCAGTCCTCCCTTTATTGCATCTGTTACACCTCAGTCCCCCTTCATTGCATCTGTTACACCTCGGTCCTCCCTTTATTGCATCTGTTACATCTCGGTCCTCCCTTTATTGCATCTGTTACACCTCAGTCCTTCCTTTATTGCATCTGTCACACCTCGGTCCTTCCTTTATTACATCTGTTACACCCCAGTCCTCCTTTTATTGCATCTGTTACACCCCAGTCCTCCTTTCATTGCATCTGTTACACCCCAGGCCTCCTTTTATTGCATCTGTTACACCTCGGTCCTTCCTTTATTGCATCTGTTACACCTCGGTCCTTCCTTTATTGCATCTGTTACACCTCAGCCCTCCCTTTATTGCATCTGTTACACCTCGGTCCTTCCTTCATTGCATCTGTTACAATTCAGTCCTCCCTTTTGCATGTGTTACACCCCAGTCCTTCCTTTATTGCATCTGTTACACCTCAGTCCTCCCTTTATTGCATCTGGTACACCTCAGTCCATCCTTCATTGCACCTGTTACACCTCAGTCCTTCCTTTATTACATCTGTTACACCTCAGTCCTCCCTTTATTGCATCTGTTACACCTCAGTCCTCCCTTTATTGCATCTGTTACACCTCAGTCCTTCCTTTATTGCATCTGTTACACCTCAGCCCTCCCTTTATTGCATCTGTTACACCTCAGTCCCCCCTTTATTTTATGTATCAAAACTTTGCCCTCTCTTTAATATATAAACTCAACCTCAACCCCAATGCATCTATTTAACTTAATCCCTCCCTTCATTGCTTGCAATTAAACCCAGTCTTCTCATCATCGCGTCCATCGAACCTCAGTCCTTCCTTTTTTTTTTATAATTCTGTTGAGTTCCAGCCCCTCCAACTACAATAGTGTTTTCCATCACTGTACGTGGTTCGCAATGTTTCCTGTACATTAAACGTCTCGTGTCAAGGAGATGACTTCAAGCCTTCAAATACGACGAACGTCCACTGTGCAGGTGGTAGGAGAAGGGACGATGGTCTTTCTCAGAGACGACGACTCAGCCCTGGACCACATCGATTTCGACCTCTACTTGATAGGTCCCAACGGCTCCTCCAAGGTGATCTTACTTCTGTTAGTGCGATTCCATCACATGACTTCATTGTATTGCGTTGTAGTGGGCCCTATTCTCTTTTTTCTTTTTTTACTTACGCCACACGCCATTGTATTCCATTGTGTTACGTTCTCTTTTGTTGCTCTACATGGTACTGCGTTACGTTGTATTGGGTTCTGCAATCTTCTCTTGCATTGCACCCTAATGCATTGTGTTGTGTTCTGTTTTCTCACGTTGCACTGCATTACACCACATTGTATTTCATAGTGTTGTGTCAGTTCTGTTCTGTCTGTTCACATTGCATCACATCGCAATGGTATGGTAGTGCGTTGTGTTGCGTTGTGCTTTCCTTCTCTCAGATTACATCACATCATGTTGTATTGTGTTGCATCATTTCTGTTAACTTCTCTTGCAGTATATTACATAATGTTCCATCGCAATGTGTTGTAACGGCTTCTGGTCTGTACTCTTTCATTGCATCACTCCACATTGAATTGTATTTTGTTGAACTGAATTCCGCCATCTTCTTTTACATTCACCACATAGTATTGCATTGCATTATGTTGCACTGGTTCTGTTCTCTTCTGTCACATTGCATCAACAACAAAAAAAGATGCTTAATAAGTGAAGGCGTCAACAAGCAAAAAAGACAACAGCAAGAACAACAAAGAAAAGTGAAAAAGCATCAAGAACAACATCAACAACAGTAGAGATGATATGACGCAGATGAGTCAATACAGAAGACGATCACACATACGATCGTGGCTACAATAAATTCGTCATGAGAATCTTTGTAATCGTTAACATCACTGTTGTCGTTGTAAGCATTGCTGTCACCACAATGACGATTACGTCAGTATGGATAGGGAGTAAGAACAACACCAAAGCAACTACAACACAGGTTAATGTTAGTAACCACCTTTTGTTTTCAGTTAAAAAAACATGCTATGTTTATTACATTCAATAGAATCATTACAAAAGAACAACCATCCAAACAAATTCGCCGTTGCCAAAATCGTTGGTGCCTTCATTTTGATCGCCTTTGGAGAAAAATATGACGAGATAATCATGCACTCCCATTGCCATTATCCCAATCAGCATCATATTATCGTCGTCATTTAAAATAATACGATCAATACGACAGGCAGACTTGGAACACACACACACACACACACACACACACACACACACACACACACACACACACACACACACACACACACACACACACACACACACACACACACACACACTAAGAGACACACTGACAGACACGCATACAGACATACACACACACACATACATACACACACACACACACACACACACACACACACACACACACACACACACACACACACACACACACACACACACACACACACACACACACACACACACAATCGGAGAAGATAGATAGATAGATAGATAGAGAGAGAGAGAGAGAGAGAGAGAGAGAGAGAGAGAGAGAGAGAGAGAGAGAGAGGGGTGGGTGGACACACGTGCACTCGCACGCATACATACAGCCGCACATACATACATACATACTTATCTATCTATCTATCTATCTATCTATCTATCTATCTATCTATCTATCTATCTATCTGTCTGTCTGTCTGTCTGTCTGTCTGTCTGTCTACCCTCAGCCCGCACATACATACACGCATAGAGACATAATGCTCGATGGCGTGTGCTCATTTATATGCACACTGTCTGTCTGTCTGTCTGTCTATCTATCTATCTATCTATCTGTCTGTCTGTCTGTTTTAGTCATTGTTTCTCCATCTCTCTCTTCTCTCTGTCTCCGTGTCGGTTTGTCTTACGTTCTTCCACAGACAGACAGACAGAAACGCACACACACACGCACACACACACAGACACAGACAGACAGACACACTCAGTCACAGACACCACACGCACGCACACACACACGCACACACACACACACACACACACACACACACACACACACACACACACACACACACACACACACACATACCACACACACACACACACACACACACACACACACACACACACACACACACACACACACACACACACACACACACACACACGCTGTATGTATGACGGGATTTTTGCCACAGGTGGGGGAGTGGCGGAAAGCGGGAGGTCTGACGGACACCAATTCTGACGATCTCTTTCCACACAGCAAGGGAGACATCGTCCTCAGGGCCGTCGTCGTCGTTGTTAGTGCCACAGTTTCTTCTTCGTCCTTCATCGTCATGAACATGATCGTCATCATTCTCATGATCATGATTATGATGATCATCATGATCATGATGATGATCATCATCATCATCTTCATCACTGTCGTCGTCGTCGTTGTCGTCGTCATCATCGTCATCGTCGTCGCCGCCGTCATCACCATCATCATCATCATCATCACCATCATCATCATCATCATCATCATCATCATCATCATCATCATCATCATCATCATTGTTTCTTATTCTTTTGTCTTGGTTACTAGTTTATAGCGCAACAGCCGCTGATTTACCATCACCATCACGGCGATTGCCAAAACTCTTCTACTGCTGCTTCTGCTGCTATTACTACTTCTACTTCTGCTGCTGCTGCTGCTGCTGCTACTACTACTACTGTTGTTGTTGCTGCTGCTGCTGCTGCTGCTGCTGATACTGTTACCACGATTACTGGTGATGCTGCTTCTAAATGAGTTTTTCTTGTTTTAAATTTTCTCTTTCATTCTTGCGAAGACCGAAGACATTATTTTTGTGTTCAGTCCAAACATGAAAGCGGTAGCCTCTGTAATGGACTCAAGGTCCACATATGGGCGAGTCAGTGAGTTAGTAAATGAGTCAATAAGTGGGTCAGTGAATGGGTCAGTAAATGAGGCAGTATGTGAGTAAATTATTCAGTAAACTAGTCAGTAACGAGTCAGTAAATGAGCAAGTAAGCGGGTCAGTCAGTGAGTCAGTGAATGAAGCACTAGATGGATCAGTGAATGAGTAAGTAAGTGAGTCAGTGAGTGAGTAAATTAGACAGTAAATGAGTTTGTGGGTCAGTGAAGGAGTCAGTAAATGAGTCGGCGAAAGAGTCTGTAAATAAGTAAATGAGTCAGTGAGTGAGTCAGCGAGTCTGTACAAATACTGTCTGTAAATAAGTAAATGAGTCAGTGAGTGAGTCAGCGAGTGAGTAAATTAGACAGTAAATGAGTTTGTGGGTCAGTGAAGGAGTCAGTAAATGAGTCGGCGAAAGAGTCTGTAAATAAGTAAATGAGTCAGTGAGTGAGTCAGCGAGTCTGTACAAATACTGTCTGTAAATAAGTAAATGAGTCAGTGAGTGAGTCAGCGAGTCTGTAAAAACAGAGAATAAGAAGAGTTGGTCACTGGGTGAATGAGTCAGTGAGGGACTATTTTGAAGTTCAGTATGGATCAGAGTGTCAACGCCGTTTGTGTCCCCGGCCATCGTTTCAGGAGCCACCGTTTGTGCTCCACGAGAACACGGCCAGCGGTCCGGAATTCCGGGCTATAGCCTGGACGTCCTGAGCCAAATCTCAGAGCTGGTCAGTGAGTGGGTTGGCTGTTCTGACTTTGGTATAGTTAACATGTTATACTAGTTCATGAACGTTCGTTTCTCTTGATTACATGCGATGCCAGCGTACAGATTTGCATGACTGGTCATTGGATTATTCTATTTCAGTTTTCTCTCCTGCTTTAAGTTTTATTACAGGTTGTTTCAAGGAATGTTTATTCTTGAAATGTTAACACTCATCTGCCTGTTATCCTTTCTCTCCCCAGCCTATGGAAGAAACAACGTGACACTAGAAAACATATGATCTTAGGTTGTTACAAAAAGAGTACGTATTAACTACGAGAACAACAATTACGTGAATGATCATAATAACGTCTTCATCACCAACACCGTTGCTGTTGATGCTGTTTGTTGATGTTGTTGTCGTTGTCGTTGTTGTTGTTGTTGTTAGAGATAACGGCGATCTGTTCATTATGCAATACTCAGGTCGGCTTCAGCTACGTGGTGAGGGAGTGTGACGACAACGATTACGGCACATCCCAGGAGCAGGGGGTGTGGAGTGGATGCATGGGGAACGTCGTGAGAGGGGTAAGGCCGTGGGTGCACCGATCATGACCAATGTACCTTTGCTCTTTTAAGACACAGTAGGTGCGGATTAGGGCTCAGCCCCTGCCCCTCCCCCCTTTCCCCAGTCTCTCTCCTTCTATCTCCCCAGCCCTTCCGCCTCCCCCCCCCCCCCCCCCACGAATTCATCCCCATAACCCCAGGCCAATTTCTGAACAGAAAGAAATCTTTAAGTGCCTTTAGGAGCACATTTCAGATAAAAAAAAAACACCCACCCAAAAGCAACCCCTCCATCCAAAAACAACAATAAAACAAACAACCCGCCAAGGTTCCCCCGCAAAACAAACAAATAGCTCCCCCCCCCAACCTTAGAAATAAAAAAAACCCTGTCGTGTGTAAACAGGTCAACAGAAAATAATAGTAGATAATATGCAGATTATTTACCCACTCCCTCCCTGTCACTTCTGGGCGACAACTTCTTATGTTTATACAAACATACTCAGTTTGTTAAACAACAACAACTTCTGCCACGGCCCCACCTCTCACTCACTAAGCATTTTTTGTTGGCTACTATAAACACTTCTAAAATAAAATTAAACCCCACCCCAGCCTAACCTGGACGCAGTAATTTGCCCATGAGACCTGTCACATTCACATTTTCTGCTTTGTGCACGTTGCACTTTGTAAACTAAAGTTACTAACTAAATTCGGTTATCCCATGAAAACGTCTTTTTAAAAACGAAATCATTGTTTTTCTGTTGAGATGGTGGTCCCCGTATGATGATGAAATCAATCATATAATTGGAGATACAACAACAATGCGCCTTTTTGTAGGAACGATGTCCCAGCTTTTTTTTCTTCTCTAGATCTATTTCTGTTTGATGTGAAGTGTTTTCCAGGTCAGCAAGTAACTTGATAAAAATCAGTGGCAGAATGAAAGCAAAGACATTGTGAGCATCCATTACATTTGACATCTTTTCTGTTTGGTGACTTCAGGTTCCACAAAGAGCATTGACTTTATAAGGAAGCTGGAATTTCTGTAAATGATAACACTCGCCCATTTCCACAATCAACAAAAAAAAAGTTTCGGCATCAGCATGCTCCATTAGCCATGATTAGAAAATACTGTGTACTTTCCATGGCATTCTTTGAGGGCCGGTTTGAATCCGTTTTATGTTTCCTTGTTACAATCAGACCTATTTACATTAAAACCAACGCCTTTGCAAACTACCATGAAATCACACTCTTTCCCAATTAACTCTCACCACTGAAACAGGTAGTGGTGTTTTTCTTTTAACAACCAGGTCTGTTTCTCGCAACAAAACGACTTTGTAAACTAGCATTAAATCAGACACTTTCCCAATTAACCCCCCTTCACGGAAACAGGAAGCGGACGTGATTGTGGGAGCCCTGACGGTGACTGCGGAGCGGGAGGAAGCCGTGGACTTCACTCTGCCGTACTACGACTTCGCGGGCATCCAGATCCTGATGAAGAAGCCGGACACCAAGGTCAACCTGTTCTACTTCGTGGACGTGTTCACCACGGAGGCCTGGCTGTGCCTCTTCGGGGTCATCGTGCTGACCAGCGTCCTGCTCTTCATCTTCGAGAGGTTCTCGCCCCAGGCGAAGGACGGCGACGGTGATAAGGAAGAGTCGGTGGACGTGGCCCCCAGAGCGTTCGACCTGAAGGAGAGCATCTGGTTTGTCATCGGCTCCGTCACTTTGGCAGGTAGGCCTAAGAGTTTTAAGTAGAGTGTCGGGGACAGTGGCTTGTTTGCTTGTTTGTTCGTTTGAGGGGGAGGGAGGAGGGAAGGTGAGAAAGCGGGGGTGGGGGGAAAAGGGGAAGGGGGGCTGGCGGACGAGGTAGGTTGATTCTTCTTTTCCTCCATCATCGGTTTTTCCTTTCTCATCCTCTCCCTCCCCTCTCTTCTCCTCCTCAATGATCACCCCCTTTTCAGTATGACTTTCGTTTTTCGGCCGGCCTCGAAAACAAGGAGCAAATGAAAGAATGGACTAAAATGACTTAAAATTACTACAGGTGTTCCAAGTGTAAACAAAACCCCGAACAAGTGATGGTTATTTTTGTAACGGGAAAGAATCATCAAACCTGTTATTCCTGCTTGCCAGGTGGTATACGAGGAAGTTTGCCCGACTCCACGTAGACTTCGTTCCAGGACTAAATTGTTCTTAATGGCAGGAAGGACGTTAATCTCACTATCTACCAAAACCGAGGCACTGCCTCATACATATTCATTAGTCTTCTGAAGTTAAAAGAAAAAAGAATCAATGCTTGTTACAAAACAACAACAACAACAACAACAAACAAACAAAGAAACGACTAAGTCATACAATTTGATGTGACAGACACGTTGTTGATTTTAGAGTCTTGATACCTTTATAATTGTAGTCCGTGTTGTCTTGTTACTTCCACCAAAATATCAGGGTTTTTTGTATTGAGTCACATGAGACTTTATGAGTTCCACGGCAGGAAAAAAAAAATCAAATTTTTCTTGTGATCCTCTCTCTCTCTCTCTCTCTCTCTCTCTCTCTCTCTCTCTCTCTCTCTCTCTCTCTCTCTCCACGAATAATCGTTTAAGAAAAATAACCCGAGGTGATTAAAAAAAAAAATAGCGAATTTTAAAGGAGACGGTAAGACATTTTGTTTTTGATTCTTCACGCATTGCGATTTCTTTGAAAGCGCATTATACTGGATGGTCGGTACTCAGGCTTACTGTGCTTAGAATACTAGCTACGTTCTTATTCATGTTTGGGATTGATTGGTTACGTTATCTGCTTTTTGCTTTTGTACCGATCGAGCCATGTTATCCAGGCTGTATAGCTAATGATATTAAAAATGCTCATTGTTAAGCTCTCTCTCTCTCTCTCTCTCTCTCTCTCTCTCTCTCTCTCTCTCTCTCTCTCTCTCTCTCTCTCTCTCTCATATTCAGGAGGAGGCGACCCTCCAAGATGCCTAGCCTCGCGGTTGTTGGTGGCTGGGTTCTGGTTCTTCTCGGTGGTCATCATGTCCACCTTCACGGCCAACCTGGCCGCCTTCCTCACCGTGTCCAGGATGGGCACCACTATCGCCTCGCTGGACGAGCTGGCCGCCCAGAGCGACATCAAGTGTGTGCTGGTCATGGGGATGAGGCTCATGATGATTTTCTCGTCTGATCTGGTTGTGGTGTTTTGTTACTGATGCTGGTGTTTGTTGGTGTTCGATACCGTCTTACTGTTGTTGTTGTTGTTATATAGATTATTGTTGCCGTTGTTGGTATTGTTGGTCGTGTTTTTGCCATACTTGTCCATGTGGTTGTTCGGTT
>CM031595.1:101355447-101357947 GCA_018398815.1 Conus ventricosus | reverse complement strand
ATTTGTTGACATTGTTTTTAATCTGTTATTTTCGTGATGGAGACTTACTCGGCCATAGGTTTGCACGAACTGTGTCAATTCTCCTGAGCCATATACATATTATATTCTTTGCTGTTTTTTTGCCTTCATTATTATGGATGTTGTCTTCATTATTCATGTGAACAATCATTGTGTTCAGGCCTCCGCAGAATTTCTTTCCTTCCTTCCTTCCTTCTTTCTTTCTTGCTTGAAATTTTCCAGTATTAAAAGCGACCACAGATCAGGTAATGAATTCTTCGACCAGTTCACTTTAACGCCGGAATCCAAAACTTAAAGCAACATCAACAACAAAAACGGCACCAACCCCACAATCATAATCACTGCTGCTGTCACTAAAATAAATCGAGCTTAAACTGGAATTTTAAGTCTCGCTAAAATCAGATTTGTTTAGAGATGGCAGAGATAGGGCATGCAAGGACATCACGTGTGCCATGTCCCATTTCTGGTAACAAAATTCGTTATCAACCTGCGCTATCACCCATCGCGAATTAGAATCCGTAAACTAAACAGTGCTGTTCCATCAATGCTGCCATGTTAAAAAACAACAACTGGTTATTATGTTATTTGTGTGTCAGGTAACATTTCATTTTCTCTTTGACATATAAAACCAATCAGTATTTGTAGGGAGTAGCGATTTTGTATCTGAGCTCTTCAGTTAGACAGAAAGCACATTAATACAATGCTGCTATCAGCATCACTATTCTGTCGTGAATTTGCCAGTCTGGTAAAGCTAAGGACTGTATAATTTGCCAGTCTGGTGAAGCTAAGGACTGTATAAGTCCATGTCGTTTTCGTTTGTTCCTTCGTTTTGCCACATCAACGATTTCAAGCAATACAGTTGGATTTGACTGATAGAGCTACATTTATATTCATACAATGAGCTTATGCGCTAGGGTTTAGTGGTTTGGCTGACGAGCCATCCAGCACCTGTTGTAGTAATATAGGAACATTCCAGACATATTCGGCTCAGGGTTCTGGGCATTCCTCTCAGCATAAGGTATGTAGGAAAACTTCAAAGGATTCCACATGGGAACAGGAACATAAAGAATTCCTGAAGCGTTCCACTCAGGTAGGCTAACCAGTATAGAATAACTCCTGAGTCACACCGCACAGATGAGGAATATAGGATAATTCCTGAGACATTCTTTACAGGATAAGGAATAAAAGATTAACTTTTGAGGCATTCCATACTTGATAAAGAACACAGGTTACGTTCTGAGAAAGTTTCACGGGCTAAGCAGTACAAACAAGTAGAACGAATCCTGTGGCATCCGAAGCAGGATATGGAATGTAAGACAACTTTTTTGAAATCCTGCCCAGGATAAACATAACTGGATAACTAAAAAAACCCAAAAAAACCCAAAAAAAAAAACCAAACAGGATAATTCCTGAGGCATCCTATACAATACAAGCAATATAGAATAACTCTTGTGGCACCCCACACACAGAATGAATATAGGATAATTGCCGAGACATTCTTCGCGGGATATGGATTGAAGGGTTACTTTCGAGGCATTCTACACATGGCAGAGAATATGGGATAGCTCCCGAGAGACCTGCACAGGCTAACTAATATAGGATAAGTCCTGGGCCACCCCAGACAAGATGCAGAGATATGGAACAATTACTGAAACAGCCAAAAGCAGGATGAGGAATGCTGGACAATCCCTGAGAAATCCTCTCAGGATAAACAATATTGGATAACAGAGATGGCATCCAACAAAAGAAAAAGCAGTACGGAACAGCTCTTCACGTTTCCTGCTCAAAATCACTGCTTAGGCATCCTATGCAGTATAAATGATGCAGCTCTTAGTTTTATGAATTGTGTGTTGATTTTGCAACATTCTTGATGAACGGTTGGTTGATCAAATATACCAGTCAACAGTTCAAGTTTTGCTTGTTCATACGTATGTTCGGAAACTGTCTTGAAGGTGATTTTGTTTTGTCACTGGAAAATAGTCCTACCAACCTGCTTTCGCTCACCATGTCCCCGCTGAAAAAGAGATCTTCGGGATTATTTTTGTCTGTTGTATTGTCAAAGACATATCAAAGAGACAAACATTTTTGTTGTCTTGCTGTAAAAAAAAAGACCTTCAGTGTTATTTGATTTGCCTGTTTTACTGTCGAAGACATATCAAAGGATTAAATATGATTTTTTTTAATATTAAGAAACGATGTATGAGATATGCATTTTCGGCTTTAAAGTCACTTGTTGATCTCTCTCTCTCTCTCTCTCTCTCTCTCTCTCTCTCTCTCTCTCTCTCCTCTCTCTCTCTCTCTCTCTCTGTATACATTTCGCATTTGTTTGTCATTTAAGACACTTTTTAATCTCTGCCTCTTCCCATCTGTGTATGTATGTGTGTTTGTATGTGTGTATGTATGTATGTATGTCTGTCTGTCTGTCTGTCTGTCTGTCTGTATGTATGTATGTACGCATGCATGCACGCGTGTATAGTACTTT